>VXAX01004648.1:1677160-1814693 GCA_013399835.1 Leptocoma aspasia | reverse complement strand
TGGGGGAAGCCAATGTTGTTAATTGTTCTGGGGTCCGGGGTAAGCATATTTGCATGTGAATCACTCCTGTCTCTTTAGTATACTTTTGTTATTGATATCATTGCTGTTACTTATCGTTACTGTTATTTGATTTTCTTATCTCATTGCTGTTTCCATAGACTGTTTTTATCTCCACCTGTGATCTTTGCCTCTAATTGTCAACTCCATCCTGCCTCATCACAGGTTGTGGGAGAGAGTGAAAGAGACCAATGCATGGTTTTGGAGAGTCTTGGTGGGGGCACTCAGCTGAGGAGTATCATTCCTAAAGCATGACCGGGGCACAGCTGCTTCCCCATGGTCTTCACCATGAGCTGCAGGGGAATCTCTGCTCTGGCTCATGGATTACCTCCTCCCCCTATTTCTGCACTGACCTTGGTGTCTGCAGAGCTGTTGCTGTCACGTGTTCTCACTCCTCTCTCTGGCTGCAATTCCCGTTGCACAGGTGGTTTCCCTGCTTTTAGTGATGTCATCCCAAAGGCTCTGCCACCGTCACTGATGGGCTTGGCTTGGCCAGCAGTGGGTCCAACTGGAAGTCAGCTGGCATTGGCTCTGTTGGGCATGGGGAAACTTATAGCAGCTTCTCACAAAAACCACCCCCATAGGCCTGCTGCTACTNGGGATGCAGTCAGTAATCACACATCATCTCTGCCACTCCTTTCTCCTCTGGAGGAGAATTTTTCCCACTCTTCCTCTGCTCCAGCTGCAGGGGTGTCCTGGTTTATGCTCAGGACAGGGTTAATTTTTTGCAGTAGCTGGGATGGGTGTGGCCAGGACTGTAATGCTATTCCATACCACCTTATGTCATTGCCGGGGGGAATGCCGTCCAGTCAAGAAAAATAAGGGGTGGGGGAGGGGTGGGGGAAGCCAATGTTGTTAATTGTTCTGGGGTCCGGGGTAAGCATATTTGCATGTGAATCACTCCTGTCTCTTTAGTATACTTTTGTTATTGATATCATTGCTGTTACTTATCGTTACTGTTATTTGATTTTCTTATCTCATTGCTGTTTCCATAGACTGTTTTTATCTCCACCTGTGATCTTTGCCTCTAATTGTCAACTCCATCCTGCCTCATCACAGGTTGTGGGAGAGAGTGAAAGAGACCAATGCATGGTTTTGGAGAGTCTTGGTGGGGGCACTCAGCTGAGGAGTATCATTCCTAAAGCATGACCGGGGCACAGCTGCTTCCCCATGGTCTTCACCATGAGCTGCAGGGGAATCTCTGCTCTGGCTCATGGATTACCTCCTCCCCCTATTTCTGCACTGACCTTGGTGTCTGCAGAGCTGTTGCTGTCACGTGTTCTCACTCCTCTCTCTGGCTGCAATTCCCGTTGCACAGGTGGTTTCCCTGCTTTTAGTGATGTCATCCCAAAGGCTCTGCCACCGTCACTGATGGGCTTGGCTTGGCCAGCAGTGGGTCCAACTGGAAGTCAGCTGGCATTGGCTCTGTTGGGCATGGGGAAACTTATAGCAGCTTCTCACAAAAACCACCCCCATAGGCCTGCTGCTACTAAACCTGGCCAAGCAAACCCAATACACAGTGTAAGCACTGTTCAGCAATAAATAAACAAAACATTCCCGTATCACTAATACGGTTTTTATCACAGATCCAAGACAACGCATATAAGCTAATTCAAAGAAAATTAATGCTGTCACAGAACAAAACAGTCTATAACTTAATCAGACTATACTTTTACATCCCTTTTGGAAATACCGCCAACATTATGAGTATGTAACTTTCAAAGTGTTCAAGAAATTTAGAAGCTCCAGCTTCACTTACATTTTTTAGAGTGAATTATCTGTTGCCATATAAAGTTGGAACTAGAAGGTAAAACCAAATAAACATTTAATCATGATGTGCAAACAGTGAGGATACTATTTATGAGGTTTCTAATAACACATTTTAACATGCAGGTGTTGTTGCATTTAAGGTCCATTTGCTAAGGATTCATTCTTGTATCAGTTTGCCACCATTAAGTATCACTGATCATTTTTCTCTTGATTAGACTACCCAATCCCCCCTGCATTTGCTACTGTGTTGTCATCCCTAAGTGACTTGTGAATTGAACCACTTAAAATGGACCATTTGCTAAGCAGTTCAGCTAATGATTAGATTTCCTTAGCTTGGCAGTTGTATGTTTATTGCTTTCATTCCTGATGAGATATATTACAACAAAAAAAGTTCTCCTGCCTTCTTATAGATCTTTCTGGATGTTCTTTGCATTCTTCAGGGATTTATGTTCAGGGTAAAAGGTTAACTAATCAGCTCTTATTTTTACTTTCTACTTTTCTGGTTGTTTTAGATAGTATCAGAAAGAAATCAATCTTTGGAAGTGACTGTAGCCCAGACACTGAATTATAAACTCACATTTCTAAGGCAGGGAGATCCTACTCATTAATATATGAAGATCATCACCACTATGACCCCACATTTAGAGCCAGGAGTACCTTTACTCTTATAATGCAAGAATAGTAAGTTTTAGACGTACATTTGAATTAATATCTTGTGAGAAACTAAAATGTTATGGGTAATGGCTTAAACATTATTGAAAAAGGACCTTGGCCACTATGGCAAAATTGTATAAAGAAGCTGCAACTACTAAAGTCCACTCCCCATCTAAATATTCCTCCTGGCTGGAACTGGACTGTGAGTCAAGCCACTTAACAGGAACTTGAGAGAAGAGTGGTACTATTGTCCAATTATCTCAGGTCTAAGGAGAAGAAGGGATCCCCAAGGAAAGCCAAACCCAGCAGCTGTCCTGACAATCAGCTCTGGCTGGATTCAGGGGGAGGGAGACCATAGCCCACAGAAAAATAGCCTCTTCTGAAGAGGAGCAGGAAGTGGAAGATACTATTCCCTCCATACACAAGTTAATTTTTTAGAGATAACGGTTATATAGAAGTAAGATAAATAACAAATCAAATTAGGACAAATGAATGAGCACGTCTGTGTTCTCTCACAGTTTTGCTCATTAACACTTCATAAGAGCTTTGTCTAAAATGTTGTATGCTCAAACTATAGAAGACCTATCAAAATTAGGAAAGAGATAGAAGTGGAAGATGACTCATCTTGCTTGAATGGTTCCTAACTAGCCAGAAAATTTATTTCTTTTAATTGCCAGAGGTTTTTCCATCTTCAACACAATGAACAGAATGGAAGTGCAATTTTGAACAAAATATGGGATACTGAAAAAATTATTTTTTGGTTAATAACTCAGTTTATTTAATATTTTATGGACTTGAATAGGGGCAAGGTCTCACTCATTGCCTAATGACCATTCAAGTTATTTAAAGCCTTAGAAATCAAGGACACAAATTTTGCTATTGTTTTTACACCACCAAGACATCTTTTGTTACATTATCTTTTGTTACACTATCTTTTGTTACATTAATTCTCCTGAAAATGGATTAATGTAATTTTCTGCTCTCGTTTCTAACTTTAAGATTAAGAAGAATCATCAGAGAATTTTAATATCTAGTGTAGACAGTGAAAAATTATTAACTTTTTATATGTTTATTGTATAAACAAGAACATTAACTCTGAAGCTGTCAAATATTCTATCTGCTACTCATTACTCAACTTTTTCCTTGGGTTACTGCAGCTGTAAACATTTTCGTTATATTTTTAAATCATGATCAACTAGTTCTGATGCTTTAAACTTATTGTTTTGTGGAATCAAATCGTGTTGAAACAGATCTCTAAGAAGAAATGGGCCATAAAAAGGGAAAATGATGAGTAAGATGCTATCTTGGACAACTAGGATTTTAAAGTGGTCGTTCACTTAGTATAATTTTTACCAAAAAATGCAATATTATAACAGAAACAATGTGGCCAGCAGGACACGGGCAGTGATTGTCCCCTGTACTCGGCACTGCTGAGGTCACACCTCAAGTGCTGCGTCCAGGTCTGGCCCTCACTACAAGAAAGACATTGAGGCGTTGGAGTGAGTCCAGAGAAGGGCAATGGAGCTGGGAAAGAGGCTGGAGGACAACTCCTGTGAGGAGCAGCTGAGGAAGCTGGGGCTGTTTCATCTGGAGAAACGGAGCCACCATCCCTGGAAGTGTTCAAGAAATGACTGGTACTATGGTTTAGTTGGCATGGTGTGTTTAGTCAAAGGTTAGACTTGATGATCTTGGAGGTATTTTCCAGCCTTAATGATTCTACAATTCTATGATTCTATGATAGTCATTCTGGGGTTTTTTTCCCTTTTGTTGGCAGAAGTAAAAGCTAACAAAAAGTGAGAAAAAAATCACGAAGGAGCATGTGTTATCCTTTTTCCTTTAGTGCAGCAATAAGTACTGATTTCCACTGAATGCTTTTGTGAAAGTTGTTGAATACAAAGAATGAATATTCAAGATTTCTGCGTATTCTATTTCATTGATCATTCTCTGTCCCTAAATATTTTCTTTCTTTTCTGTACTCAGTAGCTAATATTGTAATGGAAGACACAGGGCCTATAGCAGGAAGACGGTCATCCATCAAGGATACATGATCTGGGAATTCATCATTGTTGAGCCTGTGGAGGAAGCAGGTAAAGCTAAGGATCCCACTTTCTGAGCCAATATTCTAAATACTAAATTAAACTTCTTGTGGAAGGTGTTAATTCTTATGTTTCTGTGACTGCATCAGAGTTTTACAGAAATATGACCTTATGGAAATCTATATTATAAAAAGATCTTCCCCAGAAAGAAATCGTCTTTATACCTTGGTCACTATCCTAGTTCCATCTTTAACCAGAAGGGGTTGATGTGCCTTGTTCCCTTTTCATGATGTCTTAGAGCACTGTTATCTTGTTGATATATCTTGAAATTTGTCATATTAATATTCATAGTATAAAATTAAGAAACACTAAAATGGTAAATAAAAAACCAAATAAGAATTTTTATCTGCAGATACTAAAGAAAACCATTTGAACGCTTACTAGATTTAAAAATAGTGTATCTATTTCATTTCACAAGAACCACTTTTTTAAAACATGTAAATATTAATAGTCAGCTGTGGAAGTTTAGACATACTGTGCATATCTGTGCACCTGTACACATTTTCATTTTTGACATTTATAAGCAGGCATTTATATATAACACAACTTTGAAAATTAGCAACTTCATGATAATTTTCCCATTAATTTCAGCAGGATCAAGTTAACTTGCCTAAGGAAGATTCATATCTAAATTACACAGAGAAGCTTCACTAAGTAATATTCCAAAATAAAAAAATTTCCAAGATAACAGAAACTAAATTGGGTTCAGCATGTGAACAGAGGTCTTGACTGCTCTTTACTTTTTTTGGTGACTATCAGGAAAAGGTAAGATGCAAAAGAAGTCAGTGACGGTTTAGTCAACACTGATTTACAGGGACCTGCTGACCTAAGCAGATGAAGTGGATGCTAACAATTTTTTTTTCAATAGGAAATAGTCTATTTATGTTTAGACATCTGGCAAAAGTATATTTAAAAAAATGAAGAAAAATGGTTTGGTGTTAGACCACAGCGAGGTCATTATCAGTAAAGTAGCTCAGGTCAAAATGGTTGTTAAAAAGCAGTTAGTTATTGCAGCTGAAAGAGTGGAGGGAAGCACAAGTGCTGTGAAATGAGAGAAAGATGGTGGAGTAGCACCAGCACAGATAATGAAAGGAGACAAACAGAACTAAGGAAAAGCAGAGAAAGAGCTACTCTGTACATGGATACATTATCATGAGATCAAATAGCAGAAGAATGAGAGATATAAAAAACCACTATTGAGATATGTCCTCAAAGTGAACAGACTTCTGAAAACTACCTGATAGGATAGAAAAGGAAAAGTTTACTTATGAGCAGACAGAATGTCTTGTCTTTCATTTTGAGTTCAACCACTGAGGACTGTAATTTATTCTGTGCTTAAAGCAGGAATGCTTACTTTGACAACATCTGTAAATGACAGTGTTGCTAACCTACATCTTTTTGTGCACTACCAGAGGTTATGATTTGAATGAAAAGTCAGTACCTTGGAGGGGAAGTATCTTCCAATATGGCTTCATCATTTGCAGAATCCTCTTTTCATATTGACTAGATGTAAACTGAAAAGCACAAAAACAACTTTGCTTTCTTTTCTGTCCAACAGTTCATAAAATTAATGAAGGTAATGGGAAGAAAGAAGAAGCTATTCTTTGGACTGACAAGCTGAGGAAAGCCTGCAAGGTCTTAGTATTAAACATCAGATGTTTGGAACTTATAGAAAGCCATAGAATTTCTATGTTTATACAGCAGCCTTTTTCAGTCCCACTACACACAAATCTACCTGATGCCCAGTTTATAGCACCAGCAGTCCCTGTGAAACACCAAACAAAAATTAGAAAAGCCCATGTTTTTAATTTTATTTACTTCAGTTATTTCCCAGTGAGTATGGTATCAACCACTTGTCACTCTCACTTTTCAGCCTTCTGATGTTTTCATTCTTGTGATGGAGTTTCTCACGCTGTTTTTTGTAAACATGCACATGTTTTTCTAACTGTCTTTTTTTTTTCATTCCTTCTCCTGGGAGGAGAAAGGTTTGATGGACTTTGTCATTGACCAGTGTCGTTGGAGAGGTGGTAGCTTCACCTTCCAATCGATGGTCGTTTCCAGAACCCTATATAATGAGAAAACCAAAATAAAGTTTCCCTCTTCTTTACCTTCTCTCGGGTGTGGCTGCGTTTGTCTCTGCGTTTCGTGTTGCTCGATAGAGTGACAACCGCTTTATTTAAAGACTGTAAAATGTCTCAGATGGGTTTTTGTTTGGGTCAGTGAAGGGGTAGAATTCAGCAGTTTTCATCAGATCAAGCGGGTAGTTTTACTGTCTTTACACCAATAGCAGTGAAGATCAATAGGTAACTGAACCACCGAATCAAGAGAGCAAAGACTAGCACATGGTATAAAAAAGACTGTAAATTCACAGCAAACTATTTCAGAAGGAAGCAGTATGCAATGAATTCCATTAAAAAAAAAAAAAAGACAAAGGTTTCATACCTTTCATTCCATATAGCTGACTTACTGGTCTTTATGCAGCCACTCTGCACTCCAAACTCTTCAGCTGCAAATAAATACACACACACACACATCTATATAGATATGAGTATTTTTTTCCAACTACAGCATTGCATGAGTAATATGCAACAAAAACTAGCATAACCAGACTGAGGATCCTCTGTCTTTCACAGAATTAATAAGTATGAAAGCTGAACTGCTGGGAAAATACACCATGACCAGATCGATTTCAGAACTACATATATCCCATAGAACTCTAGATTCTGCTTTTTTGGATGCTGGGTTGCATGCCAGTTAACAGTAGGCATCTATTGGAGCAACATAAGTCTACAGATACATTGAAGGGAAGATGTTGCTCTTCAGAGCCTTCCAGCCCTGCTCTCCAAAGTGACTTTGGACATACAAAATCACAGACCCATAGAATGACTGATGATGGAAAGCATTTCTGAAAGTGATCTGAACCACTGTTCAGAGGAGAGACAACTATGGTAGGCTCCTGGAATGGTGTCCAATTAGTTTTTTAATATCTCCAAGGATGGAGACTCCACAGAATCATTGAACAACCTGTTCCAGCATTTAAACACAATTTGTACCCATTCACTGTTGTCCTGAATCACTGAAGCACTGAGAAGACTCTTTGTCTTGATTATTGCTTCTCATCAGGTATTTATACACATCAATAAGATTCCCTCAAGCCTTTTTTCCTCCACCTGAACATTCCCATGTCTCTCAGGATCTCTGTGGATGAGAGGTGCTCCTGTCCCATTGCACTATTCATGGCCCTTAAGTGGGCTCTAGTGATTCCATGTCTTCCTTGTAGTGTGGGACCTGGAATTCATCCCATCACTCCTGAGTATCACAGTGGTGCTGAGCAGAGATGAAGAATTACCTTCCTCACACTGCAGCACTGGATGCAGCACTGGATGCAGCACTGGAACATCCCCTAATGGTCATGGGATTTAGCAGTCATCATGTCATCAGAACAGACCCCTCTGGGGATGCCAGGGAATGGGAAATACTCCAGAGTTCCTCAACAGAGACATGCAGTGCCTCATCTGGTATCACCAAATATCTTACCTTCCTCTAAGGAGAGAATGTGTGTCCTAAACTTAGGCTAATTGACTTGCAGCTAAACAATGTCTAAAACAGACTAGTCAGTAGTTCTCTGACCCATTTGAGACAGCCCACGGTAGAAAAATTAAAATCACATGTATTTTTTACCTAAGAAATTAATTTCTGTTATTATTTTTAATTAATAATGTTCATTCTGCTTTTTATGATAAAGCTGTATCCAGTGTATTCCTTTTCAATACTTTTGTATTCTTTTTAGGAACGCACTTTGAAACAATTAATTGTGAATATTTGTGATGTTATGTCACATAGTTCCACATTATCAGTTGAATTTGTATTGCAATTTTTAAAGAAAAAAAAAAACCCAAGAAAAAAAAGCTAGTATAGTTACACACAACTTAAATTTCTATACTTTATAAAGAACAGACTGTAATTTAAGCTCAATTTACATAATAATTCTTAGTGATGAAAGAGGATTTGCTTCAAGTATTTAGATCACATCAAAATTATTTTGTTTGGATTTGGTTTGGTTTGTTTGATACAGAAATATGCAAAACAAAAATGTTCACTTGTGCAGGATTCAAAGGCAGAAAAGCTATGTTTTTATTACCTAGACCTCACAACTAAAGGCATGATGTAACACAGAATTTAAACCGAAGAGCTTAGACTGCTTGTGTTTCAAAGTTGTGAGCTTGAATATTATGTGTTAGTCAGAATGATGGGATTTATATGTAGCATTCACCCACCTGTAACCACAAGTTCAAATTGTGCTTCTGCAGTGCACGGAAAGAAAGGCATGACTGCTCCCAAGGCTGACATATTGACAGATACAGCAACAGGAACTTTGATATTTCCATTAGGTCTTAAATTTCACTCTCAGTAATGAAAACAATGTGTCAGCACTATTAAATGTTCACAAAGCCATACACCATTACTGCTTTCCCTAACACAATTGCTTCAGAAACATTTCAAATCTCACACCCTCCTCACAGGAATACAAGATTCTTGCCTTCAAAACAATTTGAGCAATGTTATCTAATACACAAACTCAAAAATAAGTCTAAGAAGCAAGGCTTTTTGAGGATTGGACAATGATGGGTTTTTTTCTGTTGCAGGTGGGTGCAGTATACCTACATTTTTGGGAGAAATTAAAATTTTGTTTGAAAAACTCTGAAATTATACATACAATCAACTCATTGATTGAGATAATTACACATAAGATAACTACTGATATTCGTTCACATTAATTTCTGTCCCTCATTGTGTCATAATGGGGATAAATTATTCTAAGTTTCAGGCTAGAACAAGCTTCCCAAAACAACTCTCTGTGGTGAAGTGAAACACATATTTAAATAAGATTTACTTCTACTTGGCACTCAAGAACTACAGAAATCAGAAATTCAGTATAAGGGAAAAAAAGCATCATGTTATGTTCAAAAGTTCGTGAGTCCTTCAATTTAAATAAGACTATAAATATTCCATATAAATTCTTTCCTTTAAACATAACTTGATATTTGCTCAAGTATCAGCTATATATAAAATAAATAAGTTTGATGGAGAGGAAACTCACACACACTGGACATCAACATAATTTTAAACTAGGATCCAGTCTTTCAAAAAGAAACTATAGTGCAAATAACTGATCCAAATTAAACTTGAGAATTGGTTCTTTTTTGGCCTCAATTTTAGGAAAATATATTTTACACAAAACAATTGTAAATATCTGATTTAGGATTGTGTGAGTGAGGACTTTGTGACTGAGGACTGTGCAATTTGTATGTTTTATATGAAAGAACATTGAGCTGTGGATTAATGTTGATGAGGCCTGCTAATGTCAATTGAAATCTGCAAAGATGCATATTTCCATGCCAGTAAATTTAGACAACATATATGGGATGAAATAATTTAATTATTAAAAAATGATTTTGCCTACATAGTAACTTTCAAGACATAAATCAAAATTCAACTAGGTCCTTTGCATTGCCTCCAGAACAAAAAGTATTTGCCCTGTTTAAAAGATAAATTCTGTCCTCCCAGTGTTAGATTTTGTGGGCACAAAAACCAGGTGGAATTAATAGTTATAGAAAAACATTATTAGTTATGTATATTCATTTTAAAAACTAAACTGTTCTTGATGAGTTTTGTCTAAATCTAGTATTATCTCTTTTGACAATAAGTTTCTAACATTTTTAACACAGCACTTCAAAATGTCTAACATTTCCAGTTCCAAAATATTACTTTCCTAGGAAGATTAGTAAGTTTCTGAAGATGAAACACAGCTTGTTGTTCATTCTCTTAACATTGGCATATAAATCTTATAAATAGAAAAAAATAAAAAGGCCTGCGTGAAACACAGTAAGTCAAGTTGCCTGATATTTCTACATTACAAGGCATGCCTCAAAATGCAGCATAAAAATAAAGGAATTTCTATTACAGAGGAATATAGAAAGGACTAATTTAGTTAAACATAGTCAAAAAGTTCTCAGAATTAATTGCTTGAAGTTGTTGGGAAGCTGACAGTGCAATAATAATGGAAGCATTTTTGTATCTCTTCAAAAAATGCCTGTATTAATTTAAGGTTGCAAATCTGTTGCTAGTAACAGAAAAGAATGTTTCATGGAAAAGCTTGACACAAAGTGAGGACAAAAACATAGTATTCATAAAAAAACTTAGTATTCAAAGCAAGCATAAGATCACCACATATTTATCTCAGCTATTTCAACATAGTTAAAAATCAGAAAAATTTAAGCATATGTTAAGTATTTCACAACAACCTCTTTCTTTTAAAACTTTCTCAAATGAAATGAAGATTTATTTCTTATTACTGAAAAAAAAGAGAATAAATCTGAAGGTGAAATATTTCTGCTACTAAAGTTTAGCAACTTTATATAGAGTCTATATAACAAAGCAGAGAACACATGAAGAACTAAAAGAACGAGAAATTGAAACTTATGGAGTGTGAGTAAAAATAATTAAAAGTAAAGAGAGCATAAAGAAAGCTGTGCTCTAAAGATTTCTCCAATTGAAAGGGTTTTCTATATTGTCTGTGTTGATTAGCATATGCTGCTGCAAAGTTTGTACAGTACATATCATAGCTTCATCACTTGCAGGCTCTCATGAAAATGCCATTCTGTGCAATACCTGTTAGTGTAGGTAGTTAGGGAAAACCTGAAAGAAAATGCAGCAGGTGCACTAAATATTCGACATTTCTGGATTTTTGCTGATTAATGATTCAGTTTAACATGACCTTTAAAATAATCTTTTCTTATGAGTATAAAAATAGCACTTGTACAAGATTTGTGAGAAATGAAGGAATGGATTCAACACATTACCATTTAATGCACCTGGAGGGAAAAAAAAAAACCAAAAATGTGATGCTCTAACTAAAGATCAGAAAAGTTCTTTTAGCAAGGAATAGTTTTTTAAAGTCTTATTTTTTCTGAACGTTCCCTAGTTCACAAGTGGGTTTTTGCTAGCAATAAATTAGCTTAATATTTTTTGAAATAAATTCTTAAGACCTTTCCTGATATCTCTTTTCCACTCTTAGACTCAGATTTTAATTTGGTTTTCTGATTTCCAGCTGTATAGGTATAATCCTTGCTAAAACAGCTTACTCTCAAGACCAGAGAGTGCTCTTTGGTGTTGTTTTATTTATTAGCACAGGTGAAGCCTTTGGTTTCACTTTCAGTAACTGTCTGGAGCATATCACCCATGAGGAGAGGCCAGGAGAACTTGGGAGTTTTAAAGAAGTATAAAGGGAGATATCTGTCTAGCCAGACTCTCCTCACAATGGAAGGACAAGAAACAACCGACATATGGGAATTTGAATATTGGAATATGGGACCTTTTGATCCAGTATGAGAACTGGCCTTTCTTAAAGATAAACTTTGGCCTCTAGAGTCTCTTTGAGCCTAGAGGAGTCTGTCATTCTGTGGATTAACATTAACATCCTGTATGGATATGGAGAGATGTTCACCTGAATATAAACTTCTGAAAGAAATTAAGTAAAAGCCCAATGATACCTTTCTTAGGAAAGGTTTGAATCTTTAGCAAATTATATTAATTTCTTGAGTCTCGCACAAGCCTTTGACAAAGGTTGGAATATTAACAACAGCAGTATTGTAGAAAATTCCTGAAAAAAAAGGATTCATTGGTTTAAAAACATGACTAAAAGAAAAGTAAGGAAGACTATGGGGAAACTAGATTTTCTTTTAATTCAATTTGTCATTCCATTAATAAACTTTAAAACCAGTTATAATTAAGATACTCAGAAAAGGGGTTGCAGGAGGTGCAAATAGGACAATAAGCTATTTACTATACACTACTTGAAGGACCTCCTCCAAGGATAACTTTAGATTAACAATTTTTGTAGGGCAAGTAGAAATTTTAATCAAATGCAATTTATTAAGAACAAAAAATGTTGAATCTAGAAAAACTTTATCTGCTTTATAAAGGCTATTTTTTAGAGCGTGAAAAATTTATTTGCTTCTTACTACCAGCATATATGATTTCTTGCTACTATGTGAGTTCACAGGAAGAAGAAAAAATGTCTGGATTTTTTTTCTCTAAAGAGAATGAAAAGTAAACGTGCCTGTATACGTATGTGAGGGGGACAGATCAAGAGAGAATGAATGCACACGCATAAATGCTTTCTTCAAATGAAAGTTAATAAGTGAATGTCACAATTTGAGCAGGTTATTGATATGAAAAAAAAAAATACAGTAGAGACAGCAAACTTTAAGCAAACCTGAGAAGACACAGCACTGAGCTACTCAGGAAATGAAGGGCTGTCATATTCTCATCATCCTTTAGACTTCAAAGAAAGTAGAAATAAAAAAGATAGTGCATAAAATCCTGAGAGGCCAAAGGAAAGGTTATTAATACATTTTTTTCTAAGGCAGCATTAAATCAGAATGATGAAACAAATAGATGGAAGGATCAATGAATATATAGGACAAGCGTTTTCAGCAAAACACTGCAAGGCACATGAAGGACAGAAAAGTGATTGGAAGTAGTCAGTATGGAGTCACAATGGGAAAGTCATGCTTAATCACCTGTTCATGTCCCAAGCGTGACAGCTGCAGTGCACTCAGCCTGTCGCTTTACAGAAGTAGTGAAAAACAACAAACAAACCCATGAAATAGATGAAACAGTTCATCTTGCCTTTACTTCCCTTACATGCAAATAGTTGCCAACCTACCTGACTCCTCTTTTGTTTATTCTTCACCCTTGCCTAACCACATCAAGCTCTGAAATCCCCTCCCAACTGCTCAGATACATCTCCCACCTTAACCAGACTTTGCTGTTCCCTGAAATGAAAAGTCACAAGCAAAATCCTTATGAATTACATATTTTATTCATCAAGTCATAGAAAACTGGAGGGCGAGTTACAGAGAAAATAAAGAGAAAAGGAAGGGGGTCAAGAGGGTGTGATGGATAATATTCAGAAAACCAACAAAAGCCGATTATCCTGAACTGGAAAAAGAATAGCTAGGGCTGGAAGGGGGAGGGAAGGAAGTGGAATTGAACGCCTATTTGTTAATTTCATTTTTTCAGCCATGTCAAGACAATCAGCATAAACCTGGCTGTTTTGAGGACAGCATCTCTCAGGGATTCAGGAGCCCTAGGAATTTCTTCATCTAACCTTTCCAGACTAAAGGGCTCTTGAACAACTTTGTTCCCGTGCTTGTTGGTGCATTCCTCCACCTTGTCTTCTTTATGACTATATCAACAAAACCATCAGGAGAAAGGATGACAGTTGACAGTTGACCCCCTTACCACAGCTGACCCCTTACCACTTTTCCTGACTATTTTTCTACTTCCAGAGAGCTCTAAACAGAGCCTCATCCTATCGTCATGGTCCATGCATTGAAGAAAGGACTCCTGACAATAATATCAGAAGGCTAATATGATTTATTAAAATTACTCCATAATTCTAGTATTTTTCTATATCTGCTCAGCAGAGAGCATTCTCCATGCTCCTGCTGCTGCTTTGTCCAGGGAATGTCCTGAATGCTTACAATATCTGAAAGATTACAGTCTTTCAGCTCCTTCTCCCACTCTCAAGGAGGAGAGCCGAGGAATCCTAAAATGTCCTTGAAGAACACCAGATATATTTGTTTACAGAAAGCTTATACAGAGTAAAAGAACAGCAAAAGGATGTTCTCCCATGGGAAAATAGATCAGAAGCTTACACACAGAGAAACTTATAATATGTTCATAGCAACATCATCCTTCTGCCCTCTCATAACAACCAAATCTGACAACCTGTCTCTGCACAGCTTCTCAGGCCAACCCCCTCTTACAGCCAAGATGTTTTCTTCAATGTCTCTATGAAAGAAGCATATCAGACAGAATGTGTTTGTCCCTCCAATTGTCTTTTTTTTTGTTATTGCAAGCCACTTCGTATGAGCAGGGATCCAGAGTCTTATCTCAAGTCCATCTGGAAAAGAGCAACTCTTCACGTTAGTGGAAAAGCTCTATATCAGGTTGCCATACTACGGCTGTGCTGTGACCTATGAATAATTCAGCCAGGTCTGTTCTTTGTGCCTTGGTATGCTCATGTATGGATTACTGCTGTAGAAGTGGATCAACATGGAGTACGCCCTGAAGTCAATAATCCCTGCAACCCAGGTTAAGTGCTGTGTCCTGTGGAAGCCTTGAGAGGAATAATAGAAGACTTTTCTTCCATGTCCCTCTCTTCTGATTTAAATTTGTTTCCTTTCCAAAACCTGTTTTTCCTACCTAATGACCTAGATCAACAGACAGCTTCATCCAGAATGCCAGATGGAGAGCACATTCTTCTTCACTAGCCTGCTAAATCACATCTAGATTGAGCCTTTACCTTCAGCCTAGATTCCTGAACTGTTTAACTTTATTTATGTAAATATTATGGGGATGCATAAAGACATATAAGAGGTAAAAAGTGCAACTAAAGGACTTCGGCAGAGCTGTGCTAAGTTATAGATTGTCTCCGCACTGCCCCAACAGCCTCTACTCAAATACCACATCCACGGAGGTACAACTTACATCTCTCTTCCACACCGTCTTAGTGTATCTCAGCTGGCCACATTTGAGGTTTGGATTTGTCTAGAGCTGTTTTAGAATAAGCAGCTTCTCGCCTAACTTATAACTAAACTTGAGTGCCTGATCTTCTGCTAGGTATGTCAAAAACTTCAGTCTGCTGGACACATTCTGCGCATGCTTATTACACACTGACAGGAAAAGGTTCCTCATACAAGGTACATCATTTATTATATTTTAGTTACAGTTGCCAAATAAGATGGTTATTAGCCTTTGGAGAAGGATAACAATAAAGCTCATTTTGATGAGCATTTTTGGTGGGCAGTTCTGCTTTTAGAGCCTCTCAAATTTTTAAGACTGTATTTATACTAGAAAATATAGCAGTGTCATAGAATGTTCCTGAGCATGGCAATATGTTCTTTTAACACCGTGTTTCTTGTGTAATCTTTTCTCTTAAGGAAATTTTCATTATGTTCTTTCACAGCATGGGCAAACTCAAACTTTTGGTACACCAAGAGTTAAAGAGGTCTATAGTTTCTATTTGACATTCATATCCTAAATTCGAAATGTATATCTTCAAAACTCTTTATTTTGAGGGTGTTTTGATATTCAACCCAACCATAGTTTCTTCCTGTGTAGACCACCAGGCACACAATTTTATTCTTCATGCTAATTTACCGACATCATGGTTAAAAGGATTCTTCCTCCTTACAGATTTTGTCTGCAAGGCACAATCCAAAAGGAATTCTTCAAAAGTTTTACTATGTCAAATACTGCACTGCAGGGAGAAAGAGGTATTGATAATTGCCCAGGACTTGCTTTTAACAGCTGAGGGCTTATAGCAATCTTAGTTATGATTAACAACTCTGTGTTTCTCTTCAAGCTAAAGAAGCTTTTGACCTCTGACCCTAAATGCCTAATTTGACCACTTTAACCAGTACACCACTCTTGGGTGTAAAGGGGAAGAGGAACACTACCTCTCCATTGTTGAGGTAATTCCAGGCAAAAAAAAAACCAAAAAAAACCCAAAAAAACCCAAAACATACCAAATCAAACAAACAAAAACCACAAAAAAACCCCACAAAAAACCCCACAAAAAACCAAACCAAACCAAACCAAACCAAACCAAACCAAAAAAAAAAAAACAAAATAAACCACCCCAGCTGATATGACTAATCTGCCCAGCTTTGAGTGATTTCTGTAATGAATCCTAGTGAAAAGATATATATATTCCTCAGGACAAAGCTGAGATGCTTAAGCATTCCTCTTGCCTTAGCATTTCCCACTGTTTAGTTCAGCTAGCTCTACTCAGCTTGCTGAGCTCTGTGGAACTTACATGCAAAATCTTACAGCTCTCATTTTTTCATGGACTGTAGGTATACAACTTGTTGCTGGAGCTTCTGTCAAGCAACAAACACTCCTGGAAGTTAAACACCGAAAAACTGAGCCCAAATTCCCCAGTGGATTAGGCTCCAAGCTTATTAAGATTTCTATATACTT
Organism: Leptocoma aspasia; assembly: GCA_013399835.1. NCBI lineage: Eukaryota > Metazoa > Chordata > Aves > Passeriformes > Nectariniidae > Leptocoma > Leptocoma aspasia. The sequence continues at coordinate 1,798,062 of VXAX01004648.1, read as the reverse complement.
ACTACATATATCTGTAATTTGGTATAATTATAATTTTATATTAAAAGTATGTACTCCTTAGGAGGATCTTCTAATTCCTCATATCATACATATATAATCAAGTTCTGAAAACTAACCCTTAGGCATATGTATAGGCATATGTTAACCATTTTTTGATTTTTTTTTAGTGAGGTTCAGACCATAATCCTGTACACTTTGGTGGAAACCATTTTGTGTTTGAAACTGTTATCAGTAAGGTTTTGAAACTGTAATACTGCTTTTCTCTAAAAAAATTAAAGGCCTTTGGATTAAATCCCTAAAACATATAAGGTATCCCCACATATGGCAGGGACTAGATGATCTTTAAGGACCCTTCCAACCCAGGGCCTTCTAAGATTTCACTATTTTATGATTGCTTTCTTGTTTTCTTTTTGTGAATTACAGATGCACGCTTAAAAGCAATTTATTTGACTTATGTAAAGGCAGTATCCTTCCTCTTTCGCCTTTTGACCCCAGCTCTCTCAAGCATTGAGCCATATGATGTCAAGGTCCTGTGGTTTCAAGTTAGCAATCATGCTGGAACAGGCAGCACTGTATTTAACGCAGTTTATTGGATTTCAAAATTAAATGCAGCTTTAAAAAAAGCATTTTCTATTTTGAGTAAATCATACCAATTGTTATGTTTTGATACTGTTTATGAACTCACTGCTGCTACAAAGATAGTAGATGCCAGCTGGAAAACGAGTATGTTCATTTTTTACAGATTCAGTTGAGAGTGGCTCTTACATAACTCTATTCTCAACACCCCAAAAATATCTTTTTTCTATAAATGTTTTCTGTAGAATCTGAAATTAGCTATACTATGCTATGTTTTCCAATAGATCATAAGGGGAAATAATTTTTGAAAGCTGTCACTGCAATTTGGCAATAGTGAAAAGAACAATAGCTCATTTGTTTAGCATGTTTAGACTCATGTTTGTGGAAGAGGTAAAAATCGTGACTCCCTGTCAGACAGAGCCTCAATGTCTGCTCTGATGGTGTCAGTGATTACAGTTTACAGCTTAGTGTCAGGATAGCCAGATCATTGTGAGAGAAGGGAACTATCAACATCTGTTTATATCATATTACTAGAAGGATGGATTGTGAGGATGGGAAAGGCAGCAAGGACATGCATATATCTTAGTTTTTTCTAAAAGTGAACCACACTCATATACTACCACCAATTCCCAAAGGAATAATGGATAGAATATCCTAAAGACTGACTTTGTTAAGCTGTCAGCAAACAAATAAATTCAATTTTTTAAAATATCAATACAAAATAAAATATTTTTTTAAATGTCTAGAATTTCATGTTGATTCTGAAAACAGTAATATATATAGCTAACTTTATGTATAAAAGCATTTTTAAAAGCATTTTTATTTCATTCAAAGTACATACATTTGAAGAACTAGTCCTCAGATGTTAAAATTGGAAATACCTCTGGCTCCATGTGATCCATCAATTCCGTGGGTAGGATGCAGGCTTGTGAAAGAATAAACCAGTTATTTTTTATAAAACAACCAAATAGCTTAAGTCCCATTTTAAAATCTGAATCTGTAACATAACAGGAGGTAAATCCCACCTCACTAGGCAGCACCTGAATTTTTTTCCCAAGTTACAAAATGCTTGGGAACATAAAATGACAAGACTAAGATTCTATTGAAACATTATGTAATGAAAAATCAGTATCTGAGATTTAAAAGCATAAAAGGAAGTAGAAGGAGCAAAGTTGATAAGAAGAGGTCACACAATAGATGAAAATCTAAAATTAAATATTTAATTAGAACTCTGATTTTGTTTTCAAGGTAGGTGGCATTGCACAGGCTATATTACAGTCTTTTATGTTTGTTTTGTTTTTTTCTTTTCCAAAGAGAATACTGTTTATCTTTAACAGGCCACTTTAATATTAATACAAGTGTAATAGGATCAGAACTGAAAATCAGCTAAAGATGGTAAATTTTACATTATTGGGAAAATTACAATTTCTTTTTGTATTGTAAAAACATTTATTTTTAACAATTTACCTACATTAATCAAAAAAGTACATCATATTTAATAATTTTACAAATTCTTCATAAAAAATATATCTCTGTACAAAAATTTCTTTTGCACCTACTTCATGTCACAGCAGCATGTAGTGAAATGGCAGAATGGCATAGTGGGAATGAAAATTAGATTGACTTGGTCATTATGCGGGCGTTCTCCCCAGTCCCCCCACCCCTACCCTCCCAGGTTTTTTTTTTTTTATTTTTTTAATAACAACTTTTTTTGTTTACAAAATATTTTACACAAGAAAAAAAATTATTGCAGCTAGCCTGGAGAAAGGCAAGATGTGTGATACAAGCAGCAGTTTTTAACAGCTTTGAAGCACATAACCTGTTTTTTAAAAAAAATATAGCATGTATTATTAGCCTGTCATAATGATCCGGTCAATGCTGGGGGAAAAGTCTTCTGCATATATCTCAAAAAACCAGATTTCCTGGCTGCCATTACCCAGCCACTGCACATCATCTTAAGAGTCTCACTCTGAAGAAGCACCATACCTAAGTGCATGCATACACAGCCCTCTGTATAATAACTTCAGGAGGAGGAGATCCAACCTGAACAGAAGACTCAAACATAGCAGGGAAGGAGAGGAATTTGAAAGGTGTGGGTAGAACGGATTAAACTACGATACTTTGGTTTTACTTGGGTTCCAGTGTGAAGCTCCTGTTTAATCAACACTCCAAGCAAACTTCTTAGGATAATTTGTTAGTGTGTTCCTTTTGAGTGTTCCTGATCAAAGAGCACTCACTCAGGATAAGCAATCGTTACATTACCTCGCAAAATGAACCACTGAATAATGAATTTATGGAATCTGGGCTCTCTAATACAAAAGATCAAACCATGTAACTATTCTCTTTTATCCTTCAACGCATTCCTTGTTGGTCATAGTGAGACAGGGTACCGAAGCACACACTGTAATGACAGGACTAGAAAACATCAATAATAGCTATGTATTTTGCTTTCAAAACTCCATTTCTTTTTCTGTCATTGCCAGTACAGAAAGACTTTTAATGCAGTAATGTCAATTTTTAACACCCATCAAAAACTTTACTCAGACAATATCTCCCCTTCCTGGCCCACTGTTCCTACAGAAGCTCTTCATTTGCCAAGCAACTTCCTCTGCACAGGGGAGGATCAGGACAACTTTTATCTGATGATGATTATTTCTCAGGAAATATGAAGGACTCTGAGATAGGACAGCTAAATGAAACTTACTGGACAATAACTTCAGGAAAAAAAAAACAAAAAACAAAAAAAAGAAAGCAAAAAACTACTAACAAAATGAACAAGGAACTGACTGGAAAGGATTATTTATTAAATTTTCTTCAGAGTTTCTTGCTCATATGAAGAACATAACAGCTGCAGGCCCTACAATCATTATGTGTTATATTGCTGGTATTTTTCATCTAACAGATGTAGTTGTTAAGCTGACCAAGGGTTACCTTTGAAATTTTTGTTGCGTTCTGCAACATTAGCTGAAAAACCTGTTACTGGGCTTATATTACCTTTTTGTTTTGTGTGAAACAGCCAGACCTACACATATATGGAGTTCAGAAAAACTTTTCAACAGGCTTAAATAGCAACAGGACAATAGGACATTTTGAAATTCAGAAAACTAAAAAAAACCAACTGCATCAAAAAAACCAGCCCTGAATTAGAAGAAAAGGAAAACAGCTTTCCTGGTTTTTGAACTTAACGTGTATGACTAAAGCCAGAATTTGCTTCATTATTTACTACAATTTCCCAATTTTAAAACTCAATTTAATGAATCTGCCCAATGGCATTTTAATTTTTTTATTTTCATTCAATGAAACCTCTAATTCTATGCAAATGTTAATGATTACTCAACCTTTATAGGTATAATGTCTCTGTCAAACTGTGTAAGTACAAACGTAGTAAGCAGTGTGTTTAAAAAATTTAAAGTAAACAGAAAGCAAAGATAGTTGAATATTTCTCTTTGTTCAAAGCAGAAACTGAATGACCACTTTTTATGGACGATTTGCCCTGGGTTTATTTATGCTACTGTAATGGGGTTTAGTTCCATGTAACATCAGAAAATGATGTCATATTAAAGGAAAAATGGAAAAAGATGCAAAAGGGAAGACTGTATCATGAGCACAGGCTCACAGGCTTTATGAGCTATCTAAAATAAATTACTATTCACATTTGTACATGGCAAGCAGCAATAGCTGCTAACCGCCCTGCTGTTAAATTGTATGATACTGACAGTGGTGATCGATGACTGATTTCAGAAGAAAACAATAGTGGCGAGGAAAATTTCTTAGAAATGGGCTCTGGTTCTGGCTGAAGGTCTCCAGTGACTTGCAATCATGTTTACAATGAAATTTAGTCAAAAATTGACAAAAGAAATATTATCCTCTATAGCACAAGATTTTAACTGGTGCTAAGCATGGGGGTCAATTTAATATTCCAAGTAAATTTATTGTGGAATGTTTTGCTTGGCAAAGAGTGAGTGAATGCTTATATACAATGGACAGTGTGTAGAAACCCTGTATATTTTTACCAGTATCTTACTCAGTCAGCCATTACACCCTAGTGCAAAAAAAATTGTGCATTAATATTTCGCGATATTAACGGCTGATTGGGGAATTGGCAAAACTGCCCTATGAATAAAATATACTGTAAGTTTTCCTAAATTTAGCAAAATTTCAATGGTAAAGCATTTGCAAGTGTATGCAACCTCAAGGAAGGCTGTCTCCTCCTTCAAGAGAGCTTTATTTCTTCAGAATATTCCCGGGGATAATCTGTGGTGCTATCATTTGTCACAGTACTCAAAGGATTTATCCAAGTGCCCAGAAGAACACATTGAAGGCATTCAGCCGCATACAAATATGAGAGTCTGAGGCATTAAATATGACAAATTGGCATGACTTGGCAGTCTTCCTTAAAGTGTGCCTTGGTTTGAAGCAGATGCAGCCAGGCATTTTGATCCAACTTTAAGATGAAAAAATATTCTTTGTCTGATCCCCCGAAGACTGACACGTTTTTACCAGAAAATTTAGCTGCATGTAGGCTGACAGAAGATGTTAAAGATTACAGCAGCAAAGCCAAGAGAAGGGAAACTGGTATATGGCACCAAAGGAATTACTGCTTGTCCATCAGAGGTATGGCTATGAATCAGTCATATTGGGCACTGAAGGCTATACCACTGTACAAACTGTGTTCAGAGTCGTATCAAACCTCACAGCCTTTGCCTCTGTGGGTTTTAAGTTTGTGTCATACATGGGATTTTCAAATGAAGCTTGTCCATTACTGTTTTCATGTCCAGCATATCCATTGTACTGTACTTTTGGTCTTGTTCTGGGAAAAAAATAAAAGGGCAGGAAATTATCATTAGCAATAACAGACATGCTAGTATTTCCACTCTGTCTACATACAACAGCAAGTGTCTGGAACATCTTGCATGGCTAGTGACAGTAACCTCCAGGTAAGTGTCTGCAATTCCAGTTATTCCAGGCAGATCTCCCTCAGCGTGTCTTTCTATCTCCATAAATACTTCCAACAATAAACACTGCTAAATACCTTGTCCAAACACCTGTAATCAGATTGATCAAATCCTAACTGATATTCACATAAATGTTGACAATTCAGGATCAAATGATACTGAAACTAATCAATCTTTTTATTTTTATAGTGTTTTCTCACCATGAAAGATTTATAAAAATTTCATTTTTATGTAAAGCTCTGTTAGAAAATATTAAGCCAATAATTAAATGAAAAATAAAGCAGAATTGTGTGTTTTTTCTGATATATCTAGCAAAGTGATATCCTATGATATTTTATTATTTTAAAATTAAATCTCTTAGTATGTATAAGTATCAAAAGAAATGTAATAAGTTCAGTATATTTTATACATATAATTGTAATAAGGCAAGAAAGGAGATAAAAGGGTCCAAAATATAAGTGCTTAAAATGTAAAACAATTTAGAATATCATTATTTAACTTCAGAAAATGGTTATTGAAAGCCAAATTCTTCTTATAAAATTATTCTCTTTTGGATAGCAGATACAGAAAGATATCGCTGAAAGATATCACTAATGGAAATTGACAATATGCAAACAATTCTGTTACTAATAGACACGGCTTTTTCTGCCTATTTTAATTTTATAACTACTAAATAATCTTAGAAGTTAACTAGGAGCTTTCCTAGGTACAAGTAATTAAATATATTTTAATTTTGCTCAGAAAGATTGGAATGCGGTCTTCATTCCTGAAGTAATCCCTGTCAGCCAGATAAAAGGTACAACTGTGTAAAAAAGATTTAACAGCCCTGGTTCTAATTAGATGTTGTTAGTGTCAGATAGGCATAGAAGAAACATCTATAAAATTGTACCCTAAGACCTTCAAATTATCTGTTACAGAGAGCCTCTAGGGGCATAACTACCATTGCATCATTATGAAAATTTCATGTTGTTATTCTGATAATTAATGTAATTTCAAGGAAGCCCCTTCAAAACGTATAGATTTTGTTCTCTTTCCGTTGGAACATAATTTCTTTTGAAAAGAATAAAGTTTGACCTAAAATTACTTTATCTCACTAATCAACTTGTTAATTTTTTGATGGCAATAAGACACTGATATCCCCTCTAAAATCTGCAGTTTAGTGGAAGTAATTCATTTAAAATAGAAGAAGGGGAAAAATAACTCTTTGAAATATTAAGTTATGAGAAACATCTCCTATCTCAAATATAATGCATTTAAATTAGGAAGAACTGCAATGCTGCACCAGCCATACCATTAACAGAGGGATTATAGCTGCTTGTCTAAAGAATGAGATTTAGCTCTCTTAAATACATACGTCTTTCTGCTGCTCATGTAGGGCATTAAAAATTTCACAGGATAAACTACAAAGTGTACCCCTATGTCACACAATAATTTTTTATGAGTTTGCTTCTTCTTTCTAAGCAATATTCCCTTTTCATTTCATCTCTTCTCCAGATCCAAATGCCTGTGCAATCATGATGCTCTTAAAGCTCCCCCCACCACTGCAGAGCAGGAGCTGTCTGAAAATGTACACTTGTAGGCATCAGAAAAGCATCTTACAGTATCAAGTTTGAAGACACAGTTGGCAGCTCTTCCTGAGCAGTTTTTGTCAACAAAAGGCTATACTACATTTCAGGACATGGATCATTTTAACTAGAGTTCCCAAGTTCAAGCCCCACAGCAATTTGTTTTTCCCAAACATCTAATGCTGAGGTGGGCAGACTACCCACTGCATCATAGGACACTGGTGGACCTCAGATTGTTTATGTGATTTCTTGCAACCACGAAGTACTCTTGGTATCACGATTATAGAACAAAAGTTTAAAAAGCATGTTCCTGTTAAATACTATTTTGCAAATAGTTCTCAGAATGAAAAAAATTTCAGAAGATACATAGATATCAGCCTTCAAACCAGATTTCAGACAACATTGTTGGATTTATTCTATTATCTAGTATAAAAGTTTCATATGACCTGAAGTGGTGCCAGTTCTTATAATAATCACCAGCTGACTCAGCACATAGTGTAAGTAGTCGCATTATGGGCTGTTCCCTCATAGGATTTATGGATTTTTCGTCTTGTATAATTAATACTAATAAGCTTTTTGAAAGAAGCAGCATACATTCAATCTAATAAAACATTAAAATTAAAAAATAGAACATGTGACCTTAGATTTCAATCTGATTCAGCCTAACAAGCCAAGAAGGTTGAAAGGTCTTTGCTCCTTAACAGAGCAACAAATTTTTCAAAATGTACAGCATTAAGAATTGCCCTGCACTGAACTCCTCCATGGGAATACCTAGAAATATTTGTCCTTCTAGAGCAAAGACGTTCTTAAAAGCTTTTAGCATTGTGTTCAATCAAACCAAAAAGCTTATTAAATTATTGAATAAATAACATTTACAATACCTGTGTTTGTAGAGGTAAAATGCAAACCCTGATAATATTAGAGCAAAGAATGGTACCAGGATGGCAGCTGCAACTGAACTGCTGTTTGTACCATAATAGTGATTTGAAAGGTCTGTGTCTGCACTTAAAGGACCTGAAATGAAACAAAAGGGCCAGAAATAAAATTTCCGCATCATCTATGGAGAGAAATAAAATTCCCATGTTATCTAACTTACGATGTTCTTTTTATTCAAAAGTTAAATAAGATGGTGTCTTGATCAAATAATTAATTTTAAAAACTTGAAATAAATAGCATGCAGAATCATAGAATAAGTATTATTAATACCACTTCATGATATATCAATAACTATCAAAATTATTTGAAAATAGTATTCAGCAAGTAAAATAGTTATGATTATTGACATAATAATCTAATGATGACTCAATTTCATAAAGTTATGCCATATAACTTCTGAAAAACAAATTAATTCTGCAAAAGTACTGTATTCCAGCAGTCTTAATATTCATCTTGGAAACAACAAGCAATGCAAGACCACAACAAACAAGAACAAGGAAGGAAAAGCTGAGGTGACTGCAATAAACCACAGTGGTTCTGCTTGGCTCAGGAGCCCTCCCGAGTTTGCACCTGTGTCCATGCCCCTCTGGCAGCTGTGGACAGAACAGTGCAGGGAATGCAAACACAGTGGCCTGTGGCACGGCCTCGCTGGGCTCCTGTTGTGGACAGGCAGATAACCTGAACTGTAAAGCATTTTGCAGAACACATTTTTTCATTGGTATTGAGACAGATCACTAAATTGCTCAAATAGTTGACCACCTTGGTAATTAGAATTGTAAAGGATGAAAGACAATTTTATGGTGAAAAATACAGAAAATTTTGTAGAAAAAAGTTATTTTTGAGCTCCAACTCCATGTTGCCAGTTTGAACTCACAGCTCTTCAGAAAGCAATATAGATTCCATTCAAGAAAGAAAGGCCAGGACAGAGGGAATGTACAGAGAGGATCGGGCTTGGACAGATATCTGTGCTTGATATCTTGGGGTATTATTGCTATTGAGAGTGGAGAAGAACAGGAGACACTGCTGTTTACCTCTCAGAAATGCTCCAAACCACCAGCACAGAGTATTTCCAACACCACAACTCCATCATTGATAGCAGCAGCACAATCAGTCTTTTTAGGACTGTAGTGCAAACCAGTTATACAGCAGAGGCATGACCACTATGCTAATTTCACCAGTCTACTAAAGCATCTAAATAAGTTCAAAAACTGAGAAAACAAAAAGACAGAGGAAAAAGTAATAATTCGCCTATGATCCCAGGAAGTGTTCAAGGTCAGATTGGGTGGGGCACTGGCAACCTGATCTAGTGAGTAGTATCCCTGCCCATGGCAGGAGGTTTAGAACTAGATGATCTTTAAGGTCTCTTCCAACCCAAACCATTCTGTCATTCTATGACTTCTTGCAGTTCAAGCTCAATGCAAAAGACAAATAAGATAAGGTTTTTTTCTGTGAGATATCTTTAAACCGTAGCTGTTTCAACGGTCAATATTAAAATACCTTTTGCACATTTAATTTAAAAGACGTATTAAATTATAGGAAGTAACTAAGTTGCCTTTAAAATGAAGTCAATCTCCCTAGGAATTTCAGTATTGCCACATTTGATCACTTAAATATGACAAAATATTGCACTACAATCTTTTTCACTGTCTTAATCTTCTGTCATGTTTTAGACTTCTCTACATATTTCTCTGCAATGGTGAAGGAAAACGTTTTCAAATTAATAAACCCATTATTGTGGTAGTTTGGGATCACGTTATATGCTTAATCACACTACTCTTAACATTGAACTGTTTTAGAATACAACCACTTTATAAAAATCTTGCAATTTAGTAATCCAGTACTTGTCCCAAAACTCAAGCTGTGGAAATACACTTGGTGTAAATTTATGTATTTGTACTGAATTGTACATGTACTGGACATCCTCCAATTTATCTAAATTAAAGACAGACAAACTACAGTAGTTCCAACAGTTAATAAAAGTTTTAGAAGTACTGATTTAAATGTTTTTTATTAGTTAGAAGAAGTGACAGACTCTAAAAAACAAACAAACAAACACATTCAGTAATCACTTTCTTCATCCTTTACCATCACAACCTCCAGCTGTTTTTTCAATTATTTGGAGTAATTAATAAAAAATAAGGAAATTATTAAATTCATTGAAGTCAATTTATGTCAACAAAAATCTGGAATTAATATTCAAACTCTTATACAAATTTCAATAGAAGTATGTGTGATCAATGAAGTCTTAACTTATATCTCAAAGCTATCATCATGCCACATATGATAGATACATTTTAATGTACAAGTAGCAGAAAAATTATAAAATTAATAATAAACAATTCTTAGTATGAACTTTTTGGTTTATTTACTTAATTTTAAAAAGTGTTGTGTAGCTCAAGATTTAAAAACAGGCACAAATTTACACTTAAAGAGTTTCTTTTAAGTTATCTATGTTGCATAACAGATTCATAGTTAATACTTTACCCAAAAGTTTTACTAGAGGTAATCACATGCTCTATATCTCTACAGTTTTTGAAGTACCACACTTAAGGTAACGAAACTTGACATTTTTGACCTAACTTCACAACCTTTAATTGGAGAGTTTCAACCTGGAGTTGACCAGGTTCAGACTCTGCATTGCAAGTGCTTTTCATTAGGAAAAGAACCTTCACTGCAATTTTGCATAATCTGAATTTTAGTCATGTATGAGACTCAGTATAATTTCAACATGATCTGGTCGAGTCATTATAATAATTTTCAGAGCTGTTTGTGATTAAACATGTCCTGATGTGAACTTTGTCATTCTTGTGACAGCCTTATCATGATAAGAAATGGAAAGCATATTGCACTGCCCAAAAGTAGTGATTGCTACCCCATCTAAAACCAGAAAAGTGGAAATACCTAAATATACACATATTTGTATGCAAAAGATAATTTGATTTACTTTCATTAAAACAACCATGCTTTGTCACTGGGAAATATATTATTTAAAAGAGGGACGGTCAGTAAGATTATAAGTGTTTTCGGGTTTTTTTTAACAGTTCACATAATAACAGGGCTTTAGCCTCCTAAAACAGCAGCAGTCAGGTGAATTCAAATTTTGATAACACACAGCGCATTCATTAATGTACAAGCTGTGTACTTTTATTCTTGAGGTGATTGAAAAGTATTGTCATTTATACCTAATAGAAAATAATACTTTTTTAAAGAAAATACTGTGCAAACTGATCACATGGTGGCAACCCTGCCCTTCTGACCCAAGACATTCCATGATTCTGTGATTAAGGACATTTTCTTATCATTGTTTGGATCTATCGTATGCATTTCTCCTTTGTCTCCTAGCTCGGGGTTTCAGTTGGCTGGCATCTGTGCAGCATGGCTCAGTTTTGCTGAGAGAAATGCTGCTGGAATCAGATAAAGCATGACAGCAAAAGCCATGCAAGATTAAGAAAAGTAGAATTACATGCCTACGAGTAATTTCTGAGGCAAGGATGGTTAGCAGGTCAAGGATTTAAGAGAAAAAAATACCAACACAGAAAGAAAATCAGCAGCTTCCAAGGAATAACATAGGCTGGAACTTCTTCACCTGACTGGACCTGCTGGACATCAGAGACTCTCTGGACAGGTGCCTCACTGGGTGTAGGCGTGTGTTACCACACAGTTTCAAAGCTCACTACTGCAGATACCTGTGCTTTAGCTAACACACAACAGCTCTTTGCTCTGGAGCTTTTAGTACCCTGTTTAGATGCAGAGTTTCCTTGTGAACGATGGAAGTTGTGTGAAATTATCTGGAGAGGAAGGATGATTTATAGAGTGAAATTTAAAATTCACATGTCTCATGATATTCAACACTTTTAAGAGTTGATTAATTCCCAGTAATGGATGTGTATTCCACAGCCATTGATCTAATATAACACAGATGCAAATTAATTATGCATATTTCATTTTTTGTTAATATATTATGTCAATCTAGACAAAAGTACAAGTCAAAAAGTACTTTGAGGAAAGAAAAAATTGAAAGACAGGTGGGTCATTGTGTTTCTCCAGAGAAAATAGACAAACAGGAAAATAATAATTTTGTGAAGAAAGTTTCTCTTCTCACAAAGCCACCTTTTTATACAATTTTAAAAGAAGTGTCCAGACTGGAATGAACAAGATTTTAGAATAAACATCTTCTAAAAGCTTAGTGTTGAGGCATAGGCACTCGACAATTGCTGAAACTGAACCTAACAGACAAAAAAAAAGCCCTCAGAAATTACTGATTACTTGGCAAAAGAGGTTAATTAATTTGGTGTCACAACTTAGGCCTTTTAAGAAGCCTAGGTACAGTTCTAGTTCGCTAAACAGACTTTTAACAAATCTATTTGTCCTTTGGGTTGTTTTCTAAGGCTACAACCAAAATTGTTTCTGAGACAGGATAGAAAGTACTAAGAAAGAAAAGTTCTTTCTGTTTTCATGCCATTAAGTTCCAAGACTGAGCATACTCTGTTGTTTGAACACAGTTCTAATAATGCCAACATTGTGGGTTTGCTTGCTGTATGAGTCATTCATTTAAGAGTTGGACATGATTTGCCTTGTGGATCCCTTCCAACTCAGAACATTCTGTGATTCTGTGATGCCCACTGAGACCAGTCTTTTCTAGCACTGTGTTATAGAAAATTATTCATCAAATACCTTGGTCTTCCCCACTTAACCAAGTAGTTTTCCATAAATGCTGTCTTCGAAATATGCTTGCAGATGAAGAATTTCATATTGCTTTATGTATTCACCAGTTTATGTATATTTTTGGTTTACTGTAAAGGCGGCAAATAATTTAACTTAAAAACAAGAAATATGTTAAGTCTTTAGAGGATATATGAGATCATCATCTCAGCAAAATATTCATTAAGAGAATAGACTTAAAAAACAAAGCAAATTACCCTTGAATATAAGAGGATATTGACAAATATGGCCTGTATTGGATGGAAATTTGCTGTTTCCTTTTAGTTGGTGATTATTCAACAGAGAATAAGCAATTGATAGAAAATCAGTGTCTATCTAGCAATCTTGTAAAAGAGATGGTATCTGCATTTGCAGCGAGCTCTCTACTGAGATGTCAAAGCTGAAGATGAGAGATCCTCAGTCCAGGAATGCTGGATTAACTTGGGCACTCCAGCTCCTTACTAGCCTTATACAAACTGATCTCTTATATTACAGCTCTAAAGGGTGATATGGACAATGTTTTCCACTGCTGTAGAATACATCCCCTGGAGAACTCTGTAACTGTTTAACTTTCTGCTTATTCTTCATTTACCACCATGAGTTACCAATTTCACATAGAATCAAAGTTTTATTTTACATAGCTGGCAAACCATGGATATATTTTTGACACTTCTTAAGAAAATAGCAAATACAAATATACACACACCCCCCCCAACAAAAACAACAAACCACATTCTTACTGTTTCAAGATACCAAAGGCTGCTTAACAGACAGATGTTTGAACAAATGTTGATGCTCTACTTTTACATTGTGATAGCTAAAATCAGAAAGCAAAAGCAGCTTAGATATTACAGTAGTAAAAATTACATGAAAGTAGAGGCAGACAAATAATCTGTCTCACACAAGAGTTTACTCTGAAGATTGAATTTGTATTTGGCTTCAATAATTGGCAGTTCTTAGGCTGGGACTCTGAAGAGATAGATTGCTGCCCCTAGTCACTAAACATACTTAGCAATTTGAGAGATGGCCAAGACGAGCAAATCCACAGCATAACTGCTACTACAGTACTTAATAGAGCAAAGAAGTACAAAGAGAGATTTGCCAGAGCTCTAAAGAGCACTGGCTACAGCACCAGTGAAGCCAATGGAACCAAGGAATTGTACATTATAAAGTATACATACAGTCTGCCACAGAGATATTGGCTAGTCTGTCTCCTCTTCCTAGACCAGTACTTTTCTGTGTATATACTGTGCTTTGATCACCTTGCAGTAGTTCCAGGATCAGGAAAAGCAGATGCCTACACTTGGTATTTGCCAAAAATATTTTATGAGTGAATATTTCCTAAGTAAATGAAATATCTAGTTTTTATGGTAAAACTATTTCATGAGTAAAATACCTAGTCTTATACTGCTAGGGCACTTGAGCCCATAGCTGTAGTACATACCTCAGACACTCATTTAATATTTTTGATAGTGAAGTAAAATTCTGTCCAAATACATATACATTCTGAAAACATCCGCAGCAACAGGCACTCTCCAAATGACACTGTCAAAATTAGGGTTGATGCTGTCATTTTAATTTCTTATATGATTCTGACTACACTTTATATATTTAAGTAGGAAATGTGTTTGCATTGCATTATATCCCTGGTACCTTTAAAAAGAAATGCAATTGCTTGCAATGGCATTCTCTTTAAGAGCACCCTGTACTTATTAGGTTGCTACACTAGAAAACCTGTGACAGCAACATGTTAAGCAGAGTTAGATTAGGATTTGAACTGTATATTTCAAATATGCATATTTGGTTACATTTTGTAATAGGAGTAGTGTAAAATAAGCATGCCTACTTCATCTAAATAGCTGAGTAATTATTTGAATTCGTTCTTGCAAGACCCCAAAAGGTGATACATATTAAGGTCTATGAAAGCATGTACCTTGTCTTTGGAGCATAAATTTCCCAAAGTCTTTTCCATGTATATCACCTTGATAGGTAAAAACTCCTCTTTCAAGCCCTGAGGATACCTAGAATATGTTGAAACACAAAAAGATTTCTGAAATTAATAAATAATAATGTTTAGCCATTTTTTTCTGACTTGGAATAGATAACATGGACCACATATTTTCACTTTTAGCCTTTAAAAGAGTAGTGACTTTACTATGCTTATACAATATTTATTTATTATGTCAAATATTTTATTTTATTTATTTGCAATGGTATTAAACAAAGTTTCTAAATAACACCTGGAATTACTAAAAATATCTAATGTATATTGCTGGGTTTTAAAATTCTTGAAATGCCACACTCATAATTGAATAAATATGCAGATATAGAAGCCTGCTGAATTGTCAGATTTAAAACTATTTTCCAGAGAAAGTATCATGAGGCAGAACGAAGAAATGCAGAAAGTAAACCAACACTGTTTTCCTTCAAGATTGTGTGTACTTTTATTACAGTGAACTATTTACCAAACCAAAAAAGAGCAATATTACTAAAGGTAAAATTCCCACTCCCATCTAAGGAAACAAGGCAAAACAATGGCAAAATATGCTGACTTACTCCTCCTTCCCTTTCATAAACTAAAAATTCTAATCAGAGTACAGCAGATAGAAGTCTGCATAAATATTTTTGAAAGAAAAAGTAGTCCAATCTCTACACTGACATCCAGAGTGCTGGATTGCATATTTGTAAGACAATAAATGGATGAATTTACATAGATAATAATGAATTACTTCAGAATTTAATCTCAGCCATCTTTATCCATGGCAACCTGGGTACTTACATAACCATCTAATGCCCAGTTGTCGTTTTCATACTTGCTTACAAAAATGTCACTTGGTCCTTTAATTTGAAAAGCTTTCAAGAGCAAATGGGCTTCTTCCTTCTTGTAAACACCTATTAAAATAACGGAGGCAAGACATACCTTTTAAATAAATTTTCAACCAGTTTGTTCAAATATCCCTTCAAATCTAAGTATATTGCTTTAGAACTAGAAGAGTTTGTAGAAAACATTCTGTAATGAAAGAATTTCATAACATGGAAAACCTCAAGATTTAAAGTACTGTAATGGCTGGATCTTATTTAACTCATCCTTTGCCTCATCATACTTGATAAGAGTTTTCAAAGATCAATTTGTATTGTTTAATTTTATACATAATAGGGCAAGAACAGTTGTCTTTTTACACAGTATTTCAATAATTCTGAATACAGATAGAACTCCTTTCCTGGAATTTCCTTGACCTGGAAAAAAATGGATTTTACTGACATCACAACAGTATATTGCTACAGTAGACATCAGTAGTGCAGTGAAAGAAAATTCCTATTTGGCAACCAACTACTGCAGTTCTCTCTGAACTCTTGATCTTAAAAGATAGCGATAGCTGATAATGCTCTTTTCAATATAACTGTGATGAAAGGCTAATTCTGAACTTCAGTTAGATTTGCAAAAAGGAATGCATAATTTACAATATTATTTGTTTATCTGTGCCTGTTTTATGCTATGCCATTAATAATACCACAGTGTTTTAAGGTAGATATTAATCACTATTAGTTAATTGAGCTTTCCAATGGTACAATTCTTTATGCAATATTACACAATTTCCTTGACCTGGGTATTTCCTGTGAGTTCAACACACCAATTCTATCCAACAGTCTGAGATTAATAAACCCTACCTCAATATCTATTTGAAATATAATGGCTAAAATAGATGGGTGACTGCATATGAAGTGACAGAAGCCTGTGCAGACCATTTTGTTAAAATCTTTCCTTTTGTAAAAGAAAATTATTTTTAGCAAAAAAATTAAGTTTTTGTTTCATTTTCCATTTGAATGAAAATGCATCAAAACTGACCAGATTAAAAAGAAATTAAAATTAGAAGAACTTCTTTAACAACAAATTCTGAACCTACCTGATAGTTTGAGCTGTATGTTGGATGCCTCAATGAATGTGGCATTCACTTTGCTGCTTGTAGTATTGAACCAATCAACAGTGAGAGTAGCAGGCTGTCTTTTTCCTAAATATTCATAAAAGCCTTTCCACAGTGAATTTATAAAAAACACATCTGAAGGAACTAAATAAAAGTGGGGGAGGGGGAAGAAAGAAACAAAGGAAGAAGTAAACTACAATGAAATAATAATCTTTCTAGCCATTATTATGCTCCTAATTTTTTTAGACAATCAATCCACTGCTCTAAGGAGGTATGATAGCAAAATATTTAACAATACAGACAATATATCTAATAACATTTCCACACAATTGCCTATAATATACTACACCTGTCCATCATGGTCTGTGTTCTCAAATAACCTCACACTTTACAGCTTGTGTGATTCAGTGAATGTCCTCAAGACTATGGAAAACAATGGACTCTTCCCCTAGAGCCCTGTACCTTTAAGGTATGGGGAAAAAAAAATGAGATTATCCTGAGACCAGAGATTTCTGGAAGGAAACGTTGTCTTAGGCCATCCCCTTTGTTTCATGGATCAAGCACTGTGTGATTTTGAACTGGGCATCAAATGAATATTCAATTGAATTGACTGAATTTCTGGTACAGTTTTATCAGTCATTTTTAGACTTCAAAGCTTTTTTCCATACAATATTACTGCACCTATGAACAGTGAAGTTTTCAAAGAATGAAACTTTTTTTGATTTAAAATAAACTGTCATTTCTCAGAAACTGCAGCTTGAACTATGTGAAGTAAAAAACCTACAAAATGAAGCATGAATTATTGGAAGAAGTATATGCATTTGGATTATTTATTTGATGTGGTTGGTATTTGTCCTCTACACAGAAAAAAAAATTTAGGTATTAGATGTTGTATTTTAAATTGTTTAACTAATCACATCATATCTTGGCAAAATGACAGCCCTAGCAAGTATTAAAGTTCACCCTTACTATCCATGACCACTACAAATGATACTTTCTAAATAACTAAAGACTGACACTAGAAGTGTTTCCATGCTCTTCTAATTAAAATCTTAAATTAAGTATTTGGATTTTGGTTTTTTTGCATTTTGTCAAACTCTGAGCACATATAAAGGTAGCTGTCTTTACTGAAGGAAATTTATCAGTGCAGGTATTTCTGTATCCATTTTTAAAAATTCTATGGATATTTCCTCCTCTACCTAATCACTTATTGCAAAAATGAATCAAAAAAGAAAGCCAGGGCAAGAATACTTGGCATGCAAGACATCTGAAAATCAGAGAGCTGATTAGCTGTTGACTAAAGGATTAATAACTTCTTCCATGCCTTTTGCCTTTAAGTTGTGCAAAAGTCGCAAGCAAATGTTCAAACTGAGTGTGGAATGATTTGAAAACATCATTAGCATGTTATTGGTTCTATCACTGGATTCCAAATGGGCAGAGACCTATTAAATGGCTTTGAGTGTGACAGCTTTGAATAACTGGAAGTGTTCCATTTTCAAAGTAAAAGTCAGTGGGGCTTTACACAAGGTTACCTCAACTTACTACCAAAAATCTGTAGCATTATATTTCAATTGGTATGTCATAATCCTTAGAATTTGTATAATTTCTGCAAATATGTGGATTCTGTAAAAGGTCTTTCAGACTCTTCTTCCTATGCATTTCTCATTTTTTTGCTACAATAGTGACATAGCTAAATTTGAAATTTGGTATTCTAAAAAGAAATATTAGAATTATTTTCACTTGTCTATATTTTTAACCATAATTGTGAGTCTGACATACTCCCATGAAGGTGAACATCTAGTATTAGTGGTATGAACCGGAGAGGTACTATGTAAGACTTTCATAAAGGACACCATACTTTTATAGAGGACTCCATACTTTCACCACATTCCAGCATCTTCAGTACACAGTTTGTCTAACAACTCTATCAATAATAGTTGTTAAGCTTTGCAGAATAATACCACTGACTCAGTATTTACAGAGTTCGCACTTGCAGATGAACAGAATCAGTAGGGGGAAAAGATTGTATTACTGCTTCCGCAGTCATGGTTTTTTTAAAACGTTAAAACGCAAGAGCTGCAGTCCTCAGGGATGCTGCTTTGGAGAGGCTCTGAGACAATCCTGCTGAACCCTTACAAGGTCTCACCCCCCGCGGGCAAATGCAAAATGAGTAAAATGAACTGGCTATTAGTATTCCAATACTGCACTGACTGCACTGATTGTTCTCAGAACACGACAATCGGGAAAATCCATGGCTACTCATTAACACAGCTTCCTAACTATTTTTTTGAAGACTATAAAAAACAGTGAGAAGCGTGGAAAACAGAGTAATATAGTTCTTAATTCTCACATGGATATTGTAAGAATTCTTTCGTTGCAACCTATACTCAATCATGTAAAAATGTTTGCTATTGCTTATGAAGACATTAACTCTGCCAAAAAAATGAAAACAAAACCAATAAATATAACTTGCATTCCATTGTCTAAAGGTGAAAAATCAGAACATGAGTCTATTCTGTTACAGAAACTGTAGTTTACCAATATTAGCTTAATTCTGTTCAAAATACAGATAGCAGCAAATCAAATTGTATCAAAAGTCAAGATAACAACATAAAGAAAGCATTTCAAGAGACTTAATGTTCTGTAACAAAGAGAATTAACAATTTTAAAACATAATAATAGTGCAGAGCGGTTTTTGAAAACCACTTAAAACTTTTTCTTCTTAATTACTGTCATTTGTTACAGTTTCACTTTTCTGTTTACTATTATAGGCACTTTCAATAACAGCATTTAATTTTTTTAATAGCTTTTAAATAGTACTTGTCAAAACTAGTTATAAAGGACATGATATTGTGTGAATTCATACTGACACTCTGTATAGTAAATATATCTGGAAACTAGGTCTACATTTTAATTTGGCATTGAAACTTCAAAACCTGTGTGGTAGCAGATTAATGCATACCTTAGGTGCTTGGTGAGGTGAAGCCTCCAATAAATGAAGACTGTATATTAATTATAATGAACGAACACTATATCCTGCTTTATTGTGAGTCTGCTGAAGTAACGCATTTTAGAAGAACTCATTTATGGATTCGCCTGACACTCTCACTAATAAACTCTCCAGGAAGGTTAATTATTAGCAGAAATACCTTTTTATCCCATCTACTCTACAGAGTCCTTCTGTGAATTGCCATGAGTGTGAACCGTTGATCTTATTTTCCCCGTAGCTTTGCTAAAAACCAAAATATAGAATTGCAAGCTCATTTATTTGGTGACAACTCTGCTTGTTGTTAAATAAGTTAATAAAAAAATTAAGACTTTCATTTTCTGAATGTGGATTTCTCAGATCCATTTGTTTATTTTGTCACTGGCAGGAGGAATAAGTTAACTGCATATATGTTTATGAGGTGGCACAGAAAAGTAACAGTAATGTTTGCCTGCCTTGCCACCTGCCTGCTGGTCCACACTGTTTTGGAAATCCTATCTTGGAGCGCATGGAGAGTTTATGTGAAATGATGGCCAAGAATATTTCTAAAACTGGTTTTGGGGTGGGGTTTTTTATACTTCTTACAGCACTTGCAATGTGAAGGGGCACAACTTTGACTGAACCTAATCCCTGCAATTATAGTATACACTCATTATAAGGCTCTCCATTATAGCAATCTCTCTGATATAAAACTATATAAAATCTGAGGTTTGTGTATATAAACTTCTTTTGTCTGTTTGAGAAGGGATTTTTTGCAATTCACAAAATTGGCACTATAGAAATTTTAAAAAAGTTCTTTGTGAAAGAATTTCATAGACTAGGTTTCACATGTCACCTGTTATTATGTAAGACCTCAACATTTATATTCCTTGTAAATTAGTAACAAATACTTCACTAAAATATTTGAAATAGTTTTATTATCCATAACAATCTTGGGTGTAAATAAATTTATTTATTTAGATCTAAAGCTCTTCTTGTATACAAACCTGGAGTTTTAGTTATTGTTTCATTAACTTCTCTCACTCCTTTACCTACAAGTAAAAAGACAAATTATCATTTTCATGAACATATTTGTGTGGTTTTTGTATTTTTTTAAATAGAATGTTAAAACAATACCTGTTGGGTGAAATCATCTTTTATCCAATAGAGTCACTTTTAAAACAGAAAAAACTTGTCTTGAATACTTTACATGTTTAAACCTATCCACTTGCACAAAAATATCAGAAAGTAATTTAGGTAAATAACATTTTTACTGTGGAAAGTTGTCTGGCTAGCTAAGTATCTCATACATTTAGAGCTAAAATGTTTATATCAGTCCCAGTGCTATAAAAGAGAGCCTTATAGAGGGGACAAATACTACATCTAATTATGAATAATAATATATTAAATATAGTAAAAATTGTGTTAAGAAAGACTGATGCATTTATGACATAAACCAGCAAGAGACAGTTAGCTTGATTCATAGAACAGGATCAGATATCATGGGAAAGGGTCACAATTTTTGAATTAAAAAGGTGTAATTGTTATGTTTCTGGTACACTCAGCAAAGTTATGTCCATTGATCCTGATCAGGTTCTGGACTCATCATTTGGCACATTAAAAAGAATAGTTCTCATTGGAAGACTTGGTCTTGCATACTGGGATTTTTTTTCTTCTTTAGGAGCAGAAATCCACTCATTAGACTGATCAAGTGCTAAGAAAGCACAAACAGTGTATGACACTCAATGAGAATTATACATAAAGCCTGTAATCCAATCTTATATAAATTTTTACTGCATTTTATCTTCAATTAAAAAAAAAGATAATTTTTTACTCAAATTATTAATTATACAGTATCTATGAAAAATCATCCTTTAGGCACACAATATAAAGATAAATTCTCATATGTAGATCATATGACAATACTGAATCAAAGAAGTCTGCCCTTAAATTAGAGAAAAATAAATATTGCTCAAACATCAAAACTATTCAGCACCCTTTGATATATTAAAAATCATACTGCAAAAACTTTCCCATGGTATCTATTTTTCCTCTATTCATATTCTAAATATAATTTTATTTTATTTTTCTGAATTCAGAACTAACAGCTATGTTGATTTGCATGTGAAGAGCAAATTCAGACCTTATAATTGCATACTTAGATTTACTCTAGAAAATTATATGAAAGTTACACTAATATAAAGGTGGATTATAGTACAGAGTTTTTTTCTTATTTTATTGCTCATTTTTATTTTATAAGGTTTCCTTACACTGAAATCATACCTGCATGAATCTAAAAGCTAGGATATTAAATAACTTTTCTTGTTCTTACAGAAAATAATATATTAAGCACTGAATACATTGAAATACTATTTAAATCTGTGACATAAAGATAAATGCAGCTAAAAGTAGTACTTTGTATTGTTCAGGTTTTGTTTGCTGTTGTTAAGGGTAAACATGTATGTATCCCTGTGCACTCGCACACAATCCCCTTTTCCTCTTCCATGAGTTCTAGATGTGATCTTCACTTTGATTTCTTCACTTTCTTTCATAAAATAAAAGCTGTTGTTCCATGCATGCCATTAAATTGTAAATGGAAAAAAAGAAACACTACTAAATAAAACAAAAATGTCAGGGAAAATTAATTCAAACCCGGTAGGATCCAAGAAATCACTTGAGTAATGACTTACTTTTACAAATAGGTGATTTTCCTGTCCATTTCATATCTGGTTTACATGTCCGATGCTCCGACCCACCAGCAAGAAAAAATCCTGGCTGACAGGTATACACCAAAGTATACCCTAAAGTAGGAAGATCTATTGCTTTCACATCTACATGTGCTGGTGTTTCTGGCTGCCTGCAAGCATGAGCTGCAAAGGGATTTTTACAGTTAGAAAATACAGTGGTAAGCAGTTTCCATAGAAGTAGAGTATCCAATTTGAAATAAATGCATGACAACTCTGGATAGTTTTTAGAAGTGTCAAGTAGCTGTTACTTGTAAAAGCAACACTCAGAGGGTATAGTTATATTATTGTGGGATGGAAATGATACTATCGACGTATTTTTAAAGAATAAACCAAAATCAAATCATGCTAGGAATCAGAAAACAGTTAAAATGAGGGGAAGCAGATGCCATTGTACCTGGTACAATGACTGGTCCTGTGAATTACTGTACTGTCACAGTTTCAAGCATCACTTCCACTCTGTATTCTAAAATTAGAGTGGTTACTGTGATAAATAAATGCAATTCAATTGAAATAAAGGTTGCACAAGGGTGTTTTGTCATAGGACATTGACTATAACAGATTTGGTTACTCAGTATGCTTCTTTCTTTGTGCCACATGGTGTTCATTTATAGCAACCCAAAGGTAATTTAAAACAGGATAAGAATCTAAGGTCATTGTAATGAATTACTTTTAGCTTAGGTCAGTGTCTTTTAATACAATAGTTATTTGATGTCCTCCAACTCACACAGAGCTATAAGTAATTTGCATAACCATGCATAGCCCACAAAAGATGGGTTTTGCTGAGTTCTAGTTTATGATTCACAAAATACTAGGCAACAAAATCATTCCATGCATATTTCAGGTCATTTTCCATTCTTTATTAATCCACTACATTAAAAAAAAAAAAAAAAAAAACTTGCTTAATTAAAGTAGCTAATGCAGTAGGTTAACTACGACAGATTTTTTGAATAAAACTGATAGAATTATTGTCAACTTCATTAAAAACAATCTGAAAAATCTTCCTTCAAAGTAATACTCCAAATACATCTTTGAATAGGGAACAACAGAAAATAAAACATTTAAAAATACGTTTAAATAAAACTTCCCATCCTTGTAGCAAATAATTTGTCATGAATTTCCACAAGTATCACTTTGTAACTCTTAAAATAGCACGCTGTTCTAAGCCATTAGAATGGAAACCAGACTTACGGATGCATTCAGATTGTATGCCACTCCAAGTTAGGTTAGCAAGACAGGAACGAGTGGTAGATCCCTGAATATGATAACCTTTTCTGCATCTGAAATAGACCGTGCTCCCAACCTAAGGATCAAACCAGAATGTTAGACAGAAGAAGTATCCATCATCTGTAGTCAGATATCAAGACAGTGATGAGTTAATACAGTTTTTTTCAAAAATAAGAATATCTGCTTTTTACAGTTTCTAGAGTTACACTTTTTTTTTTTTTAATGTGATGAAATTGATTCTTTTGTGATCTTATTTAAAAGCAGTATGTGGAAAAAATATTGACAAGGGTGTTTGCATGGAAAATAACATTTCTGCTTTGTTGATTAGTTTTTCGGTGTGAGAGAAGCAAACTAAATGCCTGAGATGCCTCTCTTTCCTGTATATCACTGCATATATTTCTATAGAATTTGACCATAAAGTCACTTTCAAAGGCTTTTCGTTGCGTGAGTCGACTAAATATGCGGGTTTTTAGAGTGAAAAGAAAAAAACTATGAAGACCTGTTTCATCTACAAATACTTTCACTAGAGAAAACTCCAGGTGAAAACTTCTTACACTGCATTTGTTACTATTAAGTTTTATTTAAGATATTCAACTAGCAGACTGAAGTCATGGAAAGCCTCCCTATGGTCAAATACGATATGACCTTCCTCAAAAGAAAAGGTAAAATAACTGAGAAAATTCTCTTTAGATTTCAGTGGGGAATAGAAATTCATGACAACTACATACAGAATTGCAGGTGAGAAAGTATTTTCTTAAGAGATGAGAAAGAGGTTGTGTGGAGAGTTCTAGTAAAATGAACTTATTGATGGTTTCTGACAAAAGTAACCAGAATGTAACTCCTGGCCAAGTTATTTAATGATACAGGGCTAATCAGTAAAGCATTACTTTTGTTTTGGATAACAAATCTTGTCAACAGTAAGTAACTAAATAAATAATTTAGACAAAATTGACATTATTGGAAATTATATTACTTTAATAAAGTAACATATCACACAGACAAGTTGCAAATGAGTAGTGACCAATGTGCATTAGTAAGAGCTTGCAGCTTTAGAAAGGCAGATGGCTCTGCACTGCAAATGTCATAGAAGGGCTTCAACGGAAATTAAAAATTAGTATCTTCAAAAGTAGCTACCTGCTATCTATACACTCAATTATATAAAACCTGCTTATCATGACAGATGTTTAACAAATGCACACCATTTCTCCCAGAACTAGCTTGGGAAAATCACTGGTGTTTTTGAAGGTCACATTACTGATGTGGCTTTGTAGACTTATGTCTTTCTAACTATTTTTAAACATATTGTTCTCTCTATCCTGCCAAGGACACACAGCATGTCTTTAGCAGGGACTAGAACAGTGTGTGGCTAGTCTTGAGTCTAAGTCATCTTACTTGTGCCATTTCTGGTATCTGTCAGTAACAAGATGCAAATCTTTTCTCAGTGCTCCAAACGACCAAGCAAAAAGTAACATAGGGTCAGGGTAGTTAAAGAGTTATACTGCTTTTTCATTTTACTGGTAAAAGTTAAAATGAAATCAGCACACTCTTGGTATAACACTTGGATGAAAAACATTGGAGGCATTCATAAGTCACAGCATAGGGAAGCACAAAAGGCAAAGAATAAGTGGGGCAAGACAGAATACTGGTAGACAGGGGAAAACCCAACAAAGACCTGCTGCCTGTTAGATCACTGTTCTATAATGAGGAAAGACTGCTGAAAAGAGTTTTATAGAAGCTTGGCTATGTTATACAAACAGGAAGCCCATGAATAATGTATGAAAAAAGCCCAAAACAATCTAGTTCCATAGCCATTAGAGAGAAGTCTCCATGTTGTAGTACAAGATAGCACTCTGAGAGTGAACAAATACTGGAGAAAGACTTAATGCACAACAGAGGAAGACTTACTATGGCCTCTAGAGGTGAATGGGAAGAGAAGATCCGTCTACATAAACATGAACAGCAGAGTAGAACAGTGAATTGTTGACAGTTATTAAAGACAATTGTGAGGCAGATAAAAGGGGGAGAAAAAAGAAAACAACCCCCCATTATAATTAGGTGCAAAGATTGGAGCTGTTTTTAAAGAGAAAATGGGGACAGGTACAGGATCGAGATGAGACATCAGAAAGGTAATTGCACCTATTACTGGAAGCAGAACCACCTCGGGCAAGGCCTCAAGATGCAGCTCAGGGAGAAGTGCCTCAGTATCTGTGAGCCAGGCAGGAGCAGAAGGTGAAAAAAAGAGCTGACAGCCACAGCAACAAAAGACAGAAAAATTGCAGGAAAGAGAGGATACCAGTAACCAGAGGAACTTACAGAAAGGACTTTTTGGAAAACAGTTCTATTAATTTGGTCACAATGGGCACACTGCCCTAGGCTAAGAAATAAGCAGTAAACCCAAACAGAACTTATTTTAAATTTCAGTCACACATATTTATACCTGAAAAATCTATCCACACAATGTTTATCAGTCTATATAATGACTGTGGATTGGTCATTGTTGCATCTACAGTTATTTCATCTGTCACTTTTCTGCCTCTCACTCGTTAAACTAGCAACCTGTAAGGAATTTGGAAATTATGGAAAGGATATTCATCACAGCCAACCTCAACACAACACAGAATAATTTTATCGTCTCTGACTGAATAAAATATAACACGAATTTCTAATTTAGTAAAGCCACTTGCTGACTTTTTCGTCAAGGACTACATGGCCTTTGAATCACACAGGTCTTTGGTTGTTAGGTATTTACTGACTATTCATCAATGTATGAAGGAATTATTATCATAAAGTAAGGTAATTATATTATGTCATATCATATTAAGTAATCCATTTATAAATAGCCCTCCCTACTGAAGTCTCCTAAAGGACTGAATGCATGATATATTGCAGGGTTAGAAGTTCTTTCTTTAAACTGAATGTTTTAAAAAAAGCTTGGCATGAAGAATGAGTATTTATTAAAAAGAGGGTGGAAATTTCTCAAGGTTTGCATCAGACATTTAAGACTACAGATAATGTTTCTCATTAAATTTCCTATGTAATTATTAAATACATTTTCATTTTAGAAAGCTAATAAATAATAATTTAAAAATTACCTCATAACCTCTGGAACTATTTTGTATTCCAAAATGTGGAGTACCAGGGTCTGTACATGTATTGTGAGCTGGATCTAATGCAAAACGTGAAACACAACACATATTATTATGATATGGAAAAAATACTCTAAAAGTGTTTGCAAAGATTAAATCATTTCATCAATGTCTAGTGATGACAAGAATTCAATTTTTAATTGAATGTGTGTTTTTTCTATATATTACACTGGTATTTCCAACTAAATTACCAAGTATATCATAGTAATTTGTTTCAGTACATTGTCATTCTTTTAAAATATTTTTGCAGGTATTGGAAATACTTTTTATTTTTCTATAGGCTTTTTTCCTATGCCACAAAGAAAACAAGTTTCTAATGGAGCACCACCTCAGTTGCTGCTGGAGAATAAAATTTCCTCCATGAAAAAAGCACATGCCAACAGACTAAAACTAATTGTTCTGTTTCATGAGAGTAATTTAAAGCAGCCTGGAACTATTTTTTCATTCAGTAAAGCCCATATTCTGGTGAGGGCTTTGGGGTTGCCCAGTCATATCCACCAGTTAGACAGCACAGAACTTCATCCAGTGGATTTTTCTGTAGTATGTGATTGTCTCTTGGCAACCAAGTCTGTTGTGTGCTGACACTGAATTATGAAGCACGCATCTTGCAACTATACTGCATCTGTGACAATTTTTAGTTTTCTGTAGAGCAAAAACTGAACTTATAATTTACAACAATGTGATATTTCATTTCACTCTTGGCCAACTCCCATTTTCAATATTGACCATCAGTAGAGCATAAAAATTCAACTGGACTGATATTTACCAAAGGTTTCAAAAGTTAGGTGGATGTTGACCTAAAGTGTGAGAATAAAAAGCAAACATGCTCCTGATGTTGAAATGCCTGAACAGCTCAGGGCCTTCTTAAAAATTATCAACAGCTGGAATTCTATTTCTAATAATAGAAACATGAAGCTGAATTGAATTTTTAAGATAGGTCTCATCTGAAGAACCCAAAGCAAGGCTTCTCGAAGTATTCTAAGGAAACCATTGTTACCCAGAAACAGAAAAGCTTCCACTATATGGTATTTTTAGGTCTAGTTCTAGATATTGTTCACTGCTCTTAACCTTCAAATTGCTTAAAAAATTTATCTGTAAATATGTTAGATGATCTACTATTTTCCTTTTACAATAACATAAAAAATAGGATGTAAAAGAAAAACTTCTGTCTTTGATGCACTACTTTCCGTGTGCTTCTATATTATACTATACAAAATATCAACAGAAATGTCATTATTACATTTTCAAAGTTGATTCTTTGCATCAGACCTGAAAATTAGCTTTTTTAAGCCTTCTTGCTTCTGTGGCAAAATATAGGTGTAAGATGATTGCCCGGTTTGCAAAAAACTATGGAGAGAAGTTTTTAATTCATACAAAAGAATTCTGTTGACTTCTGAATGTCTTCATTTAAAAATACAGGCTGCTTTCAATAATCATGGCTACAACCTTTTCCCAGTGTGCCCAGCTCTTTCACACACCCAATATCTCAACCACAACAAAATATATAAATGGCCTACAATCTACATCTGAATATGTTTGTTTAGAAATATCAAAGAGAATTTTTTTATTATAAAGCTAAACTAATTTTCTCTAGCAAGTCATCCCAAGTGGGATCAGATTCTGATGTCAGTGGGAGTTAAAGGTGTCAATCTGACTGATGTAACATGCTAAATGCCTACCAGTTGCACAACAGTCAATGAGAAACTGAGAGTATTTGGGAATTCATCAGAATTTCAAAAGATCAGAGATGTACAAGCCATGTTCACAAAGTCAAAACCACTTTGATTTAGGATTAATTCTTAAAAATGCCTTTAACTCTCCAGTGACAAAATCTGGTCTTTTATCTGCCACAGTCTTCTGCATATCCAAGAGATTCTAAAAATAGATGGAACAAATTTATGCACTTGCACCTATTGACGTTCTGCATTTCCAGCAGACAAGCAACCATATAAATTTACAAATTACTTCATGTGTGATTTTGTTTATCCTATAGTATTTATACTCAAAATACAACTTTATTAAACTAGTTATTTTTATATTACACAGACCTTTTCTATACTTGGATAGTTAATTGCTAGATTTATGATAGTGTAATAGTTTATCAGAAATATTCTGAGTAGAAAATGCATTAGTGGTAGTTATTACCAATGCATGTTGGCTGAATTCCACTCCAAGTACCATCTGCTTGACAGAACCTTCTTGAAGAGCCTATCAGAATAAAAGGAGCTCTGCATTGAAAGCTAACTTCAGATCTGTAGGTGAAACTTTTTCCATTGAGGCGTCCTTCTGCTGGAGTACCAGGATCACCACAAAACACAGCTGATACATAAAATTGAAAAAAAAGAAAAGGTATTAAAATCTGCACATGCTTTAACCTGAAGTATTCTACATTGTTTCATGTGCAAGGCAGGCATACTGGATATGAGTGCAAATGCTATGTTCATTTGTCTGTGTAGGACTGTAGATCTCCTAAATTCTTGACAGCAATTTAAAATAAATTGTCACTGTTATAGCTATTGTAAGCATAAAACTTAACCTGGAAAAATTGAGCTTTTAAGTGAGACTCTTAAATATTGATTAGATTTGGATGACAAAATAATTCCAAAGTAGACAGTGCCATGTTGCAATGTTTAAAAGTAAAACCATTTTTCAGATCTGGCACCCTCAAATGAGCAGTCTGGAAATTTTTTTCCCTAATTAGATAAAAGGCAAAAATGTTTATCAGGGTCCTAACAAGATTTCAAGCACTCAAAGAGTTGAGTTAACAGATTTAGAAAATGCTGAAAAACAAACACAAGCAAGATATGAGGGTATGTACTCGCCTTTAGAAAGAAAAAATTGCTTAGAAAGGCTATGAGCTATGAGCTTAAGGGTTAGCATCCTTGTTTTCACCTGTTAATGGAAATGGAAACAGGGAAGAAAAAAAGGAAAAGTGTAAGGGAATATTTCAGTCATGCTCACCACAAGTCAAATTCAGAACATCCAATAGGATTACCAGTAAGGCAAATGGTGATGGGTCCAATGAGATAACAAGAGATGGGGGTGACTTTTGGGGAAAGGAAGAAGACTGTGACCTTTAATGGGCACAGCCACTCAAATTTCATGACAAGGTAAGCTTTTTGGTACAAGGAAGGAGAGTCCTGCAGCAATTTGTATATTACCTGATGTAGCTGAGTCCTTTTTAAATTGTGACTCTGTGACTGTAGCCCAAGACAACGGATTGTAGCCTTGGTGAGGCCCAACACAACTGTACCCTGAAAACTTACGCAAACATTGTGGGATGTCTCCCCGCCAAACTCCTCGCCCTTCGCAGGAGAGAATGGCTGTGTTAGACAGCTGATAGCCTTCTGCACAGCTGTAACTCACACTAGCACCCCAGCGATAATCAGATCCTTCCACCTTCCCATACAGGACTGTTGGAGGGGGGCCACAAGTAATAGCTGTGCCAGAAAAGAAAAGTTACAGTTGCAAGGATTTACAGGGTTTAGGAATGTGCAATGTATCACACACTCATACATTTGAATCTAAAAAAAGGTATTTCAGGCTATTGTTCCACCAAAGCATACCTCTGTTGACAAAGCAGCCTGTAATAGACAGAAAACTAATTTAAATGCAAAAATGAAG
The DNA here is from genome assembly GCA_013399835.1 of Leptocoma aspasia. Classification (NCBI taxonomy): domain Eukaryota; kingdom Metazoa; phylum Chordata; class Aves; order Passeriformes; family Nectariniidae; genus Leptocoma; species Leptocoma aspasia. The sequence continues at coordinate 1,767,700 of VXAX01004648.1, read as the reverse complement.
GCTCTGGATTTAGGAAGTCCCTGCATGCTAGGTTGCTAGAAGCCTGGAGAGTACACAGCTATCTGGTTTTATATTTTTCCCTACATATTCATTACTGATTATTTTTGGCAACAGGTTACTAAGCTAGGTAAAGGTTTTCAATAAATATTATTTCCTTAAATAAATAAGTTTTTATGATTCTAAATTTCCAAATATTTACATTTTCTTTTAAACCAAATTTGCAGCACTATTTAATATGACTGTTCATTCACCTATTCATTTTCTAAGGCTTTCCACACACAATGGTAATTAATTTTATTGGTAATTAGGGCCTAAGAAATTATTCTGATGTTTTCCACCTTCTGAAAAGAGCGTGCAAACTGATGAAATCTGGAATTTCCAAGTTTATATTTCCATATAATTTCTTTTAACAAAGACCACAACCATAAAATTACTCAGGCAGTAATTCTGATGACAGAAAAATGCAGTCAGTTGAATACATATGCTAAAATTTAATTAGTAGGCTAGACTTAGATATCACAGTGAAGTGGTGCTAGGTGAGTTGTCAGCCTAGACCTTTTATAGGCAGAAGATGCCCTAGGCTGTTATATTTACTCCCTGGGCTGCTGAAGTTGTGTTAACAATTTTCACCAGCCTGCCTTATTTGTCTTTCAGCCTCATCTCCACTATGACCTTCCTGCTAGCACTTGTAATTAGCTATTTGTGAAGCATATTTTTGGCTGTTTATGATCACTACACTACTGCAACAAGGGAATCTTTTACAGAAAGGTTGGTTTGCAGAATCCTGTTACAGAATTTTGTCCATCTAATCCAAGAGAAATGGGCCAAAAAAGAAAATGGGTACTTCATATTTTTTTAAGCTGAGCACTCTGCATTCTTCATTGCAGAGTGATTTGGTTCTACTTTAGTCAATAATGCCACTATTTTGACTATTATTCTAACACAGCATATGTGCAAAATAAATATAAATTCTACAGAAATAGCTATCTAAATGCTCTAGTTGCATTTGGAACAGTAATTGTTCCAGAGAATATTTTGAATTTTTTTTATAAATAAAGACACTGGTTAATGAATATCACATATGTGTCAAAACATTACTTGTAAACTGTTAGATTCAAAAGCTCACCTTTGCAAATTGGTTTACTCTGGTTCCAAGTGCTGTCTTTTACACAACGCATGGTAGATGAACTTGCAGGTTCCATCAGATAGCCTGGATTGCACTGATAGCTGACTGTCTTATTAAAGGTAAAATCATTTCCAAACTGAATGCCATTTGCCAATGCACCTGGATCCCCACAGTTAATCACTAGTGAGGAAAAGAAAAAAGCATTTTTTTTAATAAGCATGTAACCACACATACGTAATGTCCTTTCTTTTAGTTTTATAAGAATTATACAATATAAGAATTTTTTTTTCTTTCAAGAAAATTTATCTTTCTGAGACATTTCAATAGCATGGACCAAATATCATTTTCCTTTAACACAGTAGCCTCATCTGGCATGCTCTACAGCTACTGCAGACTGTTGGTGGTAGTTTTGACAGGACATTTTCTACCTTCATACTGAGATCTTTGTCACATCAAGCCTGAAGTTGATGGTGCAATGCAATTCCAGCAGAGTTATGAAATGTGTCTTTTTTCCCCTTTTTTATATTTCTTTTCTTCTCTGTGTGTGTGTATATAAAAGTACTGATGTATTGTGAGTCTGGCCCTGTCAGTGAGGCCACTAGCCCTGCTTGCCTTGTAGCACTCCTCTGGTCCCTGCTCACCTTACCTGATGGAATAGCCCAGTCTTGCTGCTCCCTGATTCTTGGTCCTTAGCAGAATGGTGATTGATCAATTCTGACTCATTTGGCTTACAATAAAAATTGGCACAGTAATGTATCCAATTATACAAAATTTGATTTTGATCTACCAGAACTTCCTCCTCTAAGCATAAGCCACAGGAAAAAAAAGGGAAAAAATGCTAAAGGAAACTCAAAAGGAACAGCTAAATATAACATTATTCTAAAAAATATTAATATCATCAAATTGACATCTCTGAGGTAAACAAATACAATAAAGTTACCAATGTAGCCATCTTAAGAAGATAGTTCTGGAAGCATCTAGCATGTATTATAAGGGCATGGGCATTTAGATACATAAAAAATATTATTGTATTACAAGACAGGAATGTGGAAAAATGTGTTGTTTTATCTATCAAAACAATAATTTTCAGTAGGAAGGCTGGATGACTTACTATGTTAAAGCTTTAGGGGAAGAAAATTTCTTTCTGACCTGTGCAGTCTGGAGCAGTGCCAGTCCATGTCCCATTAGCAGTACAATGTCTAGTAGTTAGCCCTGAAGTTTTGTAACCTTCCCAGCAGGCATAAATGACTGAGCTGGAGAACAATATTCCATCAGTGTATATTATCATACCATTGGCTGGCGTGCCAGGGTTCCCACAAGATACAGCTGCAAGGAAGAGATTTAAAAAAAAAAAAACAAAAGTATTTTGATGATAGGTGATTAACTGAGATTAAAAAAAAAGGAAAAGAACAACTAGGTTAATAGCTCATCTTTTAAAACACCTATAGCAAGGTTTACTTGGAAAATATGTAATAGGTATATTCTTGAATTAACATTTTATTTCTCTTTGTTAATATTATTACTTGCATCTGGGTTTTTTTCCCTTTTTTTTTTCAATTCCTGATTCAGATAGTTTCCCCTTTTTGTTCTACTCCACTCAATACAGTCACTGGAGCAAATAAAGCTCATTCAGGATTTTCTGACAGACCTGTACCTCTGTTTTGCCTTTTGGCACATTTTTCTGTTATCTTCCTGTCTTCTGGTATCTCCTTTTACAATTGCAAAAATGTATAAACAGTAAATTGTGACCTTCTTGTTAATTTATTTTTTGAATCAAGAAAAGAACAGATGTTCTGTATTGGCCTCCATATCTTCTGAGCATCTATATCAATCCTTTAAGGCAATAATTTTGTTTCAGCTTCATATATCGGATATTTGACAGTGCCTTACCTTGATTATTTTGATTACATATTGGGGTTTTTTTGAAAGGTGAGGGTTTTTTTTCCCCAGTGGACCAACCAATCATTAAAAGAATTTGGGGTTTTGTTTTGAATTTTCCTAACAACCTTTCTAGCAACTCTAATTTTTTGAGACTAGAGTACTGCATCCACCTCCTGGGTCCCCAGCAGAAGAAGGACTTGGATCTGCTGCATGTACACCTGCTGGATGGCCCCCAACATAATAGTTAAAGTCCAATAATTAAAATATAACAGTGTTAGGTTTTATGATTAAAACAAATATGATTTGCCAATTAAAAATTAGTCTACCATTTATGTTTGGAATAATACCTTAATGCCTTTTTTAAATCAATTTTTAATCACTTTTTAAGTCTAAAAGTTTCAAATTGTGAAGAGAAAAATTCAACAGGTTGGAACTTGAACTTTCCAGGAATGAACAGGTATTCTCCTCCTAGTCTCGTCGTTACTTAGAATAAATAAGAAACAATTCAAAGACTATAGAATAAAATGAAAAAACCAGCTTTTTTCTTGTTTTTCTTTTTTTTCTGAAAAGAGAGAGTTGAAGCAAACATTGTGATGAAAGTGGGGAAAAAGCAGCATTTAAAACACTGTTCTTCTGTCCTACTATACTTAATGTCTTCATGTAAGAGAAGCAAGATACTGCAAAACATCAGTTTTCTTCTGAAAATACTGATTCCAATACTGATCCTGCGCTCACTGCCATTTTTATACAGTTATGATTATATCTGCACTGACAGAAGATTAATCTGTGCGGAAGAATACTGCAAAAGAATATAGGTTCTCAGAATAAAACATGTAGGTAAAAAAAATTTGTTACAAATATTTTGTTCTAGCTTCCATTTTATCATGTAGTTTAGGAGACAACAGATACTACAGAATTCCATCAACTCTGAAGACTTAGATAAAGTAATTTTTCAAACATTCTCGGAAAATGAGAAGTCATTATAAAACTGAATTTAAAGTCTTCTAGTACTGCCTTCCAATTTTAACTGCACGAAAAATGTAAAAATTCTTTGTTTATAAAATCTTAAGTAATCTTTTATAAAATTTAATAATATTTTATAAAATCTTATTTTAAAATGTGATTTTCAGAAATATTTTTGTTGCATTTCTTCTGAAAGAGGCAGCATAAAAATATCTCATTAGAAAATAGTCTAACTTCTGTTGAGAAAAACGTATTAATTAATTTATACTTAATTTTTATATTAATTAATGCAATTTTATTTTTATCATTTATTCAGTCCTTGATGCATAGATATTACATACAAAGAGAAGATATTTTGAAATATCTTCTGATATTATAAATATGAAGATATTTTATTGTTACAAAAGTGATGACAGCTTTATTTATCACTCTATTTTCATATCTTTAATCAAAACCATTTCCTTAGTCTTACATTTAACTAAGGTATCTATTACTTATTTTCAGGCTACTTATTTTTTAACTAAAATTATTTTCTCACAAACTTCTTATAAATATATATTCCAAAAAGCAGTTTGTATTTAAGTTTTCAAGCAAAACATGAACTTCTTGTAAACTTTTTTTATACCACCTTTTTGCAGAATGTTACGAAAACATATTTCCACCTAACAAAATGTTTCAATCAAAGAATAAAGAGTCACTAGGAAGTGTGCCGACAGTGTCCAAAGGCCAATGTATGGATACCTACCTTCACACACGGGCTGTGTACCTGACCAGGAACCATTAATCAGGCATGTTCGCTCTGCAGAGCCTCGCAGCTGATAACCCATCTCACATGAGAAACGTAGCAGACTTTTTGTTTTGAACTCATCCCCTAGTCTAGACCCGTGAGCTGGTACTCCTGGATCGTCACAAAAACCAGGATTATTTCCTGCAAAACACAACAGAGCATAATTATTGGCAGGGACATTGTGCGCAAATGTAGTGGCAGTGAAACTTCTCTCTTGCGAATAGTGCCACTGCATTGTTTCTATTACAATCAATCCCTTTTCTTCAGTATTATGCTGTGAAACTAAAGTCAAAGATGAAAATACATATCCTTTTACCCAGCTTATTTTCTCAGACCAATACAGGCCTACAGCCAGAAGGTGATAAAAATAAAAGCTAAAAGATGATTGAGAACACAGGAAGCACCCCTGTCACTTTTTGTCAGTTCAACAAATCTGTTGCTTTTTGATATAACTGATATTTTCTACACATTGTATTTTATTGTTTAACTTGTAGTGATGTCTTCTGTGATAACAAGAATTGAATAACAGCAAGAGTGAGGAAAACCATATTCAAATTTTTAGGAAATTCATTTGAAATACATATATCTACAGAAAATCCTCCTGCCCATCTGTGTCTGTCAAGAATGAAAATAACTCATAATTATCCCTATCCTCTAAATTTCTATGAAAATATTGATTACAAATTTAGAAGAGAAAGAACATATTGCAAGACAGAGCTCTCAAAGATGTCCTCATAAGTCTGATGAACCAGTCAAGTGCTTTATCACATAAAGTGGCTGTTACAGGAGATACTATACAAGATAGTTAAGGAAGCATGGTCTCAGTATCAACCATTTATTATAAATTTTGGTATAAAATTGTATATCTTCTGAATCCTTTTGTGTCTACATTGCAGTTAACAGCAATATTATCCTTTGTTTTCAGCTTTTGAATTATATGTCTAAACTCAAATTCTATTGAAACCATAGGTTTTGATTTTGGGCTTTGATTTTATTTTTGGGTTTGTGTTTTGTTTTTCAAAACGCATGTATATACTTTAATAGTCTGAAGTCTGTATAATCTTAAATGGGTTTTTCCTCATAGGCACCCCTCTCCTATAAAAGATAAAATCCTAAACAAAGAAAAAGGAATACCAAAATTTTCAGAAAACTCAAATAGTTAAGTTAGAAATTAAAATTTTCTTATCTCAGAAAGCACAATTATGTGCCATAAGGTTTTAATTATAGCAAGTAAGAGTGGATATAATCATGATTTCACATAAAGGAGGCCAAGACAGTTCCTGAATTGAAGACTAACTTCTGGGCTTTGATTGTGTTCACTTTGTTTAGTACTAGGTTCTTTTAGAATAGATTGCTCTTGCCACCTTGCCCTACAGCATTTGGACCTAGATTTCCTGGTGTAAATACATGCTTGTAAACAGTGTGAGTGTCTTAAGTCAGCTGGTATATTGTGCCTCTCTGCACACAGTAAAACTCACTCTACAAAATGCAGTGGCTGCCTCCAAGCTGACTGTTGAGAATGATCTCCAGCACACGCAAACTTGTAAAGTATTTATGTGCTGTTTGGTGGACTGCCAGGTGTGATGGGTAAAAACTAATCTGGCTACAATTCAAAGAGTATAATGGTCTCAGGGATCAAGCACTGTCATCCACGACCCATGCCCTGGCACTGCTAAAGCAGAAGTCCAGATGTAGCCTCTGGATGCTATCTGCTTCCACTTACTCTAATTACTATTCCACAGGCATTTCTGTCTGCTTAAAACGTGTGAAATAACGTGAGGACTGTGATTCAGGCTCCCACTGTGGCATGTTTATGGCACGAAACAGATATATCACATGTACTTTGGCTTGTGAACCCAAAGGGATTTTTCAGGGCAGAATGATCTATGATTCTGAAAATTTGGTGATGTCTCAGTTGCTTTGGCATTTTGCTGAGGGAATTATTCCAGATGAATGACTGGACTTATTTTTTTTTTCTTGGACATATCTAGTCTTGACTTGGAGAAAATTTGAACTGGGACCATGAAATGTTATAATCAAAGGGTATAAACAAAGGCAGTTACTGTAATATGAAGATCTAGACCTCTTTTTATTTAGCAATGTAGAAGAATCAGTATCCATTATTGAAAAATGAGTGCATAATTTTAAACAAAAAAGTCTTATTACTTAATTCATAAGATAAAAAAGTCCGTCATTGTAACAGGTCCCAGGTGACAGCAAACCCTGAGATCATATTTATACCATCATAGAACCATCAGGCATTCAAACATTTATTAACATATAATAAAGAAATGAATCCAAATCTAAAAGAGATTACAGGTTTTAAACATTATATTTGAACTGTTTTTCATACCCCTGAAGTATAAAACCAATTAAAGTTCTCAGTCATCTTGGGCACAATAATTCTTTCACTGACATTATGACAACGAATTATTCACATTGGATTTTGATGGATTAATCTCCTGAATATCTAACTTGGAAAGTGTAGTTTGTTTCACAGTTCTAAATACTTTAGAGAAATGAGACACCTTTTTAGGGTTTTCTTTGGCTTTTTTTTAAGGGGGGAATTTTTCTTTGCTTTTTTTACATTGAGCCAACAGAGATAGATTTTCATTTTCCTAGGGAATCATCTTGCTCTCAAGATGGTGACCCATTGTGTTCAAAGTTAGTAAACTGGATTCTGCATCAGTAATAATATTTTAGTTACAGTATGTTGCGGTGTTTAATATATATTTCCCCATCATAAGACATGACGGGTACAGGGCTCTTCAGTGTTTCCAAAATCTATGAGTCTTTAAAAATACTGTCATATTCATGACTGAAGATATCTGAAGAGTCTCAATTATTAGCAATTAAAATTTCCCTCCACCAACAGGTGATTTTTCCTTGTGGTGAGAAATGTTGGATAACAGTGCTAGATTGTTATCCGACTATTCCAGTCTTGGTGTAATTTCAGATCTGGGATATTCTGCTGGATAAAAAGGTGAAAGTTGCATAAATGTAAGCTTAAGATAAGCAAGAAAAGATTTCTGGTTGTACAGTGATGCCTTTCAGGTCTAGGCATAGAGACCATGATGGCAGTGTGAGAAGAATCTAAATTATTTCCTCCTTGAGCATCAGAGAACAGAAAAGAAACAGTGGTGATTTAAATTCACTTCCTTTCCTCAATATTGCAAATTCTGCTCATCATCCTTGCAGAATCATCCTTGCAGCTCATAAATGGACCATTTTCAAAGAACACTTATTCAGAGCTTTTTCAAAGTACTGAAAATAATTCAAGGTACCTTACATCACTTTAAATTAGACCAAACTTGAATTGAACTACATTGAAGCACATCAGCCCAACAGTGGGCATGTCCAATAGTTCAAGGGAAGTTATAAGATTGTATAATGGGTAATTATGAATAATTTTCTCTATAGGCAATTTTCTTATTAAACCATTCAGGTATTCAATTTTTATATACCAAAGTGTGTATATCTGTTTCCCTTACAAAAGCTATTAATATGCTGTGGGTGTCCTTAGTGGCCAATCCTTGCCTGAACTCTTCACTTCAACAAAACTGTGTGATGTTTTATGGCTTCTTCTAGATTTGCACAGTCTAGGGGAGAATTAATTGTTCTGTACTTTCTGACAGCACCAAGAACACGTCAGACATTTATGGTGTTTGCATATTGTGACAATAATAAAGTATATTTCTGCAAGAGAAAAGAGAAGCAAAATGTACAAACTTTACTTTAATACCTTTGCTGTGGAGTTTCTTAATCAAAATCTTCTGACGTAGCAACCTTTGTTTACACCAAACAGTGTTCATAAAAATATAATGTAACACATGTATCTTTTTTAAGCAAATCTTGACCAGGTTTGAAACCCTGTTTTTCTGTATCTTCTATACATTCCCATATACAACTAGAGCATCTGGCTGAGGAGTGAAGTTGTGAAGTAATGACAAAGAGAATAAGATGATTATGAGAATATTTCAGTAAATGGGTGTGATACAGCAGAGTGGCTATTGGCGAAATGAAAATATAACTGGAAAATAAAGAAAACAAATATTTGGCTAAAAAAATTGTGTGAGAATAGCCTTACTTCTGTGAGAAGGTGACATTCAGATAATGGTTGGTACAAGTACCTGAACAGTGAGGGAGAGTCCCGCTCCAGTGGCTATCTTCTTGGCACTCCCTCGTAGAATTTCCTATGAGCCTTCGACCCGCTGTGCAAGAATAGTGAATTACAGAGCCATATGTAAATTTGTCTCCTGAAAGAATTGCGTTTGCAGGTACCCCAGGATGTCCACAAGAAATGGCTAACAAAGGAAAGAACAGAACATTATGAGATGTTTTCATAGCCCAGAAAAAATCTTACAACCTTTAAACACAAGGCTGGTTCCACAAAATATACATGTCTGTCTGGATTTCAGCTCTTACAGAGCTCCAGTTTTCTTGTTGCTACAGATGATTTATTGATCATTTGTAAGATTAAACACAAAACTATGTATAAAACTAGCCTATCCAGTTTAGCTTTTGTCTGAAAATATATAGATTTCTTTCCTCATTTATTTCTGGTCATGATCCTTCCCTACAAATAGTACATCTTCTTTTGGTTAGCAATAGGAAGGAAGACAGCAAATAAGGCTATTGCTGTAAGGTGCTTATATATTGCAGATATGATAATGTAAGTAGCTTTATCGGATCTATAACTAGGTACAGTTTAAGCAGCATAGTGAAATAAAATATTTATTCTGTAATATTATAAGAATGTGATGAACTAGAGTGAGCAAGAGCAAAATGGATTACTGATAATTTTTATAATATTAAATAATATTTATTTTTTTGAGATAGAAGAACTAAGGAACATGCTTGCACCAGTAAATATTTTTGCCAAACTAAAAAAAATTATGCAGCTATTTTGTATTCAAAATTGTATATTTTCCCTAATTATTCTACTACTGAAATGTGAATAAACACATTTTTTCAGGTTATAGCTCTTATTGACAGATATTGAAAGCATAGATTCTGAAGAAAAACCCAAAACAAAACTTGGGTCATGTGAATATTAGATACACACCAGTATGAAAAGCATAATAAAGAAATAAATTTACCAACTTAGTGACATTTATTGCTCTTGTATATAAGTGTAAATCCATGAAATAAATAATTTTAGTAAAAAATTGCAGTTCTGTAAAGCAAAAAACTTTAAAAGCATCTGATGTTTTTCCAAATAAACTACAGTTTAATTTCATTTACTACTTTTTATAATTGCATTGCAAATCAGAAATCATATCAACAAATTACCAGTGATCAGAGAAGGAAAATATCTCAATGGAAATTAAACTCAGGCAAATTGTTATTTTGTTTGATGTGAAGCTTACTGATCATAGGAAACACCAGAAGATTTTTTTCCTCTCTGAGGAGAAAGTGATGAAGAAAATATGAAGTGATGTTATGAAAAGACCCTCTTGAGCAAAATTTTTCAACACAATATTTTACAGATTTGTTCTCACATAAACACTACAATGAGTCGGAAAAAATTTAAATATCTGATATAGGCATTAATGGTCTTAGACTATAATTCTAAATTATAACAAATAAATAATAATTTTAGATTTCCCTAGCTGTTTCCAGACCCCTTAACGATTCACTGATAGGGGAAATTGATGTTGACTTTCTGGCATTTGAAATAATAGTTACACAGTTTCCAGGAAACACATTTTTAATAATGGCAAGTTGCATGATATTTTGTCTTAATGTTTCCTTACTGAGATGTACAATATTGATCTTAAAGTCCACGTTGTTCCTTAATGGATGGTTACACTTCTTTTTTCTACCATGGTTTAAAATCCTGCACAACTCCTTTAATGCTAATCCAGCAGATGGATACTTACACAAACACTTTGGTAATGATCTATCCCATAACCCATTAGCTTTACAGGTCAGTGCAGATGAGCCCAAGAGATAAAAGCCCTTCTTGCAATGGTATGCCACGCTTGTTCCGTACTTGAAACTTTCAGGATAATTCTGCTGTCCGTGACGAATTGCGTTCTCCACAAAGCCAGGATCAGAACAGTTCACCACTGTAAGATAAAGAGTATTCATTGCTGATGCATAACAGCAATATCATAAGTTTAGCAATGATTTTCATTACTTCACTAGAAGCTTGTGGCTGTGATTCATCTACGGTTCCTTTGTGGGACTTTTATTGTACCTTTGCGACCTTTTATTTGACTTAAATATCAGAAATATTGACTCCTAAGTGAGACACTAGATCTTTTTGCTTTGAAAGTAATACTACAATTTACTCCAGTTCTTTTAATAGTCTTGGATAAGATACATAGTATCAAGTATACAAGTGGTTCAAAGATGAAAGAGAAATTGGAGGAATTTTTTAATCATTCCCTTGGTAGGCTTAGTTTGGTCTTCTACATAATTTTTATGTGAAGGAACAGTATATAGTTCCAATAACACTTTGACAATTTGTTTTTTTTTTTTAATTTCCTCTAATAAGAAAATTCAAATATTAAGGATATTTTCTGTTATTCATGTGTACAACAGGAAAAGAAAGACAGTGAAAAATCAAATACTTGATAGGAGATCAGGAGTGAGGGTAAGCACCAAAAAGCATGAAGTAATTTTTTCAGACAGCCGTTAAAAACCTAAAGAATTATAGTCTTTTTCATGATTGTTTAGTTTTTATATAAAGTTTAGCTACCCTCCCCACTCCTTCATTTTATACTTTGCAGTGACTGCAGGGTCATAGAATCATTTAACATCTTGGGTTGGAAGGGATTTTTTCACACACCCAATTTTGCTGTCTGTTAATCTAAAAACTATATGAAAAGTTACAAACACCTCTCCTGTCTTCATTCTAAAGATAACCGTATAAATAAACTAAAAAAAAGGCTTAAAATACAATTATCATAAATTAAAGCTCATCAAAGAACTACAGGAATTTACCTTTCAAGCATGTCATTTGGTTCAAATCAATTTTCATGAAAAATAACCAAGGTAGAAGAATATAGATAAGAGTATCATCTTAGAAGTAAGATATACACAGTCCCCAATGGACTGCTTTTAACTCATTTTATTGAAAAGCTTAAGTTTTACCATACATAAAATTTAAATTTGCTGAGTAGACAATACACTACAGCAAGGCAGCTTGTGCAAATACTCATTCATTGAAGGGACATTTCATTCAATCAGCTGAAAAGTATCAGGATTTTAGAAAAATTCTAACATCCTAAAACTTAATCTGGAGCAAAATTTAATTTAAAAATTATGAAGTTTTAATTTATTTATCCTTATCTTTTAAAGCCATGCTCTTCAAGGTGTTAAATGTTCATAATTTTAACCTCTCAATTCTAAACAAGCATATACTTAGGTCTAAAGAATGTCTCATAAGCATCTAAAGTTTTCCTTTATAAAAATTATTTTAGAAGTAGTATTTGGGGAAGAGAACTCTTTTTGGCATAAAGAAACCTATTTTTCATGTACCAAGTGTTATTAAAAACACTGATCATACAGAGAAAAGTCCAATATATTTTTAAAACTTTGGTATTACAATGATGCACACAAAGCATTAGAAAGGTATTATGTAGAATGATTATGTTCAATGAAACAGATCAGTTGTCTGTTTTGTTTTTTTTTTTTTTTTTTAGAGTCTCCTAACTGAAACTATTCCTATTTGTTTTATGGTGAATCCTATGAAATAATTCACCAGAGAAGTTACATTCAGATTACATTATATATATATGTTTGGCTTATATTTCATACTGAAAACTTTTATTTAAACATAGTGTTATAACCATAATATTTTATACAGAAATCAGATATATGCAGGTTAAATAAATATATGTTTACACAAGATTTCATTGACAAAAACAAATACCTCTTTAGATTTTTTTTTCCTCTTGACTTTTTTTCTGTCCCATAAGACAGGGAAGAATATCAAGTCATAATATCTCACTGCTCTTTGAAAGCCGTGAAAAATTTGGATGTGGAAGTCTGTGTCTCTATACTTGCTTTGAAGAATTCCAAAAATTCTTTCTTCTTGGGATTTCTATTTAAGAGTATTACCAAGAGAAAATGCTTTTGTCTTTTACATGACACATTTTTTGTTACTGCTTTTTTTTCCATGGTTACTCATCTTTGTCAGCTAAGTCTAATTCTTGCACTGGCAATATAACTATCATTGTAGAACAGAGACACATGTGCAAGGCTGTAAAATGTAGAGTCCCCTGACAGGATGCCTCAGCAAAAGCATTCAGCTAGATCTGAAGGAGCTCATATGTACTCACAGTACAATCCTTTCTCGCATTCTTTCACAGTTCCCAGAAGCAGCACATGCTGCATCCCAATGAACCCTGTTTCCTAGGCAATTAGACACGGTGTAGCGCTGGGGAGATGCTGCTGTAGAGTTTCTGCTTTTGGAACTAGCCTCCATTTTCTGCATAGTTATAACTTGCCTTGTACAAACACATCCTTAAACTTAATTTTTCCACATAAATGCATACACGTTTCCAAACATTTGCATACACATCTGTATCAATGTGAATGAATGAAAGCCAGTACTTGTTTTCTGGCATGAGGCCAGTAGATGGTGGCTCAGCCTATGCCATTGTGCACTGCTGCCCTCCAGAACAGGGTGAATTTCCCTGAACTGCTCATGAAGAATGACCCTCCTGTCCATACTAACCCCTGAGCCATGCTCCAAACAATTCCTATGAATGTGCCACTTGGTTCAAATGAAAAACCATCTAAATAAATAGAAGCAATTCAGCTCCCATGCCAGGCACCGTTTAATTTAAAAATACAGACAAATTTAATTTCAAACACAGAAGTAAATGTTTCAAAATATTTCTATTTAGCTAAAAATATTTTTATGGTAATTTGATTCCCAACCTCACAATTATACAATACCACTATTGCGATCCATCATATCAAAAAATGAAATCCAGGGTTGTATGGAATATTTGTAGTGGTAGAGAACAGAATTCAGATCATTTTGAGACCTAGATCCATGTTCTAATCAGTACACCATTTTGCAATGAAACTGAGTATCAAAAAGTAACTATGGCAAAATAACAGTTTTCCATTCCACTGATACCTACCTGTTTTAGCAACTACACCTTCAAGAGCAGCTTAAATGATACAGATAAAAAAAGATGGAATTGTGCTTTATGGCTGTAACAATACATGTAAAATCCTGTGGAAAAATAATAATTACATTCCTCTGCCAATAGTCTAAAGGTGAATTAATATGAGTTTATCAATATGTCAATCATATTTAAAATTTTTCTGTATTAGAAATTTTATCCTGGTACAAATAAAACTCCTTGCTGTACTCACAGAGATCCACAGTACAAATGCATGTTTAGTAGCCCGCATTTAATATCATCCAAATTTGTTTTAGCTAAGGAATATAGCACTGAAAAATGGGCATATACTTTTACAGTAAAATTTCATTAATGAATACACAAAATCAGTGGAAATTTGCATGAGGACACATACTACTAAATTTTTCCCAAGCTATAGGACAAGATTCACACTGTTTAGCAGATTAGGTTTCTTATGATGTCAGAAGAATCTTCCTCCATGCAATCTATATTTTTAGTTTATTTTCTGGTGGGATTTTTGGGTGGTTTTGTTTGGTGGTTTTAGGGGTTTTGGGTTTGTTTGTTTTAGGGTTTTTGCTTGTTTATTTAGTTTGGTTTTAGGTTTTGTTGCTGTTATTTTTGTTTTGTCTGAGAATGAAGTTTCAGATGCTCTGGTATTCTCTGATGGAACGGGGAGGACAGTAGAGCTCTACAGACACAACCTTTTAAAACAAAGTGCCTTCCAGAGCAAAAATGTAGACAACTTGTCATAGTATCATAAACTATCAGTCACATAGAAATCTCATTTGGGAGTTGTGGGAACTCCAGAATATCACAAAATACAATTTTTTAAACTATAATATTGACAGCTTATTTTATTTCTAGATCAAAGTGATAAACAGTGAAATACTGTACAGTTAAAAAAATTATGTAAAGAAAAAGCACTAAAATAAACAATGAAATGCCATTTTGGAATTTATTCAAAAGACAAACCAAAAAAGTGCTTTTTTTCACTGCAATTTTAGAGAAAATCAATTGAACTCAAATATGCACTAGATTATTTGAAAGAGAACATTGAATGTAATAGTTCAAATTATTTCAATTTTAATCTCAGAATATTTTATTGAAACAGAAGAAAAATCTGATGTATGGTAAATTTATTGAAGGTTTTGTAGGTTCATGAGTACAACTATTTTCAAATATTCTTCTCATCCTATGGATTACTCAATTCTTTCCCTAGGTTTTATTTTTAACCAGCATTCACAAGAGCTGTCTCTTTTTTAGTGAAGTTGATATTATTAACATAAAACAAAATCAAATATAACTATTTAAAATTAAATCTATGGTTTAACAGGTAATCGTGCCAAGTTCGCTTATGGGAAGTCAGAATTAGAAATCAAAAATGAACTTTGCTCCATGAAGATATGCTGGCCCAAAGCTACCCAAACGCAATTCTAACTGAGCTATTTTTGCAAGTCAATAGGGAGAACAGGAAAAATTAATTCACCATGCAGACCAGAAATATGGAATGTTCAAGGAATACATTGCAGTCCTGAAGTATCAATTTTTCTGTGTGATTCGGAGTTTTCACTCCAATACCAGTAGTATCTGTTTAGACAGCTCAGTGATGAATGAAATACAAAACAGTCACCAAAAGCATAATTTAAGCATGTGCTCTGTGAACAAAATTCTTGCATCACACATGAAGTTTTATCAAATGATTATGCAAGAGAATACAATCCCTCAAGTTAAAAAGTAACCACAATTATGCCTGCAGTGCCACTTAAGATCAGCTATCAGTTTTTAAATATATACACAAGTGTGCCGTTGCTAAGAAGGGCTGCAGTAAGGAGTATTTTGGAAAAGAATTTGAGTTGGCTGGCATACAGAACTAAGGCAGTATTTTCCCCAATTGTCTTTCCCCCTGGGGACTCAATTGTAAACCACAGTGAGAGTGGATGGAGATTGTTCTCCCTCAATGACACCTGTCAAGAGTTGCATGGGAAATGAATTCTGTCAGTCTTGGTTTAGTCTTCTGAGAAAAGCTGGAGAATACTCCAAGTCTGCCCCATAACTTTGGAACCTCACGCTGAGTAGATTAAATCCCTTGAGGACAAAGAAGTTAAAAGACCATGTCCATCCTTTAGGGCAGCTTTCTGTTAAGAAGTTGAATGATCATCAAAAAGTACATAATTCACAGTATTTTGTTTCTTGTTCTCACTCTTTTTTTTTTTTTCTTGACAGAAACAATCTTAAGCTTCTTTTATAAACTTTTGTATCTTATCAACAGTATTTTTAAACATTTTTATATGAAAAGTATTGCATTAATGTTGGTATCTAGAATATGTTTAGGGACTGACCCTCTAGCGTGAATAAAGAGCAGAGAATTCACTCTGGTTTTATGATAAGTTTTTAAAAATGCTGCCTATAAAAAGAAGGAAAGCTCTGCTTGTGAAAGCATTATAATAAAATTGGCAGTAAATGGAATTTTAGTAAAGGTCAATGCAAAGTCAACAATAAACGAGAACGAAAACTTCTCAGATTTTGCAAGGTATTACAACAGCAAATTGACCAGAAAGATAAAGCACTAACCTGTTATTTTCTCTTATGTTCTCTGTATGCAAAATTCATTTTAAGCCATCTATGTACAAGTAGTATTAACACAATAGCTTTTGTCAGACTAGTATAAACCCTGGGATCATGACTTAAGGTATTTTTCTTCAGATTCTTTATTAATCTGAGCATTGTTTTTCACCTGAATGAGGAACCTTTCAGTTGCCTCAAAAGACGTTTCTACTAACTTTTGAAGTGTCTTTGCCTGATCTCCAGGCTGTTTTCACTCCAGAGAGGGGCATCTCTGTCAGATCAGGTAAATATCTCCCATGGCACCTCACCTCCTTATTTAGGAAACTTACTCAAGTGCAAGTCATCCTTCTGAAGAATATCAACTTGCTATCAATATGAACAGTTTAGGCACATCTGGCATTTAAATATAAATAAGTCACAAGAAAGGCCTCTGACTTTGGAAAAAACAAAACTGAACAAAATGCATTTCTCAGTTTATACGAATCCTTGAGTCCAGCACATATGGAAAACTGCTTAAATTCAGAGCTGCTTTATCTTTGGATGAGGAAAATTGGTCAGCAGTCTTAATCTCTCCCACCTTTCTATCAGCCGCCATCAGAAAAGCTATTTTTCTTGTCAGTGAAGGAGTGGAACATATTACCACTGGTTCAAATGACATAGCCACTAAATAGAACATGACAAAATTAGCAATTCTTTGTAGATACCAGATTCCTGATAAGACATAAAAGCCTAATTAAACTTTTCAAGAATCTAAGACCAATGAGATAAAGAATGATAAACCTTTCAAGTTAGAAATTCAGCACAAATGCAGTATAAATAGAGATCTGAATTCTTCATTACTAACAAATAGCCTGGACTTACTGAAACAGGCTGGAGAATATGAGCTAACTCAAACCTCTGCAACTTTGCCACATGGATCTTCTCATCAAAGTGTTTCTGGTCTTAAGAAACATATTTCTAACAGGAGAAAAACTCCTAAGATCTCATTTATAAGAAGATAAAAGGAATTCTGAAGGCAACAGTAGCAAAGGATATCCACTTTTCCTGGTACAGATTATGAATGTGAGTCTGCCTTATTACAGGCAGAAAGTGTGGTGTTTAATACAGCAGTTCTTGCTTCAAGCATAATATATGGAAAAATGACCTGCAGTGCAACCAGGAGTGCAGAGGCCTGATTAGACCATCTGATTCAGTTCTCATTTTGGTGGTTAGGATATATTATGACAAGTAGAAAGAACAGAGATTGGCTTTCTGTGCTTCCAAAGACTAAATGGAAAGTGGTTCCAAACTGCTAATGGAAAAAAAAAAAAAATCCAGTGAATATACTTGGCTTAGGATTTAATATAGTCATAACTACTTCTGGGGTAGTACACCCAGGTTGCACCAAGCTCTACTCAGGCAGTTTTGCAGCAGGGAATAGAGATCTGAGTATTGTAATTTTTCTGGTTCCATTTGATTCCAGCTTAAAGGCAAGTAAACCAACTACTTGACCTGCTCTTTATCAAATAAATAAAAGCAAAGATAGAGTCCATGTGGAGAATTACAAATGATGAATTTAAAGTCATACTTCAGAGACCTTCACATTCCAGAAAAGGTTATCCCCAAACTTTAGAAAATACATCAAATAGAAAATACAATAAATACATCAAAATTATTAAATATAATTTTTAAACAAATATTAAATAATTAAAAAAAATTAGGGCTTCTACCTCACAAAATACCTGAACATCAGACCATGTAATTTTTTACTTGTGACAGAAACAGTGAGAACATAGTTTTCCCAAGGCATGGGTATTTTAAGAATTACATTGCCTCAGAGCACAGGTATAAATAAAATACTAAGAAAATATGTAGATTTTGAGAGATAAAAGGTTTTACTTGCTGAGCCGAAACAGTTAACCAGAACAGATACAAAAGCATTCTGGAGTAGGGGGAAATATCATTGCAAACCAATTTAGTGCCTGCAGTGCATTTAGAATATACGAACATATTAAAATCCCTTTTTTTCATACAAGTTTTTATCATATGGCTCTTAAATAGCAAATATGGTCTTTTGTGTGCATTACTTTTTTCTTAGCCAAAAAACCCCATTTAATTTCCTTACTGAATTTCCTGTCACGGATTACTTAGCTAACCTGCTATTCACACAACAGACAGAAGCAATGTATCATTGCAAAAGGGTACCTAAGAACTGCCCCAGCTTTATTTTCCAAAAATATCAGTGTTTCCTATGCATACATAACAGCTCAGTTTCAACTAAAATAAAATAAAAATAAAAAAAAAACCAAAACAAAAAACCTTCTGCAATAGCTTCAAGCAAGCAGCAATCTTTAATTTGTAGCACTTGCTGTTCAGTCTCAGCAAAATGAAGCCAAGTTCATTATTGACTCAGATGAACTCAACCGAGTTTTGAAAGAAAGGTCATGTGTAAAATCTCTCTTGAATTAAATGATACAGGTTTGCCAGGAATCAAACCTTTCCCAGCAGGATATTTAAAGAGCTGGATGACTTACTTTCTTTGTAAACAAATTCATAATGCATTGTTAACAATGAACTTTAAAACAAATGCTTTCCACCCATTAGATAAAAGACAATTTTAGAAGTAAAGGCTTATGCCAGAAAAAGTGCTATTACTTGCTTTAGGTAAGTTCTAATCAATTCATTAAGACCAAATTTGACATAGGAATATAGTTGTTGTATATATATAGTCTTTAGTCATAAACTGTATACAAGAACACTTGAACTTGGATGTGACAACTAAACAGGTTGCCCAGGTCTTTGTCCAGTTAGGTTTTGAACAGCTGCAAGAATGGAAAATCCATAATGTGTCTGTGAAATTTATTCAGGTGTTTTATCACCCTCACATTTAAAAAGCTTTTTCTTATGTTTGATTTTGTACTCTTTGCACCACGTACTTTCAGTGAGCACCACTGAGAAGTCTGGCCCTCCTTTTTAACACTGTCCCTTAGATATGTATAGATCATAAACAATGTTCCTCTGAGCCTTCTCTCCCCTAAGCTGAACAACACCAACTCTCAGTCTCTCTTCAAATCAGAGGTGAGCCATGAGAAAAGCTTATTTCTCTGAAGATATATTTAGGAAAGGGCAGAATACACCAGAGAGAGAAGGCCACACACACACACAACAGTGAGAACTAAAAAAGGGAACCCTGAGTTTAGAGGAGAAGGCAGTGCAGAGGGAGTAGATACTCTCTGCGGCTTGTGGAGAACACACACCAGAAAAGAGAAGTGAGAAGGAACAGCGCAGAGAAACTGCTACATACTAACTGCAAGGTCAACCCACCACCCCAACCCAAAATAAGAAACAATACCAATTATCAAGGCAATTATATTACAACACTTTAAATTTTCATATAATTGAAATAAGCATCCCCCATATTTCTAGATCAGAGATGCATGTACTAGGAGAATAGTATAGAACTACTCTAACACTTTATGCTTTAGCTGAAGTGGATATAGAATATTCCATAAATATCTTCTGGTGCACAAATACATTCACAACCATTATTGTTACTTTAGACAGTATATTACTCTCCAGAAGGAGAGGTTTCTTGGACAAATTAAAAACTTCATGACAACTTTTTCAAACCCTTTAAATCAGTTAAACTCGGTCACAGAAGTGAGCAGCTACAGCGTTATCATGATTAGCAGCAAAGCGCTCTGAGTTTTACTGGAGTGCATGGAGCGGGTGATGAAATTAGGTGGATCCTTGCAGTTCATGATGGAAGAGATACAGGACAGTCACTGAAAAATATATTTTGCTATAGAGAAAGAAATACTAAGTGAAGAGAAGAATGAAGTGAAGAAACACTGAGTGATTGGCAAAAGTCCAGTTTCTCACCATCTGCATGAGAATAGACAAAACTGTAGATACTAAGCTAAGAGAACTCCGGGCCACTCCATTCTGGTAGGAGTTTACCATTCTTATATGAATGGACCTTGGCAGAGTTGCATCTATAATACTCACTCCTTTCAGAAAACCAACCTCCCCAAACAAGATTTCAGACCATAAATTGGCCCGGATCAAACTCAAATTCCTGTGAATAAATGTAAAAAGGACAACAGAAGTAGACAGGAGAGACAACTGAAATAATGTTGTAGTAACTGTAAGTATCCTAGCTCTTATGTTCCTTTTTTAAAAATCTTCTCAGTCTTTGCACTATTTTTCCTTGCTTTCATTTAGATTTGTTTTCCTTTCAATAAATGTAATGGAGTTCAATGTAAATAGCTGAGTAACTCAGCTTGTAAATGGGGTTGAACTTCACTAAAGCTGTTCTATCTCTTCCTCTGACAGTCAAACAGAGCAGATTCTGATTGCATCTACAGCATAAGTGAAAAAGTATGTGTTTCTAACAAATAAAACCTTACTTAAATGCCTCACAGATGGGACAGACAAGTTTGCTCACCTAGGTCTAGCAAAAGAAAACAGTATAAAAGGGAAAAAAATATATGAGCCTAACTAGGAACAGTTTGCTAATTCTTGTTTCTCTGTTCCAATAATTATATTGCTATGTTAGTTAACTCACTTGAATAAATTCTGAGGGTAGTGACTGAGGGAATTGCCATCTCTTTATTGTTTTAATGAGAATGAAAGATCTAATTCGACACACACTGAGCCTGAAATTGCATCAGCTATCTCTGAAACATTATGATGCACTAATCACCAAAGATAATTATTATTCTTAGAAACAACCGTTGTAATACAATAAGATTTTTAATAAACCAACAGGTGGAGATAATAAAGGTACAATAGCTGAAGTTAAGTTCTTATTTAGTCCCAATGTTGTATCCTTAGAATAACTTTGGTGCCTGCAATTTCCTTTTGCTCATAAAAGACAAGATACATAGAACAAAAAGCAAACTTACACTGTTTTAATATTTTTCTAGTGAAAGAAAATACTCAAGAAAAGCTTAGCAACCATTGCATTTCTGGAGAAATTTTTGTGTTCTATTTCTTTGCACGTTCCGTAGCAGATATAGCTATCAGATTCTTTCCAGACACTAAGCATTTTTTAATTTGTTTTTGGTTTATGTGTTTGGAAATTAGCACTGTTATTAACATTTATAAAGGAACTTAGATAATTCCAGCTTTGAATATGGCCAGGAATAACACTGTAAGTTAGAGCCATTAAAATCATTCCAGAGCCTTCACAAAAAGGGCACTGAAGGATATAGAGTATCTCAAAAATCTTTCCCCATGCCCTTGAGATCTTTCCATATAGGAAAGATCAAACTCCTACATAATTTACCTCATGTCCTGCCTTTCACTTCTCTGTCAATTTGCATCTATGATTTGGTCAGAAGATATTGTCTGCCTCAGTGATTCAAAAAAAAATGTTTCACAATATAATTAAATATCAGTATTTTAATGGTTCAGCAGTGAGAAAGCATGTGCTATACCAGTATAAGTTATTTTGGGGCATATAACATAAAAACCACTAAACTAGTGAACAGATTTTAGGTGTCTGATCAAGATATTGGTGGAACAGACCAAAGATGAGATATTAGCTCCATATTCTGTAACAATAGCCAAAAAATTAAAGAAAATAAATTTTAAAATTGGTCAAAAATGGAAGGAGTAAAAAAAAGGTTAACTTCAGAGAGTTTTAATCTTAATTACACTATTGGGATCTGGATAAATAATTCAATTTGAGAACTGTAGATTGTGTTTTAAAATGTTTTTTCTTTGTCTTTTCCTAATATGTATTTGATACAGATTTTCTTGTAACACAAACCTTTGCTTCATTTTCATCTCTCAAACATATCCATCTTACCCATAGCACACCAGGAATCAAACTCAGATGTCTTTGCAAAAAAACCAAGCATAATTAAATCTTACTTTATCCTTTTTTTTTTTTTTTGTGGGGTAAGAAAAATCAGGTTTCACGTCTCTCAGGTATTGCTAGGAAAAAAGAGAATTATTAATGTTTTGATATATAAATATTCAATTTCATAATGACCATTTATGAAAACTGTATTAAAATGCACCTAATTCAGGCTAGACAGGCAACCATGATTTATTGATGCAATATAACTTTTGTGATACAAAATTCACCTTGTATATCTATAAACTAAATGCTGGTGATTGCAGTCTGAGAACTTTGAGGTAAAAATACTGAAAAGTCTAGGCTTCCCCAATACTCAGCCATAACAACAATCTCAGAAACTCAAATAAAGGTGAGAATAAGTTTCTAAAGGACAGGCTTGTGAGTTATATCCCAGTATTTTGAGGCAGGGTAAGACTCTTACCTCGGCAGTTGGGTAAAGGGCTACTCCACTGCCCATTGCTTCGACACTGTGCTCGAGAAGCACCCTGAAGTAAGTATCCAGTGTTGCAGGTAAAATTTACCACATCGTTTAAATTGAACTCACTGCCATTAGTCATTCCATGAGCTGGATTCCCAGGATGTCCACACGTGATTGCTGTTAGAAGAAGAAAAGGCAGGTTAACATCTAAGTGAAAGGTACTGATCCATGGAACCACTTGCAGGTTGGAGCTCTTTTGGCATTTTGGTTTTTTACTTTGGGGTTTTTTCCCCCTTCTGAATTTGTCTTTGACATTTATACGAGACATATAAGAAAAAGAATAGGATATATTTATTGAGAATTTTTAACTGCCAGGAGAAAAATCTTATTTTTTCAATAAAACTCTTAGAACCTACTTTTTACCTTATGTTGAAAGTTGTAATAAATCTAAATCTATATTTATATATATATATATGTATAGCATATGCATTTTCACACACATCTGATATGTATTAGACCTTTAAAAATGCTTTTAAAAATTCTTAATAATACAAATAAAGGAAAATATTTTTTTCCCAGCAAGCTTAAACATGTAGTAGAGCCAAAGAAATTTAATGCACTCTTTCAGAACATTCTGGAGGTTCTGAAGCATTACAGTTTCAAAGATCTTGCATTGCTTTGCTGAAGTAGTGATTCTTTTAATCTGATTTTCTTATGACAATAAAGAAATAATTTTTGGGAGTAAATCTTTCCCATTATATATTATGTGTGTTGATTTTGCTAAAATAGAACTTATAAAATAAGCTTATTATGGTCAAGCTCCAGTTTTCCATGTGACGAGATATTAAAATATTATAGAAAAAGATAGAAAAATCATAGATATGAACAATGTAAAATCAGAATGTACATATACACACATGCACAAACACAGAACTTCTCAACTCTGTGCTAGTGGTGTTTACCATACTTGAAAAAATAACCTATACAAAGGTTGATTTTTTCTTTTGATTCTGTCATGCTGCTACTCACGAGGAACTAAGCAGAAATCTTCTTATTTCCTATTAACTCTCAATAAGCAGCAAGCGGAGAGAACTTTCAGAAAATACTTGGCTAAAGTGTGGTCCAACTGGTTATCCAGTAAAGAGATGGGGAAAGACCGGTGTGTCACAAATTTTGCAAGATGAAGGAGGCTAACTTTTATATGAAACTAAGATTCTTAAGTAGTCCTGCTTGGAGAACTACAAGTCCTTCTTTAGGTATTATTTTTAAGACTACAACGCCTGGTACTTTACAAATCTAGAAATCCTTTCAAAGTAAATTAAAAAATACAAAAAGATGTGATCTTCTGTAAAAATCTCACAAAATAAAGACCAATTTGGGGCAAATTTTCAGGGGCACAGTCCCTAATGTCTTTGTAATATCTCTACCATTGTACTGGATCTACCTGAGATGGATGTCTTACAGTGCTGTGCTTTGTATCATTAGCTGGAAAGCTGTTGATAACACCCCACCACATTTCTACTGCTGACCAGCACTGCACAGCATCACTGCTGTCTCCCACACATCCCACCTTCCCAGAAGGCTGGGAGCATCACAACCTCACAAGGGGATATAACCAGGTCAGCTGACCAAAGGATGTTCCATACCATATGATGTTTGCTCAGATATAAAAGCAAAGAGGAAGGAGGATGAAGGGGCAAGGCAGAGAGGCAGCAGGGAAGGAGGGGAGGTATCATCCATTATTTACACATGTTTTGGAGCAACTGTTACACATGCTGATGCCCTCTTTCCCAGGAAGTGGCCAGACATTGCTTGTTCATGGGAAGTAGAAAAGGAAAATCTTTATTTTCTTTGCTTGCATGTGCAACCATTCCCTTTTTTTTTAGTCAGCTGCCATCTTATTCTCTTCCCCTGCCTTTCTGAGAAGGGGAGGGAGAGTAGCTCAGTGGCCACTTGGCATTCAGCCAAGGTCAACCCATCACAGCTATATTTCTAGTTCAGGCTCCACAATGTTCAGTCAGAAGAATATTTCAGTAAAGCACATTTCTAGCATTGGTGAACAGTATATTTCCACTTTACATCTCAGAAATAAGAGTCCCATTTCTATGGGAATTTCTTAAATAAATTAATCAAGGGAGGAAAATCTGCTGAAATTTGGATGCTGTCATAAACCAAATCATCTTGCATGGCTTTTTAGTCTGCCAGCATTCTAAGCAAAAGAAAACCATGTTGTAATGGAAAGCATTAGGCAAACTCTAATAACAGAAACTGATGCCAATTCTTCTCATAACAGTAATGATAACATCCATTTAGGAAGAAGCAACATCCTGCCGCCCCCGTCCCCATGCCCCCACAGCTTTGCCCTTTTCTTTTAAAGGGATTTTATTAACTGCACAGTCAAATGAATGCACTAATAGTAACAATGCTAGTTGTGACATTTCTCCTGTGATGAATATAAATAACTTGAAGATGTAAATAGGATTCTGAAAGGACAGTGACACTTGCCAGATATTTCCTGCCACTGTATACGTGTAAAATTGTTCATTTTACCCTAAGAAAGAAAATACTGAGTATTTAGAAATTTAATATGTATTGAACAGAAAAGCTGACCATCTCAGTGACTCTCTCTGTGTAGACAATACTTCTGTCTGAATTGCAGACATCTTAAAAAATGCAACACTGAAATAGTTAATATAAATTCTCCATTAAAAACAACAAAAACATGTATAAAAGTGTGACTCTTTAATAAAACTGAAATTAAAAGGAAATAAAATCAACTATATAGTAAAGTAGTAAAATAAAAACCAGATAAATTGGACTTGACTGATTAAATGGCTGATGGTTCAGAAAATGTCAGATAATCTACCACACAAATGAAGGAACTAGAGAAGGAAAGACTGCAATTCTAACAATTAATTAAGGGATTTTCAAAAACAGGTGAATTGAGAAAATATTAAAGGCTATAAAAAAATTAACATATTTTCTAACAGATGTAGCATAGTCCAGTGCCATGTCTTGGCTTGCATTGGTAAGTCAGCTTGAGGCCAATTTGCAAAAATGGGCAGTCACCATCAGAAATGCACAGATGAACACTAGTCTAGCTTTGTCCTCCAAGCAATGAAAATATACAAAGGAATTTTTTACTCTTGGTGAAAAAAATAGGGGAGAGGCTCAGCAAGCCCACACTTGACAACTGCAACTATGTCTGGACAGAGAGAAAGTGATCGATGAAGTTACAGAGTTGCAGCTTGCTATTCAAACTCCTTCAGCGTCTCTGCCATCCTGTTTCTGAAACAGAAATCAGGAGTTACTGAAAATATTAACAAGTCCTTGCTAGGTTAGAAACTGGATCATAACAACCCTTGTAATTGACAATAGGTCCAATAAATATCTGATCTGAACCCAAACACTTTTAAACATCCAATCCACCGTTAATATTCAATTATGTTTAAAACAGTAGCAACGATTCAGTGAAAAATTAATTGTACTTACGGACACAAACAGGAGTTTGTCCAGACCACTTGTGGTCCTGTAGGCAAATTCGGACAGATGTACCAACAAGTCGAAAGCCAGGATTACACTGGTAGACTACAGTGTCACGGTAACTGAAACCATCTCCACTAATATGACCATTTACAATTGGGTCTGGTGAGCCACAGTGACCAGCTACAATAAAAGAACAACCCATCAAAAATGTGTATTTTGATAAGACTTGCTAAAATTTACAAGAAAAAAAAAAACAAAATTTCAACTTTCCTTTCAATAAACAATATATTTAGAGACAAACTACTGCACTGTGCAGAACAAGTTCTCAGGTGTAAAACCTACAGATGATATTTCTTCTACTTCTTTGAAGGAGAAAATAATGAATTAGAGAAATGAGAATTCTATTATAAAATAATAGTACGGGTTTGAGAATTAAGGATCTCACACTTCTGTTGTGAAAAAGGAAACCTTACTAAGGCACTTCACCAAAATAAAAAGTAGAAGTAGGGTATTTTTTGTTGGTACTGACCAAATTGCAAAGCAATATAAAGAAGAGCTTACTATAATTTTGACATGAATATGAATTTGTAAGCATTTTCCAGATAGAAGACGTGAACAGGAAGGAATGTCTGCCAGCACTGTTTCCTCCTTATTTCAGCTGCTGTTAAAACATTACAGAACCCATTATTCCAGGATAATAGCAGTCTTGGTAGTGTGGAAGCCAAGTAAGGATTTAATTCATTCTGGATTCTTCATTCTGTTTGAAAACAGATTTGCTGAGCAAAAAAACTATTTCTCTTTACTGATTAATGAGGAGAAAAAAAGTTGTTTGTTTTTTCTTTTTTGTGATGACATTGATTAATTACAACTGCAACAATTTAATCTGAAACATGTGTTAAGTCCTAATTTTGAGAGATGAGGACTAGGACCTAAGGCTCAAGACTGCAGCTACAATGGATTGTGTTTGTGTGTGTGTTTGTGATCGCTTCTGTTTCACGCAGGCTATATCCTTCAACAGCAGCTTGTTTGTAACTTTTCTTTGGGATTCAATCTTCTTTCTAATAAAGCCCTTTTATTATGCTAGACATTATATTTCATTCACACCTAATGGCTCCTCTAAAACACTAGAAGGATAAAACATACAGCACTTGATTAGGTTTTTCACACACGCAGGATTATTATAAAAATCCTAATTGTAGGATTGCTGACGTCTCTAAGAAGACATTGTAGTATTCTGCACATTTGAGGAAGAAAGTATGAATGCAAGCTTTTCACTAGTTATACAGCTACTTTTCCCCTTACAACAGAGAATATGCCAACAGAGGACATTGAAAGCATATTTTTCTCCTTGAAAAGTGTCATGGAATAATTTATCTTATTGTTCTCAGTCCAAATTAGTAATATGATCCCTTTTACCCTTCTCTCTCCTCCAGCCTCACTCAGCCTCTCCCTTGTCTAAAAGATACTCCAGCCCCTGGCCCCTTAATGGGTCCTTCCCCTGAACTTGCTTCATTTTGCAAGCTCTGTTTTGTATGGTAGAGGACACAAAAACTACACTCAATTTTCCACATGAGTGCTGAAGAGGAAATAATTACCATGACCTGGTGACTACAATGGTGTTCATACACTCCAGTCTGTGATATTTTTACTGCAAGGCCACACTTTTAACTCTTAGTCAGCCTCTCCACTCAGACACCTGGGTGCTTTCTGTAAAGCTTGTTTTTACCCAGTCAGTTCCAAGAGTACTCAAGACAAAGTGCAGGATTCTGTATTTGTCTTTCCTGAACTTTATGAGCTTCCTGTTGGGCTCTGCCTCCAGATTCCAAAAGTCCCTCTGTCTAGCAGTACTAGAATCCACACATCAAATGTTCTCCCATCATTTTGAGTCACCCTCACACTTTCTGCAGCTGCATCCCAATTTATTATCCAAGTGACAGACAGAGGCTGGATAGTATGGGCCTTGGTATTCACACTTAGTATCCACTGGCTCCTAGACACACTTGGAATCAAGAAACAATACCCTTAGAGTTTGCTAGCTCAGTTAGTTTTCCATCCATTTTCCAGTCCCCCCTCCAGTCCCTGTCTTCTCCATTTGGCTACAAGGATACAAGGGGAGATTGTTTCAAAAGTTTTGCTAAACCACAAAGTGAAAGAAACCTACTGCTGAAATCTACATCTCATGAAACAGTCACTGGAAAAGGCAGTAAGATTGTCAAGGTTTGCATTTGATTCTTCCATCCTGCCTGTTCCCAATTATTTTCTTATTTTCCCTATGTCTAGAAATTAATTCCTAGCATTTTCTCCCTATTATTTTTTCCAGGGAGTGACGTGAAATATAAAGGAATAAATTTGTTTTTATTTCATTTTCTAGCTCTAAATAGTAAAGAATTGAAAAGCAGTAGCTGCACAGAAGACAAACACAGGACCACAGGGAATTTCAAGAAGAAATGTGCCACCTGGCATAAAGAACAATATTATACATTTCTCTTAAATGGGGATTTGACAAGTTGCTGGACTTATTATGTGAGTCATTTAATTTAGAGATCATTCCACCTAATGTATTCAAATTTTCAGGGAATTTTGACTCATTTAAATTAACTGTTCCAACATATCAAGAACTGAAAGAGCACTGCAATGACACAAAATGTATGTAATTTTCTCATCAACTAAAATCAAAGAAAATTAAGAAGACTGTGAGAGGATTTTTTAGTAAAATATGCCCTCAAGAATTTAGAAAATTGTTCATATGCATCAAGGTTGGTTCAGCAGTTTTATTCTAAAAAACCTGGAAAGCAAGACATAAATAATTCTATTTTAATAAGAATTTCAAATATAAGCCAATATAATAATATTATACCGCAATTTACCTATGAGTTATCAATTAAATTATTAGATATTTTTACACAACCACAGTTCACAGCAGCATATTTTCATAATGATAAATCAAAGGCATTATATATATAATATAATTAAAAGATGGAACAGAATAGATTATATTTAACTTTAGATTTTAAGTATGTCCTTGACTTGTTTATGTGTAGTTTTGTACCTGAAAGACGTAAAAACACAGGGAAAAATATCTTTTCAGGAAAACCCACTGATCCATAATTAAGGGCCACTGATTTTGCAGGTGGAATTAGGCAAATTTAAACGCTTCCAATTTGCCCTATGCCTTATATATGAACCTATGGTCAGCCATACACACAAAGCATGCATAAAAACACATAAGTTCTGTGACTTATAGTTGCAAATATTCTTGGAAGGAAAAATGGGAAAGAGACGTATTATTAATGGTGTGAGTGAGTGAGTGAGTGAAATTGAAAGAAATCTTGCCTAACAATTAATACTTGTGCTTGTATAACTAATAAAAAATTACATGTAATGCTAACAAACTGAAGACTTAGGTCTTAAATTGAGCCTTAAACTCATTATCTACAGCCCCTGATTTTAGCTTTCTTTAGAGACAAATAATGAGTTGAAAAACCCTTTCCTGAGATACAGAAACTAGTGTATTCCTTTAACCTGAAATCATAAATTAATTCTACACATATCAATAGGTAACATAAAGTAATATCTATTTTCATGTATAGCTGTCTTGGCTTATGTTCATGTAGGTACAGTGTAGATAAAAAGCATCTCTAACTCATTATAATTCCTTTGGAATGGAAAGTCTCATTAAGAGCTCCCTGGGTGTTTGCCTTCTGATTTTCACAGGCTTCAGGTAAGTCTTAAAGGCACCTCTGAAATAAATTTGGGGCATTTTGTCCTTGAAATTTAGGAATATTCAATTAGCAGTATTCACATCATATAGCTTTAAAATTTAAGAATTTGCCTTTCCTGAATTGCTCTCTGGAGGAGTCTACATAGTTCCATTGACCTTGGATTGTATTCTTAATTGCATCTAAATTAAGTGTCTGAAGAATATGGCGTTAATATACCTTATGTGAAAGAGTGTAAGAGAGACAGGAAGGGACTTAGTAGCTGAAATAAAATTTTCTGCAGCATGCTTGCTTGGGGTAGCTCAAATTTAGACTTTCACACTCAAAGCTGCTTAATATTTTTAGCACTATAGAGCCTGATTTTGAAATAGCAAAGACTAAGTAGTGATTAACCTGCCAGCTCGAAATGTGATCTTTTTTGTCTGGTGAGGTGGATCCATCCATTTAACAGTTCTAAGCACAGGGCTTCATTCAACAATGAAATCAATCCAATAAGAACTAAAGTCCGTCTAAGTTTATAGAAAAAGAATTGGGAAGTATCATAAAGCAAGCAATGCTTTTACTACAGTAATAGTTCCTGCAAGAGGTCCTGTGTTGATTACAAGGGAATAAATCTGTAAAAAATAATTTAGAATGCAGAATGTAGATAGGTGGGGGGAAAAAAGTTATTAGCTATAAGGAGATAATAGTATTCTATACCAATTTCAATGGGGATTTGTAAAAAACTGAATTAGACAAAATCCAGCACCAAATTACCCCTGGAGAAGAAAAGGATGACTTCATATAAATTAAATTCAAGCTGCATATAGACATATAGACAATCTTTCCTAAATATGAGATCTAATAAACTTATTAACTGTTTCCCAAAGAGTTAAAAGAGTCACTAGGTATCATTTCTAAACTGACTTTCAGAATAATATGGCATTGTTCTATATATGTAATTCATACATATGTATCTATATATGTAATACATACATACATACATATATATATATATGTAAGTCCTGTACTGAAAATTCTTCTCCATCTCTACACTATTTGATTCTAAACTCATGACTACGGTAGACAGTTAATCTTCTGGGATGTTCAGTGTAAGCATTATTTCTCAATAGTCAGAATAGAAGGAAAAAAACTCTTTTCCAGCCTTTCATGGACAAGAGTGATTTATAATACAAACAGAATCCATTGAGACTTATGTATTGTTTAGTTTGCATATGTTGGCAAATATTATCCTGCAAATAGCCTTTCAAAAAAGAAAAGCAGTACATAAGTACTAAATACTGTTATTATTGATCAGATTGTGAAGTGGTATTTCAGGTTATTCAAAACGAATGAATACTAATATATATCTTTATGCTTGAATTCATTACATGCAGGAGTCAGGCAATACCCTGGAAATGAGTGGTGTAACACACTGGAAAAACCTACAGTGATAATAGCTCTTTTTTTTGCAATAGAGTTTGCATGTTCAGAACAGAAGAAGGGGCTGGGGAAACCCTCTTACATATACAAGTTTTGGGCTGTTGGATCTTCATAGCTGCAGTTCCAACATATTTAAATGTCAGTCAGCCTCAGTCCAGGGATAACCTTACACCAGTAGATGGATGTTGTGTTTTTAGATACAAACCTTGTGTATATTTCCACTGTGGAACAGATGAACTTACACATGTGAAAAACTAATACTGAATCATAGCATTCCCCGAAGCAGCACCTTAGTGCAAGTTTTTTCCCAGGTAAAAAAAAAATATTTTACTTCTTTACTGCTCTAAATATCAAAAGAAGTAGCAATTAGTGTACTCTGCTTATGCCTATATCCTATGCTTATGCTATCCTATGCTTATTTCCTGCATCAAAATGACATCTTTCTTAATATAGTATATTTCAAACTGAACAATAAGGTGTGAAAATATATCAAGCCAGAGAAGTGTTCTTCATTTTCAAAAAATTTGCCAGAAACAACTGCATCTTGCTGGGAAGTCACTAATAATGAACTGACATTTAGAAGTTAGGTTAGTTCTGTGAGACGATGGTCTCTGCTTGTGACCACTCCATGTCTTAAGACACAACATACTATAAAACTGTATTCAAAAAAATTGAACTACAAACATTCCTGTTGCAAAATGAAGGAGTCAATCAGGAATACATAATGAAAGGTTGTAAAGTCTTAATTCTGTTCTGAATTACATGATCCTGTGCTATTTTTTTTCTAATAATATCCTGTAGGTTTTTTTCTTTCTGCTGCAGCCCAGTATCTGTGAGAAATTGAGATGTTAATGGTTGCTAACAAACATTGCTAAGATCACTGTAGGACTGTGCCCACTATGGCAAGCTGTATAAAGAAGCCACTGCTCGTGTGCAGTCACCAAAACTCCTCCCCACACCAAATAAGCCTCTGCAAATTCCTGAAAATCTGGACATAAAGTTAAACCAGCTGACGGGAGCTTGAGATACGATAAAGGTGGTTCTATTGCCCAGTTATCTCAGGTCTAAGAAGTAAACAAGCCTGGGGAGAAGAATGTATCCATGAGGGAAGCCAATTCAGCAGCTGTGCTAAAAATCAGCTCTGTCTGGGTCCAGCACAGGGAGGCCATAGCCCACAGACTCATTTCTGAGGCCTTCCACCAGGGGACTGCACAGTGTTGCAACAAATCCACTGTAAAACTCCTCCACCACCCAGGAGAGGTGCTTGGACATTCCCGTGTATACCTGAATATAAAGGTAAGCATGGAGCACTATGTGTTCTGGTAAAATGACATAGTGATGCAGCAGAGAAGAAAGATGCTTTTTATGTGAGGTTGATCTCCGAAAAGGAAAGCAGAATTCCTGCTTTCCTGAGAGCAACTGAGTACATTCAACTATAAGGCAAGATGAAAATCTGCAAAATGAGGGCAGACAAAGCAAATAGATTCCAGAAACAAATATCCTGTTCACAACCAAGAATAAACCCGCTGCTGAGCCTCAAATGTTACTCAAAAAGAGAACCTTTCCTTATGTCTGTATTAGGAGTGTGAACCCATATAAGTGGATCTGAAGAGAGCAAGAGTTGGGGTGAGAATACAGATCTCAGGGTTTGAAAGAGTCTTGGTCTTTTGCTTCACTTTTGACTGCCTCTTGTCTGCTTCCCCTGACCAAATGGTCAATATGCTGAATGCTCAGTCGTTGTTGGAATGCATCAGGAATAGTCCTAATTGAAGATTATCTTGAAGCTTAATTTCATCACACACCCTTGTCCACAAAGAAAAGCACTGTGAATGTGGGCGATTATTTGAGTCACTCAAAAATCATGCTGGTTTGAAAAGCATTACAAAAACATAAAAGGTAATTTTATATCTGATGAAAAGACATATGCTAGTGGAATAGCACAAAATCATATTCAGTACATAATATTTCCATATTTAATGTACCTTTATTTTTCATTGAATCAAAAACTTTGCTTGACAAGAACTGAAATTCAGTTCTTGATACTTTGAAGACAAAACAAAACAAAAGAACAGAAATTTGGGGGTTTTACCTAGGCATTGGGTTTCAGTACCGCTCCAGAGACCATTTGCCAAGCACTCTCTCACATGAGAACCAACTAATGTGTATCCTGTGTTACAAGTGAATATTGCAGTAGCTCCATACACTGTTAAGGTTCCAATCTTATTTCCATTTGGTGGAGATGGAAGACCGCCACAGGAGATAACTAGGAAAAAACAATAAACAAAATGATGAAATATGAAAATGTTTTTCATAATTTTTTTGACTGGAAGACAATACATCACCTCGTGTTTTCTTAAAAAGTAAATGTAATTGGGGTAAATACGAGAATTATATTCCATAGAAAGGGCTTAAAATTATGCTTGATATGGCAACATATGTTTTAAATTTAAAGATTCTTTGGGATACCTGCATATCTTGACAGCAGACAATGCATATTTCTAGTTCTGAAACAAGGCAATTACATGAATTCCTGAGAAGGTTATGATTATATTCCATATGTATGTATGCATGACTACTTCTCAAATACACATTCCCTGGGCTGTTTTAAATGTGTAAGTTTAAAATATTATAAATACTTTTAACATTTAGTACTCTGAATTGTTATGAACTCTCTTTTTTCTTATTTCCCACTAGTATTCATAAGCGTATAGCATATATGATTGCTGCTTGCTAAAATGAGAAATCATCTGGTTTTGCCAAAGACTAGATTTGACCAATTCACAGAAACTTTCTGTAGCATCAGCTGCAACTCACAGCTCTTGCACACCACATGAAAAATTTCCTTTCAAGAATTTATCAAACTCTAATTTAATTAGTTTAGTATTAGGAGAATTATTATTTACTATATTAATTTAGTATTGGGAGAATTACTATTACTATAAAATTAGGAGAAATACTAATTTAAAACAATTCTGTCATTTCTTTTGTTTCTAGAAGAGCATACCAATAATATTGCAATTTAAGATGCAGACCAATGTCTTCAAGAGCTTCAACTGTATTTATATGTTAGTATAAATCACATGTTTACTTATTTCATCCTGATCACAACTAAACTTCCTATTTGAAATCCCAAGGCCCCTCTCTTATATATTTAAAAATGTTCGCTATAGAAAACAACATGGAATTGTTTAGAATTTAGATAAAATCAAGTACCAGTTACCATTCAGTTAACCAACTCAGTCATAATCAGAAAATACATGATCATAGTTTCTTATGTACATAATGTGCCCAGAGATGAGTAAGACTCATTTTGACTACAATCTAGTCACATTAATGTAATTTGTGGATTAGCCTAACATTCTAATTTCTAATTTTAATGCTGAATATTAATTACATTTATGTTTAAAAAAATAAATCAAACTCTTTTTGAAGAGTTTGACTCAGTAGAATGAACTAAACATATTCTAAACATAATATAAATGCTTTATTTGCTTTAATTACAGAGATTACAGTTAAAAATACATAAACTACATGAATAATGAGTTATATTGTGATTTTTAGGCACATGTTCAGCATATTTAAAAAAACCCAAACTTACTAATTAGATTTTTCTTAATCCAGAACTACCTCTAATTTGAAGTTTTGCAATTCCTTTAGAGATACTATGGACAACTAGACATTATTAAATATAATCTAAACTCCTTATCATCTGTGTTTCAATTAGCTTTCCTACTGCTTCAGGAAAGTAAACAACTAGAATGAATATATATATATATATAATCTATCTTTAGTATGTGAATGACACAGAGAAAGTAAACAGTAGACTCTACAAAAATACTCTACAGTGTGTTTCTGGATCTTAATGATCTATGTACAATGAAAATATTACTGAATATCTCTTGGGGGATGAAGTTTGCTTTAACTAAATCCTAATCAGTCTTCTAGTAGAGGGCAAAATAATGTACCTTTTTTATAAATTAACTAATATCTCTTCAATCAGTAGCTCTCTGTGTTTCTCTGTCTAATACTTTTCTTTTGGTTAACTGCATCTGATGTGGATCATCCCATTCTCTACTCACATAAAATTTCTGTAATTTTAGAGGGTGGGCAAGAACTAGCTTTTCAAAGACTTGTCAGCAGCTGAACAGTAACTATATATTAAACAGCATATCAAAACTGTATTTTTAGTATGCGTGCACTAAAAGAAAGGGACAAAATTGCAGTTAACAGAATTTTAAAAATAACACTGTAAAAGAAGAAATTAAGTTTTGAAGAAATTTATTAAGACTTTGGCACTGTATACCTTGAAATCTATGTGATTCCACTGAGATTGCCAAGGTTCTCTAAAACTTTAAATATTCAAAGTCAGGATTGATGTAATTTATGGCATTTTTGTATGAATACATTATAAAAGTTCATATGAATGTTTCTCCAACAGTACAGTTTTAATGCTTCACTCAAGAGATCAAAGCAATATCATCTTCTTATCTGACTCTAATCTGGAATCTTCTAGAGTAATAACATTCTCTCGTAGTATTTTCTACATACTTATGCATCACCTAGTAGAATAAATACAAATTGATTTCTTGACGGTACTTGATTGGCTCTTGCATGAAACATATTGTATTTAACACCTAAAAAGTTGGAATAAATTAATTTCAAATTAATGAAAATTTCACACTTTCTTACTTATTGGAATGTGAGAGCAAAACATTTTATTAAAGTCTTTATTTATAAAAGAAAATATACGTATTAAAAAGCATAGGATATTCTGTAAACAAGTATGTTCCTTACCCTTACAAGCTGGCCTTTCATTGCCTACGCTCCAGGTTCCATTAGCCCTGCACTGTATGAGTCTTTGACCCAATAAATAATATCCAGGACTGCAGCTGAGCATGACTTGAGCTCCATACTCATTCAGTGAC
Source organism: Leptocoma aspasia (assembly GCA_013399835.1). NCBI lineage: Eukaryota > Metazoa > Chordata > Aves > Passeriformes > Nectariniidae > Leptocoma > Leptocoma aspasia. The sequence goes on along the minus strand of VXAX01004648.1, from coordinate 1,731,450 downwards.
CCAGAAATCAGTCTCCAGACAACATGTTCTGACAGGAGAGTCTCTATGCTGGGGCAGGTTACAGCTGTGAAGAAAGGACATGTTCATATTAGCATTCTGCCCCTACATTTCTTTATAGGTGTATGTCTCGCCTTACTGGCAGATGTTTCACAATCTAAGGCTTAGAATACCATAGTCATTTTGGATATAAAAGTTCTAAGAAAATAATTCTCATGCAGTGAGTATTACAAATTGAACTGGAGTTTGTAGTATAGTTTCATTAAGTGGATTAAGTGGAACAATGACATACAGTTATGCTCTCTAATGAGATTTATTCAAAGATTTCAGAGACAAAACATCACAGACTACAGTGGATGTAAAAGAGAAAGCAAATATTGCTATGTAATGTTTGCAAAGCTTAAAGTTTTTAAAACAGGTTGCCATAAAAGCTGCTAGCACACATTGAAATGCTAGTTACTATAAAACCATATATTGTGGGTATACAGGAAAATTACTTCATTCCAGTTTAGAAGACTTAAAAAAATTGTGATATTTAGGAAGATTTTTAGAGTTATTTCAGTTCTGTTGTTTCTAGTATTTCATATTTTGTAAGAGAATTCAGTTACTGACAATAGACAAGAAGTATAGTTTATATTCATTTTTCAGTTTCAATTTGATGCTCTGCAATTTAAGTCCACAGAATGCTTCTAATATTTACAATATTGACATGAATTCTATCTTAATGTACCTATGACTCTAGACTAGCATTATGAAAATATTTATGACTATTTAAAATAGTTATATTTGTTATCTTTTACCGTGTTATTCAGAATTTCCCTGCTATAGAAAAAGTCTGGGTGAATTACTGCCTGTTTATGTCACTAAGTGAGATTCACTAAGTGAATACTTTAGAAAAAACTACTACCCCAGAAACAGTTGAGAAAAGCTATACTTTCCAAGGAAAATCAACCAACCAACAACAACAACAACAACAAGTAGCAGAAATTTAGTTTCTTTATATGTTGCTCAGTGGAAGACAAAAGCATTAGGAGGAAGTGTGTAAAAATCCCAAATGAAGAAATAAGAAGAAGAGTCTGGTTCTCATTTATGTTACAATTAATTCATACGAAGGCACCAGGAGAAATACTAACAAGCTGGCAAAATAAATACATAAATAAATAATTACATATTCTGTAGACTTCACACTGTCTAAAAGGTATAAAGAGGTTCTATCACAAGTATGAATGTGTGATGGAAGAGACTAGTTCAGGCAATCACTGAACTAAAGGGAAAGTGCTAGAATCAAAATTCCTGTAAAAAAATGTTGATGTTAATGCTATAATTATACACCTACCTTTTCTAATAGTTACCTTTCCCATGACAAACTTTGGCATCCAGGAAAATCAGAGCTAAACACAGCATATCTATGAAGATGTGTAAGTATTTATAAAAAAAAAAAATAATGTGAAGAACTTCCAAATGACAATTGATAATGTTATTTTGAGTTGGAATTGTAGAATATTTTCTTAGATTTTTTTTAGTATATCTTAGGAAGGCTTGCCAGCATACAATTGCTTTGAAACTTAACAGATCTTCACTTTGGCCTTTAAAACAATATTTTGACTACTGAAGAACAGTATCCCAGGTTAATAGAGGACTTCCTACTTCCTAATTTAATTTATTTTAGTATTGATACTAAACTGTGTTTCATAGCTATGGAAAGATTATGAACTATCAACCAAGAAATGTTTTTCCTTGTTGTTAAATAAAAAATGCATATTGAAGCACACTACTTAAGACCTTGTAGTGAAAATCATATAAGTCTTTCAGAAAACAAAACATATTCTAAATAGGAAATTAACGCCTATCAACTTTAACATTTTTATCACTCCCCCTTCCAAGCAATAGCATTATTGGTTCTTATATGAAAGCAAGCTTCCTATTTAGTCCAATAGCAAAAATATTAGTCTTAGCCATAGTACATCTCAAGACAAGCTCAGGTATTTCAGAATATGTAAATAAGCTGCATAGATGTTACCTCTATATATTGAGGTCAGTATTTATTCGGACCTCAGTATATAGTATTTATTCTGACCTCAGCAATTTATTCTTTCTTTATCAATGGATACACTTAAATTTGCAAGCACGCTTTACAAACAACTATCAGATTCTAATGCATAAATGTACAATTTCTAGTTCAAAATGTTCCTCAATACAGAATATACTTCTAGGCTGTGTTGATGTAATCAACTAAACCTGCTGCTTGAAAAATTTTAATTTTACAGGGACTGATTTTGATTTATTAAATTCCTCATCCTTCAAGAAACAAAAAAGTGACTATTAACAGACGCTTCATTTTATGCACATGGTTTGTGAATGAGTGCATCAACTTGCCTTTTATGGTCAGTCTCTTGGAAATTATGGTTGGGGCACTATTTAAATTCTCATTTACATACATGAAAATGTAAGGGATTATCACAACTTTTTGCAGATGTGAAGATGTTCTCTTACTTTTCCAGGAATTTTTATACAAAAATGTATGAATAATAATGATTTACATAAAATAAAGGTCAGAAAACATAATTATAATTTGAAATCATTATTAAGATTATCTATTTTAATGGCATGACAATCTCCCTATATTGATAATTCTGAATAGACTCAAAAGCAGGGAATTCATAATGACATATAATTACCATAAAAAAGAATTGTCATAAAGCCCAAATAGGCACATCTGTCAGTCAACGTGTGGCTTTGAGGCTGGTGTAAGTGGAAAAATTTGGGGTGAGTCAACCATGGGATGATCTATGTAATGCCTGGTCCACTGACACTTGGTAGGATGAACCTTTCTCAGAGGGGAAAAAGAGTTCCAGCACAGGAGCTAGTGGGGCTCACTGGCAGAGCTTTAAAATAGTTTGGAAGGGGGAAAGGGAAAATACCAGGCTTGGAAGTGATAAGTGATGGTATGGTGTGCCAAAACTCGAGGAAAAAAAGCACTAATCCCTCAGTCTGCTTCACAAGGTGCTGGCTACAAAGTATCGCACTGAAAATGTTTCTACACATGCACACAGCATAAGTAAAACAAAATGAGCTCGAAGCTTTGCCCCACTCCCAGTCTGGTATCTTTGTCATAAATTAAACCCAGTGGGACTAGTCCTGTGACTGGAATGCCCTCTTGGATTGCTACAGGCTCTTTAGGAGGGATAAGGTAGGGCAGAAAAGGCAACAGGCGGAGAGGGGGTCGCACTGATGTAATAGAAGGTGTAGAATATATGGAGTTTTCTGTTGGCAATGGCTCTGTTGAGAGCTTCTGGATAAGAACCAAGGGACAAACAAGTCATGTGAATGTCGTTCTGGGAGCCTACTGTAGACCTACAGCTGGGGAGATGATGCCAACGGATTATTCTTTGAACGAGGGACACTTCCAAGTCAACTGCTCCTGTCCTTATGGGGGACTTCAATAGCTAGAAATTACCTGGGAGAACCACACAGCTGCTACAACCCAGCCCAGATGATTCCTACAAATCCTGGAGGACAACTTTATGGAACAGATCCTAAGGGAGCTGGCTCAGAAAGATGCCGTCCTTGATCTGTTTCTTATCAACAGGGAGGACCTCCTAAATGAAGTGGAGATTGGTGGCCGTCTTGGCCACAATGATCATAAAGCTGCTGAATTTAAAATTTCTGTTGATAAGAGGGAAAGTGCCAGCAAAACCTCAGCTCTGGAATGAGGAGAGCAGACGTCAAACTTCTCAGGGAACTAATAGGTAAAATCCCCATGGGAAATATTTTTGAAGGTGTTGGGATCCATCAGTGCTGGTCATTTTTTAAACATTGCCTCCCTAAGGACACAGGAATGTCAGAAGTCAAGCAGGTGAGGCAAAAGGGTGGCTTGGTTGAAAGGGTATCTCCTCTTGGAAATAAGGCAAAAAAGGAAGTTATATGCCCTGTGGAAGAAAGATAAGGTGTCATGAAAGAACACAGAGGTGCTGCTTGCCACTGTAGGGAGAAAACTCATCCAGTCAAAACTCAGCTGGAGTTGAAGCTGGCCAGAAATGTGGTGGACAATAAAGAGTTCTTTCAAATATATTAATGGCAAAAGTCAATGTAGAAATAACATTGGCCCATTACAAGATAAGGACAGTCACCTCACAAACAGGGACATGGACAAGGCAGAGGTGATTAATGCGTTCTTTGTCTCTGCTTCAACACGGATGGTACACCAATGGGGTCTCGGCATCCTGAACTGGAGGACCATGACTATGAGAATGATCAAGTTCCAGTCAACCCTGAAATTGTGTATGATCTGATGCTCCAGTTGGATGCCTACAGATAGGATTCATCCAAGAATCCTCAAAGAGCTCAGTTATGTCATTTCAAAACCTCTCTTGATGATTTTTGAGGAGTCTTGGGAATCTGGAGACGTCCCAGATGACTGGAAGCTGGAGAACATTGTCCCAGTTTTCAAGAAAGTCAAGAAGGAGGACCCTAGCAACTACAGGCCTATCAGTCTCACTTCAGTGAAAAATTTTACTCCTTTACTGCTCTAAATATTGGAAGTGAAAAATAATCTTCATGGAAAAGTTTATTTTGGGAAGTGTTGAAAAAACATCTGAAGGTTGCTCTTCAAGGGTATCTTGAATATTGTGACTCTGAGTGCAATTATCTCTTTCAAAGAAAAAAAAAGTACAATGTTCATGATGGAAAAATATCTTAATTACAGGAACTTGCTATTTAGAAATACTTATTATTATTTTCAAGGAGCACATGATACTTGATTGCCATTCTTCAGCTGGTAGTTAACAATCACAAAAAAGGGGAAAGGGCATTTTGGACTTACTGTTTGGTGAACTTAATGCAGTAATGTGACCTACATTTTTCAAATATAACCTTTTGAATAACTTCAGTATTAGCTTAAAAATACAAACAACATTAAGGTGAAGTCATGCATTATATCTGAGATACTAGTGTGGTTTAAATTCAGAAGTATTAGTAAAATTAGAAGACAGTAGGAAACCAAGTAATCCTGTACATGACAGAATCTATGGACAAAAACTTAAGAACAAAATAGGATCACTTGAGCAAGCTGATAGTCTCAGTATGGTGATAGAAATTAAGCTGTTTGTGTTGGTCAATATATTCAAACAGGAAAAGCTTCAAAACCTCAAAACAGATAAACAAAAGGATCATGTGGTATTCACCATCAGTCTGTCAATCCAGTCAGCTATATCAAGCCAATCTGTTACCAGTCTAACGTATCTGGACTAATTAAAAATTGCTAAATTTATGAACTGTTTTACTACAGTTCATTGAGTAAGTACTCCGTGTTACATACCAAATGCCGACAAAATATTTCAAAAAAATACTTACTGACCTTAGGATTTGTTAAAGAAAATGGGTATGATGTTCTGAATGTCTTAGCAAATAAAAACCACCAAGATAATATCTGTGATGAGTTGATGGTGGATCTTTGCCTGTTTATCTTAGCAAATTTGGTTTTGCATTTATACTACAACTAATGTTTTATTCCAGAACTACTTATGATTCTTAGTTCTATAAATAGATATTTACCAAACATATTGAAAATTATTGAAGAGGTTAATTTATAAATGCACAAATTATAAAATTTATAAATATTTTTCAATTTATTTCTAGAAAAAAAAGATGTCTGAACCATCACTGTTACAGCTCAGCATACCACGCCTTCAAAAAAACCCATCTACAGCGAAATCTGCAATATGAAGATTACAGAAAAGTGCCATTAGCTGTTCCTTAAAATATTTGATGTTAGATGAATTAGCATAAACCAATCAAGGACCTGATTTAAGTATTTGAATAAATGTATTAAAGGAATAGTGAAAAAGAACAATAGAGCTATGCAGTTATAGGGATTATCTCAGCCAATTAAAATGTTAGAAGAATGAACTATAAACTCAGTATTCTAGGTTATGCATCCACATACTTCTATGGAAAGGAAAGCGCAAAGGCCACAGAGACATGGATTTGAAAAGTAGACAGATCAATGGATAAAGGTGAACCTTGTGAAGTTCAATAGGGCCAAGTGAAAGGTCCTACCCATGGGTCAGGGCAATCTGAAACATAAGTATAGGCTGGGCGCAGAACAAATTGAGAGCAGCCCTGAGGAGAAGGATTTGGGGTGTTGGTTGATAAGAAACTTGACATGAGCCAGCAATGTGAACTTGCAGTCTAGAAGACCAACTGCATTCTGGGCTGCATTGAAAGGAGTGTGACCAGTAGGTTGGGAGAGGTGATTTCACCCCTCTATGCTGCTCTTGTGAGACCCCGCCTGGAACATTGTGTCCTGCTCTAGCCCCTCCAGGAAAAGAAGGATGTGGACCTGTTGGAGTGAATCCAGAGAAGGCCAAAAAGATGATCAGTGGGCTGGAGCACCTCTGATGATGACAGGTTGGTGGAGTTGGTGTCATTCAGCCTGGAGAAAACTAGGCTCCTGGGAGAGCTTAGAGCAGCCTTCCAGTGCCTAAGGGAGAGCTAGAGAGAGACTTTTCACGAGAGCATGTAGTTACAGGAAAAGGAGAATGGTTTAAAATTTAAAGAGAGTGAGTTTAGATTAGAAATTCTTCACTATGAAGGTGGTGAGGCACTGGAACAGGTTTCCCAGAGAGGCTGGGAATGTCCCATTCCTGGAAGTGTTCAAAGCCAGGTTAGGTGAGGCCATAAGCAACTTGGTCTAGTGGAAGGTATTCCTGTCCATGGCAGGGGGGTTGGAACTAGATGATCTTTAATGTTCCTTCCAACCCAAACTATTCTCTGATTCTATGATTCTATGGAAAAGCAACAGAGAAGTCTCTCCCCTTCATCATGTTCTAGGGATCTCTATGAAGAATAACTGAAGCAAGATATTTGTCATTCAATTAAGCTTTCTTAGTAGGTATCTGTTGCTTTGTATTTTCTGTAATTAAATTCAATAGCCTAATATTCATGATCCGTGTCTTGCTCTATGACCATCACGAATCATATTTTTCATGCTTCAAATTTGATGTAAATACTTTTAATGAAAAGAAAGGCCTTTCAAACATCTGCCTCAGGCATGATATTATCAGGGCTTTGCAAAACAAACTGCCCGGATTTCAACCTTCATTTTAACAGGAATAAAATAGGAATAAAAATGGACTTATTTATTTACCATTTACCTTTCTGTGCTGTCTTTGCTTCCCATCAACTTAGAGATGTTTCTTTTTCTACTAAATGCATCTATCCTTACAGCAGCAATACTGAAAAAACCAAGTTGTTATGCAGATTGTCTAAGCTCTCTGCACTTTGCAGCTAAGAAATCTGGGGTAAAGCATGCCTGTCTCTGAATAGCAATCCATTTTGAAAATATTGATTTTAAATTGTCATGTACATCACTGGCACTTTAATTTAGCATGCCTAGATTTAGAAGTAATTGGATTCTTTTTCAAACAATAAATTTTTAGAAAAGGAAAAGAGAAGACAAGAACTAGAAGAAAGTGTTATATATTTTGTTAGTTTATTATAAATACAAAACAAAATTTTTAATGCTGGAAGTTGAGCTAAATGTTAGTAATCAAGCTTTATTTTAAAAGGTAGTCCTTGTTTGGTTAAGTTTGACCATTTCAATAATACAAGCTTTTTTATTCTTCTCTTTTTTTTTAATGTTTTTTTCACTGCAGATATAGTTTTATTAATTTAGTATATCTAATCTCCAGATAGTTTATCTGGCCTCTTCCCTCAAAATAAAAACCTGTTGACATTTTTGCTGATTAATCAATCAAGTTATGTACTTTGTACATTGTCAATCTTTTCTGAGAATGAAGCTCACTTCAATTCACTGGAGCACTGCCTTCCCTCTGTACATGGTTTGGAATTCAGATCCTGTCTGTGTGATCACAGCTGGTCTTCAATAATCCTCTTTATGTACTCTGTGGAATTGCTGTGTACAGTTTTAGGCACTGCCCTTCAAGTAAGGTGAAGATCAATTGGAGATTGTCCAGAGGACAATAATGAGAATCCCTGGTCCTAAAAGTACGAAGGGTGAGAATGAATCACAATAAGATAGTTATCTCTACAGAAAAGGTGACTAAGCACACTGGATTCAGGAGTGAAGGTATTGGCAAGGGTGGGCAAGCAGCTCCAGGGCTGGCCTTTGTGAGGAGAGGCTGCTGGGCACAGTCAGTTCCAAAGGACCCACTGCAGGACGCAGCTGAGCTCTGCAGCCATGATGGCAGCACCTCTGGTGCTTAGGAAAGGGCAAAACTCTGCACAGGCAGAGAAGGCAGAAACAAAAAGAGTGAGAAACAGCAGAGGGAACACTAAGGTCACATAAGAGGGATGTGTTCCAGACATCAGAGCTGGTGTTTTGCTGCAGCCCAAGGGAGAGGGCCATGCCAGAGCAGATATCCACACTGCAGCCCACATTGGAGCAAGTGGATATTATTTCTTGAACACTCTGCAGCTGATGGAAGAGCCACACTAGAGCAAGTTTATCTTGAAGTTCAATAGCTCATGAAGAAGACACATGCTGGAGCAGAAGAAAAGTGCAAGGAGGAAGGAGAAGCAGAGAGAAGCCTTTAGTAGTTGACCTCAACTCCCATTCCTTATCCCCTAGCACTGGCTGGATTAAGGAAAAGAGCCAACAGAATGAAGGTGACCCTGGGAATAGAGGGAGGAAAGCATTGTTTTTATGGTTTTTAACCTTTATTTTCTGAAGCTCATTTGATTTTTTTTAATTGGCAATTCATTAAATTAACTTTTTCCAAGCTGATCCTCTCTCTGTCTTTATCTTGACCCATGAGATTTTTCCCCTTTCAAGGGAAAGGGAGTGAACTGTTGGGTGAGGTATGACTGCTCACCAAGGATAACCCACTACACTGAAAAATAACAGTTTTCAAACATATTAAGAAGGATAAAGTAAGTATAAAGTAACTTCTATTTGTCCACTGTGGATACAAAATGAAACAAGGCCTCTACACTACAGAAAAATACCTTCAGATCGTATAAATACTAGGGAAAACTGCAAGGGGGAAAGTAAATTACTGAAAGAGAGCATTAAGGAGGGTGTTCAAGATTAGGTTAAATGACCATCTGTCAAGGATGCCTAAAATTCTCTCAAACTAACTTTCAAAAATATTTTCTAACAATTGTTTGCTGTTAATTGATTCAAGTAAATGAAAACCCTTTCACAATCATGCATAACTTCACAATTTTTGTATTTGCCTCATTTTACTATTTCTTTAAAAATCAGTTGAATTTTATTTGTTTGAAATTAAAGTGCTTATCAAATTCGGAATCTGGAAGGCACATACATATGCTCTTGATTAGATCAAGATTCTAAATTAACTCTCAAAATTTTTACACACAGTATTATAGCAATTATTAACTTTAGGCCAGACTCAGTTAATTACTGCTTTGATGCAGGACAGAGAGAAGCAGTGGCTGCCCAGTGCAAATGAGAGGTTATGCCATGTAGTAGATGAGTCTGCACTACATTGGCTTGTTCCTGACAGGAGGCAGAAATGAAGACTGAAGGACTCTTATCCAGCTTAATTATCTACACTAATATTTTGAGAAGTAATTTTTGCTTTTATTACTTTAGAAGCTGTACTAAAAAAAAGAAATTATAATTGCTGATTGTAACTCACCATGGTGAAGGGCATACTATTCATAATAAGAAAATTTACAGAAAATTTAATTATCTAATGATTTAAATTCAGATGTTTTGAAGAAGATAAAACAAACAATAAAAACATTTTTTTAAATTAAACAAATTTATAGGCCTCTTCTACTTTACTACATGCTAAATGATGATGCATTCCTGAATGGCCTGTTCAGGGCATATGTATACATAAAACCTAAACATCACCAGTGAAGAATTTCCTGAAAAAGTTCTGGGGAAATATTCTTGAGAAATACATGCCCACTTACATTTGCAAACAGGCGGCCTCCCTTTGTTGCTCCATAATCCATCTTCTTGACACACTGCTGTTGCTTGTTGACTAGATTCTAGCTTGAAGCCCTCATTACATTCATATATCAATCTACTGCCCAAAGTGAATTCATTACCTATAACTGAACCATTCCCAGGGGACTCAGGAATGCCACACGATACAGCTGAAAAGAAAAGAAAGAAAAATATGAAGAATTGGAATTTTATCATATATATCTTTAAAATATTCTCCCAGCACTGAAATAAGAAACATAGATTAGTAATTCTGACATATCTCATTTATAACAATTGAAATTAATTTTGCATCATATTTGCAATATTCTGATAAATGTAACAGTATTTAAAGCATTGATAAAAACTTAGAAGTGCATCTAATATTGACAAACATTTCATAAATAATTATTTAATTCAATATAATCACTGCAGAGAGAGAATTTTCGACACAGGCTAAGGGCAATGGTTAATTGCCCTTGAAAACTCTTAAATACTTTCTAGTAGTCTGCTCCATTCTCCCAGGCTTTCTTTCAATCCTGCACTACTTCATCATAGTTTGTTCATATATTTCATGTTTGTTTGTTCTATGCATTTAGAACTATATTGTTAAAGAATTAAATTTAACATTTTTTGTTGGATGAGAAAACCAACCAAATATACGACTAGACAGGGAAGTGTTCCACTTAAGGACATTATTCAGATATTTTGAACCTTATTTACATATTTGACTAATTTATTTCAGAATTTTAAACATTATGTGCACCTAGGCTGATCAATTTTCTATATCATGAAAAAAATTATTTACTGAATTATTTTCACTTTTTTTTCTCCTTCTGAATTAAACTCCAAATGAACAGTTTTTCTTTTAACATCAAGAAGTTTAATTTGCTGTCAACTTAGTAAAGTTTGAGTAGCATCTACGGTGGTTTTTTAGGCTTATATATTAATTTATTTATCCAGAGTTCCTTTAACAGTACCTCATAATATACAATTTTCGGGCAGAGTATAATTATAAAAATGTCTACTTCAGTCAATTTTAGGAAAGGTCTCCAAGTCAAGATTTCCTTCTGTCATCTGACTTCTCAGGTCCCTTGCATTTGATTATAATTTTTTTTTTAATTCTTCTCACGTTATGTTTATTTTAAAGTAATNAAAAAAAATCTGGTTTTTATCACTATTTACTCAATTTAATATAAATGGTTAATTTCAGAATATATGATCATGGTACCATAAACACAATGCTCAAATTTGCTTTCAGCGTTTCCAAGTTGTCACATCTGATGAATTTAAATTAAATACGGCACAGTACTTTGAATATGATTACAATGAGGACATATAACCATTATTAATGATGAATGTTTAGTTCATTTCTGCTGTTCCTTTCATCTGGAATTTGTCATATTGCCAGAACTATAGAACTATAGGAATGTTCCAAAATAAGCTCCCTCCTTTGTAACACAACTTTTTGGAGCAGATCTTTATATTGGAAGCAATTTTATATTAGAAGTAATTTTCCACAAGGTGACCACAGCAGGAGTGGTAGTTCTTCAGGTCTCTGGTGTACTCAGCACAGTCAGGATAGCTGTATCTGGTTAAATGCTCTATATTCCCTAAAAATCAGCTGAATCCTTTACCTACAACTAGAACCAATTCTGATCTTGTGTCAGGCAAGCAATACTTGCAAAAAGTTTGTCTGCATGCTGGAATTGATGGAAAGTTAAACTCACACTCTAATACATCATAAAAATGCCAATGCATTTCAAGTCTTGGTTACTGTGAAAGATTTCAGTGTTCCCAATGTCTTGCACTGTGCCTCCACTCATCCTAACATGCCTCACAGTTCTCTTCTGACTTGTGACAATGTGTCTGAATGCTTTTGGTTAAGATTTAACTTCCTGTCAATGTTTTCAGGTCTCCTTTCTTGTATCCAAACAATATTCTCTGTGTTAAGTGTGCATTTACTTTTACTAATACATTTAATTGTATAAAACCAAAACTCAAAACTATGAGTCTATCCACCCATCCATGTATGTGCCCATCTGTATATACAGATTTATTTACTGTATAAATAATTTTATTTTCCTCTAAATACTCCAAACATGAAATAACTTCAAATACCGTAGTGAAGCAAGAAGCTTTTATTATGCCATTTGAAAACAAAACAAACAAACAAAAAAAACCCCTAACAAACCAATCCAGGTCTGTTTAGTTCATGGTAGAAGCTAATAATTCTGTCAGCATTTACTCTTCACCTTTAGCAATAACCTTTCTAGAGACACACTGGAAAGTTCAAGACTGAGTAACTCTTATGTGCAAGTTATTTTAAGGAATAAAAGATGTACAATGCCTGCTCACACACAGGTGGGCCTCTCAGTTCTGTCAGGTCTGATGCAATATCCAGTATGCTAAAGCACCTCAAAATCCATGCTAACCTGTCATGCTTCATCACTTTCATCCTCAGAGTGTACCTCAGCCACTACTGCGTCCCTTCTTTCCTTAGTTGTTTCCAAATCTTGTACTGCTCAATTGTCAGGCTTTTCTCACTGCTGCTTTAGCTACTTATCATAAAAGCAGTGTGGGAATTCTGGCACTGTTCCAGTTAGAGTCTTATCTGTTTATTTTTTGCATGCTTGTCTCCCAGAACCTGGGATTGGAATGAAATATTGCTGTTGCCACAAATTTATTGAGGNGTCCCTTGCATTTGATTATAATTTTTTTTTAATTTCTTCTCACGTTATGTTTATTTTAAAGTAATTATTCATGTAGAGATATTAACTCTAGGTCCTTTAATAAGTTATTGAAGCTGGTAAAAAATTTATTTTTGTCCCACAATTCTTCTGAAGGGAAAGTCTTATTATCTTCTCTGAAAGGATGTTACTTTCTGTAAAATGGCAGCTTGGAGGAGACTACCTATCAAATTATTACAACGAATCTATTTCATGGGTTCATATAAACCAATATGCATATGTGTATACAGAATCACAAGCTACTCTGAGTTTGGCATCCGGTTTAGTGCTCTGCAGTAAATACACTGAAAGCTTTGAAGCTTTCATTTTTAAATATTTACCACTAAAAAGTGAAATTTTACAAATGAAAGTATTTTTTCCTTACATGCAGTAAATGGTAAGAAGCAATTCAATATTTTAATATTTTAAAATAAAAATAAATAAATATAATTCAAAAGAAGAAATCACAGTGTTTGTCTGAAATCTGTTTCAGTGGTAAAGATCAGTATTTTTTTGAAAAAAAAAATCTGGTTTTTATCACTATTTACTCAATTTAATATAAATGGTTAATTTCAGAATATATGATCATGGTACCATAAACACAATGCTCAAATTTGCTTTCAGCGTTTCCAAGTTGTCACATCTGATGAATTTAAATTAAATACGGCACAGTACTTTGAATATGATTACAATGAGGACATATAACCATTATTAATGATGAATGTTTAGTTCATTTCTGCTGTTCCTTTCATCTGGAATTTGTCATATTGCCAGAACTATAGAACTATAGGAATGTTCCAAAATAAGCTCCCTCCTTTGTAACACAACTTTTTGGAGCAGATCTTTATATTGGAAGCAATTTTATATTAGAAGTAATTTTCCACAAGGTGACCACAGCAGGAGTGGTAGTTCTTCAGGTCTCTGGTGTACTCAGCACAGTCAGGATAGCTGTATCTGGTTAAATGCTCTATATTCCCTAAAAATCAGCTGAATCCTTTACCTACAACTAGAACCAATTCTGATCTTGTGTCAGGCAAGCAATACTTGCAAAAAGTTTGTCTGCATGCTGGAATTGATGGAAAGTTAAACTCACACTCTAATACATCATAAAAATGCCAATGCATTTCAAGTCTTGGTTACTGTGAAAGATTTCAGTGTTCCCAATGTCTTGCACTGTGCCTCCACTCATCCTAACATGCCTCACAGTTCTCTTCTGACTTGTGACAATGTGTCTGAATGCTTTTGGTTAAGATTTAACTTCCTGTCAATGTTTTCAGGTCTCCTTTCTTGTATCCAAACAATATTCTCTGTGTTAAGTGTGCATTTACTTTTACTAATACATTTAATTGTATAAAACCAAAACTCAAAACTATGAGTCTATCCACCCATCCATGTATGTGCCCATCTGTATATAGAGATTTATTTACTGTATAAATAATTTTATTTTCCTCTAAATACTCCAAACATGAAATAACTTCAAATACCGTAGTGAAGCAAGAAGCTTTTATTATGCCATTTGAAAACAAAACAAACAAACAAAAAAAACCCCTAACAAACCAATCCAGGTCTGTTTAGTTCACCAAACTAGCTAATAATTCTGTCAGCATTTACTCTTCACCTTTAGCAATAACCTTTCTAGAGACACACTGGAAAGTTCAAGACTGAGTAACTCTTATGTGCAAGTTATTTTAAGGAATAAAAGATGTACAATGCCTGCTCACACACAGGTGGGCCTCTCAGTTCTGTCAGGTCTGATGCAATATCCAGTATGCTAAAGCACCTCAAAATCCATGCTAACCTGTCATGCTTCATCACTTTCATCCTCAGAGTGTACCTCAGCCACTACTGCGTCCCTTCTTTCCTTAGTTGTTTCCAAATCTTGTACTGCTCAATTGTCAGGCTTTTCTCACTGCTGCTTTAGCTACTTATCATAAAAGCAGTGTGGGAATTCTGGCACTGTTCCAGTTAGAGTCTTATCTGTTTATTTTTTGCATGCTTGTCTCCCAGAACCTGGGATTGGAATGAAATATTGCTGTTGCCACAAATTTATTGAGGCTGCTAAAGGCTTTTAGAGCAGCAGTGTTAAAACAAAGTATATCAGCAAGGAGAGTTTCACTAAATAGCAAGTACTTTGAAATTTAAAGTAAAGTAAGCTGAACCAAACTGACTAAAATGGCATATATTCTTTGGACAGTAGAAACAATGACCCTACTGTGCCACAACCAAGTATTTTGAAGCACTCAGCTCCATGATTGTTAAACAATTAAGAATGGTGTGAGGAAATCTTCTGACTTGAGGAATTGTCAGCAAGTTTCTTAGGTCAATGATTAGATGAGACTGACAGGTTCCAGCTGGGACATGTGCATTCAGAGTGTTAAAAATATAAGTCAGCCTTAATTGTATCTATTTTCTTGCACAGCACAAAATATACTTCTTCCAATGCAAGGGGAAAAGCCTTTTACCTAGAAACTGAGATGTAGTTTTAGTTGCTCTTTCATGTTCCGTGTCATACTTGCATTTGTGTCTTATTAAAACCAGTACATTTAAGGTTTATGGCAATCCTTTAAAGTATCTATACACCTGTATTCCAGTAAGATACTTACATATTATTTATCTTCAAAGTATGCAATTTCATTGCATATAGAAATGAAGCTGGGGAGTGCATTACAGTCAGACATTGAGTTTATTTTCATATGCTGGAAAATCCCTAAAGTTAATCCACAAGCATTCATCATTCAGTGACCTTTTTCTGGCATTGAACATAGTGCTGGAAAAAGCATTTAGATACCCAAAAATTGAAGTTAGAAACAGAAAAGTCCCTAAAAGCAGGATTCAAAACAAAAAACATGCTCAGTGGCTTATGTGTATGATATCCAACTGGAACTATCAGAGAGAGCATTGACAATTCTCAGACTTGGATACGTACAAAAATAAAAAAGGATGTGAAAATGGGGCTGGGGATATAAAAAAATTTGTTATGAGTGGTCATCTAGTCTATTCTCCTATCACAAGTCAAAATTATACTTGACCAATCTTGATCTAATTTGTTTTTGAAAGACCTTCAATGATGAAAATTTCACTCTCCACAGGTAATCTATTCCAGTATTTCACTAGCCCCTCTGAGACAAGAATATAAAAAATAAAGAAAAACCTAACTTAGGATCCTGTTAAAGTAAGGTTGCCTGTAATTCCTCTGTCTAGAAAGAACACAGATTAATTATTTCATTCATATTTGGAACTACTTTTATCTTATTAAAAGATTGGTTTTAAAACTACTTGTTTCTCCTTAAATTTCTGGGGTTTTTTTTAGTCTAGAGTAATACATTTGTTGTTTTATATTCTGAAATATGGTCATTAGTTTATAAGAGATAGCTGGAATTTGGTATTTTTAATTTGCTACTTACCTCACGTTTTTAAGACTGTATGCCAACAGGGACATTTTTGCATAGTAATATTTACTAAAAAGGTAAAAGGCCCAAGCTTAATGCCATGCCCAAAACCACAGAACAACTAACTTTATGAGGAAGTAATTTGGTGGCCTCAGAGTCATAAGCCTTGTGCAAACAGTAAACGGGCATTTTCAAGCCCACTCTCCCAGGGCAGACATGGAACACAGTCAAGGTCCTGGAATAATCTTTGTTCAGTAGAGCAAAAAGTACAAAGATCTTAGCTCCACAGTGCACATCTGTACACTTCAAACACAGAGGTAATCATAATGATAGTACCTGGAATCAGCATTTTAAGCAGGAACTGTTGGCATCAGCTAAACTTGTATCATGATTCTGTCATAGTTATTGAGCCTTTTCAAGTACTTACAATTCAGGTGAGAACTTCCTTAAAGTAGGTACCTCCAGTTTTCTTTTATAAACCTACTAGGAAATAACTCAAATGGTGAAGAGGAGCCAAGGGTTTCTTAAAGACTCTTCAAAATTATTTTTAACTCTTTTAAGAATGAGTGTGAGAAATCAGGAAGAACCAAGTCAAAAGCTGAGTCCTGTACAGGAAGAACAGGTGGGATAAAGAGGGGCATTTGCTCATGCCTGCCAGAGCAACACGGACACTCTGCTGCGCTCCCAGTGCTACCACATCTCAGCCTCCAGACCCTGGCAGCCCAGCACTGCTGAGCCATACTGACCCTGACAACCTGCTTGCAGTTTTTTATTCTAACTGCTCTTCTTGCCAAGCTTTTCTTATATTTTCTCTTATCTTCTTCTTCATCCCCAGCCTCAGACTTCTCTTCCTACTCTCCTGCAGCATGGCAATCTATACATGAGCTAATCAGTGGCTGGCAAATGTCATTGCCAGTATCATTACAGGGGCCTTACTATTTCCCCTCAGCAGCTACTTACTGCTATTATATAAGAATTGTTATTTTCTCTCCATATCTCTTTTGAATGTAGCATGACTCATGTTTCTCTTTTCACTTCACAAATGAAATAAAAGCAATAACAGTAAGCTGTAATTTCTTAGATAGGAGTCAAGTTCTTTATACAGCATTCAGGACATTATTACAATATTTGCATTTGAGAAGACTGGAATTGAAAGATATCTTCTGACCCTATCAGATTAACTCATATTAGATGTTTTCATATTCAAATTAGATGTTGTAATAGATACGCAAAAATAATTACCCTTTCTGATAATATCATCAAACTTGATTTCAAAAATTAATTCTGACAAATTCAAGTCATTAATTACAAATGCAACCCTTCAGGACTGGTTTTACAGAAATTTCTGAACTTATCAAAGGCACCTTGGCTTAGAAAGATCCTATAATGAAATCCATGAGCTGGACCAAATGTGTAATTTTAATTAATTTTCAAAGAGAATGCATTTTGATAACAGGTACTAAATAAATTTTGAAATATGCTCTCCATTTCAGAGTTTTTTGAAAAACATATGCCTCATTCAGACATACAATTTGGAATAATTGTGCCAGAGTTGTAAAGTTATATATTAAAATGAAGAATCTTACATTTATAAGAAATTTACAGTAAAGATTAAACAACCTATCTTGCAAATATTCTTTTCTCCCCTTGTTTACAGAAATCTACATACCCACAGCCATATATATTGATGAAATTATAAATACAGCTTAAAATTCAAGAAAAAAGGTATTTGTGAACATGCTAGATTGCTAAAATTTCAAAGCTCCTTCTTGCACATAGTGATAAAACAAGGGCAGACACAGTGTCTGAAGTACTTTACGATTTTCTTGAGTCCTCTTAAGTTCTGTTCAGAATCTATTACTTTCTGAGGCTCTGTGACCCCTGGTTATCCACTATCAAGTCCTGGATTGTTATATCAGGTCCTGCACACATCTGTACATTTTCTCTCCTCCATTCTGTGAATTATTCCATTTTGTCCTTAAAAGTGGGGACTTTTTCTTAAATTGTTTAAAGAACTTTTTTCTCCATTCACAAACCTTATTACGGTTGGACATAATTTTCAAGGTTAGAATGGCAAATTTGAAACACTTTCTGTGCCATTGTGAACAGAAAATTGTGAACAAAAAATTGTGAAGGTAAAATTTAAAAACTAAAAATGTAAAAGAAAACTCTTAACATTAGACTGTTACAAAAAAAGAGAGAAACTATGAAAAAATTAACTATAGAAGAATTTTTGTGTGCCGGGTCATATTTTCATTACACAGAACTCTGCTATTTGATTGAACAATAGTGGAAGTAGCAGTAGAAGGATAATATTGACTGGATAGATAAGCAGTAGAAAGCTAAGGGATACATTTGAATAGAATTTATGACAGCTGAGGAATCACAAGATTGTAAATTCTGGAGAAAAGTAAAATATAGGGCCTCCTTAAATTTATGGCCCCAGCTCCCTCAGACTAACAAGTACACAAAGAATACTGTCTCTATCCTCACATGCTTAAAGTAACTGAGGTCCAGATTAAGGTGCCAAAATTTCATTACCTTTTGAAAAAAGACACCTGCCAGCTAGGCAGCAAAATAGCTCCCAAAGTTTCAGCAACAGTATTAACCAGATCAAATACAACAGTTTAGGCAGATAGGGCTTGTTTTTTCTTTTCCCATTGTCTAGAGCTACCTGAGATTGTTAGGCCTCCAAGACATCCGGCAAGCCTAGTGCCTATAACACAGGAGTTTGCAGCTTTCTCTACTAGTGGATGGAGGAGAGGTAAGACACCTCAGGACACTGAAAATTACACTAGACTTCCATGTTTAAGTAAATGAATCAAAACTTTATCCCTTGTACAGAGGTTAAAATTTTGTCTTAGTCTGGAACAGAATTTTACCCTCCACTTTGCTGATCCCAAGCTGTAAGCCTATTCATTATTCCAGGTTCTTTAGTGCAAAGTGTCTGAATTTTCAATGCCAGCACCAGAAACGGCACCTAAAATACAGTTCAAGTCCAAAAGCAGCATTTGTCTCTAAATTTACCTCACATCCAGCTCACACACAGATTCTCCCATGATTTAGTGACCTTCAGGAAGATCAAACAGAATCACATGCTGTATCAAATCATATATGGCATATATGTGGCATTATACCATATAACATGATGGCATATGAGATTAGAAGACATCCTGGATTCTGGAAGCACAGATACACAGGTCCTGCTTGTGGCACACTGAGAATTTGAGTTTCTCCCTGGATTGGTAGGGGTATAGCCACATGGCCCTTCTCAGGAAAAATGCTCATCCAGAACACATATTTACCTACCAAATTACTCTGTATAAAAGATAGGAACCCTATTTCTTCAACTGTGGCCAAATTTCTGCAGCTTTTTACCTTTCTTACAAACAGCATACCCTCAACAGAAGAGTAAGTGTCATGCCAAATCTCAGCTGGCCTTTTTTTTTTTTTTTTTTTTGTAATTCACAGAACAGAACTTCCATACTTCCATCTTATGGTCTTTTTTAGAAATATCTGAACTACCACTGAACATCAAGCAAAAAATTTTCTTGAAGAAGACATAAAAACTAATGTTAATGTCTTACAAAGTTAACAAGTAAATGCAAGTTTTAATCAATCATGTTCTTAAATATGAATGCTACTTTAATTTCGTTCTATAAATAAAGCAGACTAGAAGAAGACACATGTTAGAATAGGCCATATACAATATGGATAGAATTTGCAGCCTTCTTCCTCCTCCCCAGATCCTTCATATTATCATAGAATCACAGAATGGTTTGGGTTGGAAGGAACATTAAAGACCATCTGGTTCCAAATCCCTGTCATGGGCAGGGACACCTTCCACTAGACCAGGCTGCTCAAAGCCCCATCCAACCTGGCCTTGAACACTTCCAGGGATGGGGTATATACATTTGACAAACAGTAATCACTATTAACAAGAGCAGCAAGCTAAAGTAGACCCTGGTTCAGCTTCAGGATAGTAAAAACAACAACAACAACAACAAAAAAAATATGTCTTTAAAGCACTGCTTATAAAGTTATTTTCTAAAATAATAAAGTAATCCCTTATAACTAGTGAATTTTTAAAAATGTTCTGTAATACAATATCATGACCTGTCGTCTGTTCATAGGTATGTACATCACTAAAGAAAGAAGTACTGAAAACGTATTTTTCATTTGGTCTGCACTTGACTGCATGAATAGTTCTTAATACTTCAACCTGCACACATGAAATACATAAGTCAGCATGTGTTTGGGTCAGGTCATGTCTCTCTTGTCATACAGCAATATTGTCAGGATGTCAGTGTCTCTCTTGGCATACAGCAATATTGACAATGCTGCATCTTTGTTTTGTCAAGTAGCCTTACAATGAAATTCCAGAAGCCTACTCAAGAAGAAAGCATTATCTTACCGTGGCAGATTGGCACAGGAGAATCCCACTGGTACATGCCGTTTTGGTAGCGCCTGCACGTCGCATTATTGTGACCAATCATTCTATACCCAGGTTTGCAATAATAGCGAACTTTGCTTCCAGCAGGACCACCTGTTTTATTTATAATTCCACCATTCCTCAAGTTAGGGTTTAAACTGCAATAAGGAGCTAAAAACCAAAAAATGGACATAATTAAAAAACAAATCAAATGCACTTATTGTATGAACTTAAGATTATTTATGACATGTACAAACTTTGAATGCCACTGAAATCAATACTGAAACCTTTACAGTACTTTTGGAGTCCTCAGTGAAGATTCAGACTATCTATAAAGAAACATCATGAAGTTCAAAACCAAAACTTATAATCAAAACCAGTTTGTATGACTGCACATAAGGAAGCTACAATCATGAAGCATATAGAATGTTCCATAAGTTTGCTCCCACTTAATAAACATTCTACTTCAAATCTGATAACTTTATAAATACAAAATTATTATTTGAGCTACGCAATATACAAAACCAATTAAAACAGCTTTATTAAAAATTTCACTGCACTTAGGCATGTATATCAGAGTCTAAAAATTTTGTTAAATATGTTAAAAATTTATTAGACAAATAACAATACACTGATTCTTCCAATACATTTTTTCAGATTAAAATGCAGTTAACTTTTTGTACATATTCTCTCAAAGGTATTGGCAAGTATATTAATTTTTATGAAAAGAATGTAACTTAACTAACTGCAACTTCTTAAATGTTGAATTTACACTACATGTGAAATAAGACAGAATGCACCTGTTTGAGTTTTGAAATGAATGTAAACCTTGCTAAACTTTAATCACTACTCTACAAATATTTTTTGCAGAAGGGTTTTCATGACCAGCATGGTCCTCGAGGACCTGTGACATAAAAATGGACATTTTTTGATATGTGCTGAGTAAGCAAAAGAAGTACATTTCTTTTGGTGTCAAAAAGTGAATAATAAAGATCATTTTTTTAAGATAAGATTGAAATATCTGTCTGAAGGATGGTATATGGAAGCTTGAACTGGACCCAGATCAAGCAGAAGTACAGTATAGTTTTACACACTGTAACAAAAATCTCTTTGTAGAATGCAAACATTTATCATTGGATAAAGGCAATATGAAAAATTACCTGGACTCCATACTGATGTACAAGTCACTGCATATTTGAAGCAGGTAATGCACCATGTCAAGCTTACTGAGATTATCTTTTCAGAAGGAGCATGGCAGGACCATGGCTTTTTGAAAATAAACCTGACTGAACCTCCACCACTGAAACAGGCCTATGAACATTCTTCACAGGAAAGACACTGTTGAGCTTCACTGGGAACTAAATGTTAATACCAATAAGACTGCAACTACTGTTAGAATACTCCCTCCATCATACTGAAATGTGTCTTAGGTATACTGTGATATTAATTTTAAATTCTGTAGACAATTATCAGTAGAAGCTGTTTTGTTTTATTTCCACAAGTGCATAAATACAGGTTTTGGTATACAGCTTTCAATATCTAGCACTATTTTTAATTTTTGATCTTTAATGTGTATTTTGTGACCTTATGGTGCACCTATGGTATCGATTACCACCTAAAGAAGAATGGTTTTGTTCATTGACAGAGATCATAGAGTTGATTATATTTCTTAACTGAAATGCTTCCTTCTAGATTTAGATGCAGTATATCAAAGTCAACATTTCTAAGTAATAACACCCAACCTAAGTAGTAAAGCTAAGTCCAACATTAAAGATACCAAAAATATTGTTATCTGTTGAAATTATACTATATAGTTCTCAATTAAGCAACGTTATTTCTACCCAAAATGTTATTTCTGTACATTCTTTCACTTGGGAATTATCTGAAAAAAAAATGAAACCATAAAGGAAAAAATTAAAACTAGAATGAAAATTATTAAACCAAAATGGTTCAGTAAAATAATTGTTTGGGGCCATATTCTGTGTCCTTTATAAGCATGGTGACACTCACTTGCCTGCCTAAATTACATTAAATATCAAATTACTCTTTAAAAAGGGGACTTGAAATTTAAAGAAACGCAATAAATGTGGCTTTAATTTTCCTTTCAACATATTGAAGAATAAATAAGATTGTTATTGCAAAACAAGCAGGTTAAGACCTCTAAATCAGCTCCAGTAACCTCTTAAGTGCTATTTAATTTTAAATATCCTAGATCTGAAGAGAAGCTGGTGAGTCATAAATAAAATATGCAATTCAGAAAAAACCTCCAAATTTATTACATTAGTACTGAAATTTTAGACATAAAATAGTTTTCTGTAGCCCAGTATACTGTATAACAATGCTAACCATACTGTTTATCTGTATAGTACCTTTCATGTCTCCCTTTTTCTATCTCCTCCTATAACCATTTAATCTGGACTAGTAATTTTTTTATTAAACTGCTAACATTGTTATTCTAACAGTAAATTCTTGGCTAAACATAAAAGAATAGGTTTTTTAATGCATAATAGATTTTTGGCATAACAGGTTAAATTTCGTGTTCTGATTGCTAGGATATTTATTGCCATGCTTTAGCTGTGACTGATTACAACAATAAATATATATGACCATCCAGAGAGAGAAGCTTTAAAATGGTATGAAATATGGGACATTCAGGCTGCTGAATTACACAGAATGATGTCAAAATACTGAAAATTTCCTCGGGAGCCAAAGGGGAAATCTATAAGTCATAATTTTTGCTTACGTCGTAACAATTAATAATGCTTTGAGCCCAAAAGCAAGGTTTCAGCTCTCCAGTGAATCAAGTGGTGTTCAGAGAAGAGTCAAGCAAAAAAACTTTTTTGAACTAAGAAATTTGTAGAAGAAAACAAGAAGGAAGACAAAATAGAAATATCACTCAGAATTTACTTCAACATCCCTTTGAAAATACTTAATTCCAAAAGTTGTTTGTTTCACATATTCTACAGGAAACTATATCCTCCTTTCCCAGATACCTTGATGACTCCTGTATATTTTCTGCTTTCAACCATCTCTTCAACCTACTGTTACTAATGCTTACGTTTCCTGACAACCCAAGGTGAGTGAGTGGCAGTGGCTTCATGGACCTGTAGGAAACAGGGAAGAGGAGATCTGGGAACCGAGATGCCTTGGTAAAGCTTTGTGGTCATCTGCCATTGTGAAAATTTGTTGCAAGAACATATTATAAGTTTCTCTGTGTGCAGCCTGCAGGAGGAAATTTCCCATGGGAGAGCACCTTTGTGCTGTCCTTTTACTCTGGATAAGTTTTCTACAAACAAAATCTCTGCGTTGTTCTTCAAGGATGTTTTTTAGATTCCTCTCCCTGTCTCCTAGCAATGGGAGATATGGGTTCTATTTCAACCTATGAGGTGAAGGACTGTAATCTTTCTGATATTGTAAGCATTCCAGCATTCTTGTACAGAGCAATGAAGAAGAAGCATCTGAGCTCTGTACCTGGGCACATTATAGCCCAAATCCTTCTGAGCTATGGAGTCATTTTAATAAATCATATTTAGCCTTCTGATATTATTGTCAAGAGTCCTTTGTCAATGTACAGACCACGGCAATAAAAATTAAAGGCAGATTTTCAGGTTTGAATATAAAATTATGAGATGTGTTTGACAGGGTAGGGAGGTTATAACCGGAGAAAAGAGAGAAAGAATATTTGAGACGAAGGTGCTGATTTGAGAGCCCTTTGTAAGAGTAGCCATGACAGATTGTGCAAGGGGATGAGAAACGGGAAGGTAGGGACTGGAGACCAAGAGGAAGTGATGAAAATGAGAGAAAGAAGGACTTGGTTAGCCATTAGAAGTGGTACCAAAAGGATTGATGCATCAGAGACTGAGATTGTGTTCAGAGTAAAATATGATTCAGGGAAAGAAACTGTAAAGAAAAAATTATAAAATCAAATGAACTCCACTAGTGGATTGGAAACAAAGAAAGAGAAGATCAGGGATAGAAGAAAAGAAGGAGGAGAATAACAAATTAGAGGAGTCTTTGTAAAGAGAAAGAGAAATTAAGATGGTAAGCTAGACAGGACAGAAAGATAGATAAAAGCTGGATAAAGAAAAATCTTATGCTTTCTACCACTAAAGGTAGACTGTGATTTGTGGGGAGGGTGGAAAAAGGGTGAAGATCAGAAAGAAGGGTTGAGGAGCACAGCTAAACTGTCTTGGCAGATGTATTTTGACCATAATGGGTATAAGGTTTGGGACAAAAATGGTATGATGAATGGGACAACATGAAGTGAGGTGGATTCCTTGAAGCAGAATGAAAAGTTCACCAGACAGCAATACAGAAAAGATCCCACATGTCAGAGTACCAAACTTTACACTTTCATGATTGTTAAGAGTGTTTCTGAAACACATAATGTGCATTTTGTGACGTAAATCATGTATGTTTGGATAACTTATGTTTAAAACATTTATTTAACCTAGATCAGATCCATCTTCCACTCTTACAGAAGTTCTTACTACAGAATTTCTTATTAATGACATTTTAAAGTAGTAGCAGTTGGCTGGTAGCAGGTCAGAAGACAGCAACAAGGTTACAGGCAAGCAGTATCTGTAATCCACATGCATGTAAAAGTCCCACTAAAACTATAGTATTTTGTGCTGCCAAGGCAGCATGATATGTACAGAAAAGGCTAATACTCAAAGCAGTGTATTATGTCTAAGCTATATATAGCATGAAAAAAAAAGCAGTTTAAGCAAATTATCTAAAAATTCTGAAGATGGATTTTTATTTTACAACTCTGAAAAGTACACTTGTTGATACAGTAAACGAATAGTGATAAGTCTATATACAATTCCCTTCTTTGTCTATATCTTAGTAATTTTCAATCTGTTCTTTAAACTGAACTCCCTTCAGAGCCTAAGATGAAGCACACATTACAACTTCTAGGATCAGGAACTGACATATTAACAGAAGAACCACACACAAAGCAATAAATAAATGTCTGAAGACCTGAAGTGTAAGCAAATGCTTGAAGAATGCCAGACTGAAAACTACAGATACTGTAAACTGAGTGAAAATTTTGAGCTTAAGCAGAAATCTATACAGTGCACTCATAAAACACTGCAGCCTTGTGTCAAGGACCACTGTGATAAAATGCCGGTTTTCTCCCAGCCAGTTTCTGGGGGAATCTGTCCTGGAATCTCATAAGGCTTAGCTGAAATAGGTGTAATGACACAGGAGTGCTCTTATCTAGGAATATGATAAACTTCTATGACTGTTCCAGTGACCAAAGCAAATTTACAGTTATAGATTTAATTTAATTTTTCCAAATGACATATTGTCCACATTCTTTCAAGACCTTTTAGATAACAGTGCATTTTGTAAGGCAACATACTGAACATTTTCAGCTCACTTATAATCAAAACATTCAGCTCACTTAATATCAGAACTTTTCTAATTTGCCACTAATACAAACAGGATAATAGTTACCGGCTAAATCACATATCACTAGTCAACAGATGTGTGGACAGCAACACATATAAACACTGATCTTGTATTTGCAGGATCACACTCTTCCTTTAACAAAGCATATTCTCTTAATAGCTGGAACATTTAAACATTTATGCTGAGGGGTTTTTTTCTTGCTGTTTGAGACACTCTGTGTCAGGGAAGTTCAATTAAATGACTCCCAATTAAAAATTAAAATTCTTTTAAATTCCATGTCCAACCCCCCCAGGTGATTTTTCTAGAACTCACTCTCTACAGGGAATCTACAAAATTTAATCAGAGAATTAGCAAAGGACTCGATTTCGCAGCAGTATCCTTAATCAGTAGTAAAAAACTAAAATTAAGAAGATATTTTTAAGTATCCACAGAAACAGAGCTATGTTTGAAATTATAAATAAATGAAAAAATTTCCTTCAGATAGCACAGTGATTTGTTTACCTTACATGCTAGATTTTATGTTGAGAAATAAAAAGTCACATCTCAGTATACTCCTTCCCTATAACTTTCCCTTTTGGATATTTAATTGTCTTTGTCAAATTACTTTATGAGGGGAATCTTATGTCTTTGTGCTGCTATTCTTTAAATATCCACTGTAGTAGAGGGCTGCTGTCATACTCACTTTATAGATAAGAAATTGGACAGTGTCTAAAGTAAGTAGGTAAGGTCACATAAGAAAACTAAATATATTTTCTGATTACTAAACCATTTCCTCAATTAATGGACCATACATTCCATATGTTACTTTTCACTTTAAAATGTACAGGATCAAAATGGAGAACAATACTTAACCAAGGAATAAAAAGGGATCAGGCTGTCATTCTTTTTCTTTTGCATTTTATTTTAAATCTAACAGATAAACAATAGAAAAAGACAAAATACATTTGCAAAGGCCTATTCCCTCTTTAGTGATATAATTGTGAATGTCTGCAAACTAAATATCTGACTAAATAACCTGCTATTTATATGACAGCTGTTCATACGGGTGGTTCAACATTCATAAACCATCCTGAATATTTTTCATGATTCACAGTACTGTATAAACCTCTGCTGTGACCTTCCTGCCGTGGAAATCACTACCTAAAAGTTTACAAATTGGAGAAGAAACAATTATACAGAGTCTGATGAACTTCACACAGTTCCCTTGTCACTTCTAACCATCTACTGGAAAATGTAAAGACAAACCAATCAATATTCTTTTATTTTAAATTGGAATATAGGGAGTAGGAACACTTGTTTAACATGTCCAAAGCTTAAAAATAACAAGAAAAGAATGGTGAAGAATTAAGCTTCTTGCAATTATATATGAGGTTAAAGAACATAATAAAAGTGTGCTGGGTTGACCCTGGCTAAATGCCAGGTGCACACCAAAGCTGCAGAATTGCTCCCCTTCTCAGCTGCACAGGGGAGAGAAAATATAACAAAAGGCTTGTGGGCTAAAACAGGGACAGGGAGAGATCATTCAGCTGTTACTGTCATAGGCAAAACAGACTTGACTTGGGGAAATTAATTTAATTTTTTTACCAATCAGATCAGAGTAAGATAATGAGAAATCAAACCAAATTGTGAAAAGCCTCTGCTCTGCCTGCCCTCCCCTTCCCCTCCTCTTTTCCCAGGCATGCTGGTTTGTCTAGGACAGAGTTCATTTTCTTCAAAGGCTCTAATATGAGGCCGTGTTCTGGATTTCTGAAGAAAACAGTGTTGATAATACAGGGATGCCACTGTTGAGCAAGGCTTACACTGAGTCAAGGCCTTTTCTGCTTCTCACACCATCCCACCAGCAAGGAGGCTGGGGATGCATGGAGATTTGGGAGGGGACCTGGATGGGACAGCTGACCCCAACTGACCAAAGAGATAGTCTATAAGATATGGTGTCGTGCTCAACAATATAAGCTGTGAGAAGAAGAAGGAAGGACCAAAGTTGCAAGTTATGTTCAAGCCACCATTAAGACTGGTTGAGCCATGCTCTCCTGGAGATAGCTGAACACCTGCCAATGGGAAGTGGTGAATGAATTCCTTATTTTGATTTGATTGCATGTGAAGCTTTTGTTTTATCTATTAAACTTTACCTGTTTATCTCATCCCACATGTTTTCTCATTTTTATTCTTCTGATTCTCTACTCCATCCTGTATCTTGCTGTGGTGGGAGTGAGCAACCAGCTGGGTGGGCCTTAGTGGTGTGCTGGGGTTAAAGAGCAATACAGGCTGCAGGGAAACTCAGCTTTGATGCCTGGAGCACCTCCTGCCCCTCCATCTTCACCGACCTTGGCTTCTGCAGAGTTGTCACTCTCATGTATTCTCACTTCTTCTACCTGCTGCTGAGTATATATTTCTTTTTAAGTGTATTATTGCAGAGGCACTACCACTATCCATGGCCAGCTTCAGGTCCATCTTGGAACCAGATGGACCTGGTTCTTTTGGACATGGAGGAAGCTTCTGGCAGCTTCTCACAGAAGCCACACTTGTAGCCCCCCTGCTACAAAAACATGGCCACTTAAACCTGAGACATAAGCAAAAATAGTGCTGTTGGCAGGAAATTAGCTAAGTAACCACTTGACTTATTTACTTTTGAATGAATAATCAAAAGTTAAACAAAAGCCTGTAAATGTTATAGTGGCAATGTCAATTTGAAAAGCAGCAAATGAAATTCCCATCTGGTTCCCAAGTCCTTGTGCCTCCAGTGGATATGCCAGGTACTGTAGTGCACTTTCATTCCTTCTACCAATAATTTAAAAAAAAAAAAAAAGAATAATCTACCTCCTCTTACCTATGATTTTACCCTAGCTTGCTTGGGTAGGAATGTGCATGCAGGGTTATAAATTATTAACGGATGCTATGCAGATACTCCATAGATTAAGAAAAAGATAATTTAATATCTAGGCATTGGCGCAGTTAGGAAATCTATAATTTAGACTAAAATCTAAGCTAGTGCCTGTATAATATGGCAAAGCCCTTAAAAGAATACCCATCTGCTGTAATGCCTCGGTTTTTCTTCCACTGAGATTTAGCAAAAAGTCTTATACCACATGATAGTAAACATAATATTAAGCAAACAGCTTACACAATTAAGGTTGTATACTAAAGAAAATATTAAGCATTTCCATAAAAGCTTTTAGCATTTTTAAACAGTGAATAAAATTTGTAACTACAAGTGAAATCTAGCTGTGACAAAACCACAGTTTACAAAATTTTGGGCACAGGCATAACTGGAGAAGAAGGGAAAGGTTATGGGAGGGCAGTAATTCATTTCAATAGGTTCTTCATCATGAGGAAGCCTGCTGGCTCAGTCACAGCTGCCACAGTATCAATA
Source organism: Leptocoma aspasia (assembly GCA_013399835.1). Classification (NCBI taxonomy): domain Eukaryota; kingdom Metazoa; phylum Chordata; class Aves; order Passeriformes; family Nectariniidae; genus Leptocoma; species Leptocoma aspasia. The sequence continues at coordinate 1,702,196 of VXAX01004648.1, read as the reverse complement.
GCCTTTTTGGGATCTTGTATTTTTCCTACTTTCATGATGTTGCTCTCCCTCATTAGGATTCAAATCCAATTGTTTATGCTGCCGCTTGCTGCTACTCTTCTTTCATGCTGATTATTTCCATTGAATCTCATGTAAAATGGACAGAAGTTTAGAGAAAAATGCAGGCACTGACTGTTAGTGAAGCAGAAAAAGCTAAACTATTGTTTGTTCCTAAAACATAGCCATAAGAATTGCATATCTGTCTCCAGTCCCCCAATTTTATTGTTAGTCATAGTTAGTGCCATAATAATTGATGAATTGAGCCTAGCAATTACAGAACACTTCTTCAGTACTGCAAAACGTATTTTGTGTACATGCAAAGGTACAAAATATTTTGCCATTCCTCAAAACTCAGTCTCCTTAATAATTTGATACTTACAAATCAAAGTCTTCACATGAAGTCTATTCATGTAACCCTGATATTGCTTCCTCACTTTGAATTAATGAATGAAAGCCCACTCCTTTCACTGCCACACATTGAGGGCTACAATGTGACAGGTTCTCTTTGTTCCCTCTTGCACAGTCTCAATCTACCTATTGAGTCCTGCAATTGCTTTTTTACTGTGAAAACCTAAATTAATCTCCAGTATGCTTGAAAAAAAATGTTCCTTTCCCCATCCCTCATCTTCAGGTTTTTTTTGTAGTAATTATCCAAAGGTGCAGGTGAAGATGATGCTTTTAGTGATTTTTTTTTTCCTGACTGCTAACAGTTTCTGCTTAGTTCTTAAATCCCAAAACAATCATAATTATGCTCTAAGCTGAGCCCTGATCTTATGTTTCAGTAACAAGAGAAACTTTCTGGAAATCAGACAGGCAGAGCATGGATGGTACAGAAAAGGAGTGAGCTTCCCAAAACTCTCTCCTTAAGGACATTTATTATGACTAAATGGGAGATACCTGGTACTTTATGAAATGTTCTGCTAAAGTATTCTTAGTCTACTTAATTTATATTGACAATTATTAGCCACCAAAATTAAAGAAGAAGCAAATGTTAATGATAGCAATTATCACCTTTCTCTCTCACACATCGTATTCACATCATGTAAATGATCCCTAAGCCAAGCCTTTTTGTAGCAATGTGTCTGTAGATCATAAACAGGCTGCAAACTGAGTAAGGGTCAGTATGTCTACACATAACACATAATCCAGTACTGCAATATGTTTCTTCTTCATTTTTATTATTAATATGGGAAATAATTTTGGCACTATTTAGATAGACTACTAACATATTTTCATGTTACCACATTTATGTGCAGCCTGTTGAAGAACTGAGGGATTTATTTCCCCCTCAGTTTTTCATTTATTTGTACATGAAGAAAAACATAGTAATGAGAGTTGTGAACTGCAACTCTAGGAAATTGTAAACCTAATAGTTATGTACTGAATTGCAGCTGAAGTACTGCACAACTATCGAGGATCAAAAATTCTCACTTCTGAGTACTTCTGTGTAAATCTAAGGGTTATCCCTACTATTACATTTCAAAGGCCTCTCTCTAGATCTGATAAGACAAGAGAGCAGGTGCAGAGAGGAGTATTAATTGGAGAAGTATTAACCTTAAGATCTCTGGCACACTGGGAAAAAATGGAGAGACCAAGTTTTACGCTTAACTTAAAATAGAATGGTTTCACATCCTTAAAATATACATTCTAAAAAATTATATTCAGAGACACAGACATTATATTACAAGTTCTATTTGGTGCTGAACAGTCATCATGGCTTTAAGTCTAGGTAGACAACAGTATATCCATAAAGTATAATTTAAGAGGAGGCATGAATAGTTACCTGAGTAACGGATCTTGAATCCTTTCTTGCTGGTTGCATGATCAGTTGACCAGCGGAGATACAGCTGATTCATTTTGCTTGTGAAGTTCAGCTGCCCAGTATGATTTCCACTCAAAGCAACCAGTAAAGGGCTTTGCCCAGAAGAACCTTCAGAGATGAATAAAGAAACTACTGAAGTTTTAAAGTAATATGAGTTTAAGTAATTCTTTCCATATTGTAACTCAGCTGTGGATGTGAACATGGTAGAATAGGAAATAGCTCGACACCTCCTTGTCAGAGAAACACAAACAGATCTCAATTTAAACTGTCCATCTGGTTTTAGGTTTTCACTAGACAGCATTATAATTGCTTTATATTTCCATTTGTTTGTACCAAGTTAAAAAATCTTGGTACAAACAAATGGAAATGTAAAGCAACTAGTGATTTCTCCATAAACATTGAAAAAAGTAGTGGTTTAAAAAAAAAGGCATTAATTTCTATTTGACACAAATACACTGAATGAGGTTGTGTTTCTGCTTCTTGCCCTTTAAAATCTATTATTTATTTAAGCTCTTTTCTAACTAGTGAGTGGTGGCAAACATACATTCTTTGATATTGTAGATCTTGTATAATTTAAACACCACCATATTACATAATGAACAGAGTAGCTAAAATAAAGCTCCATTATGTGTAAGACCACAACAGTTTCACTTGGAATACACATATGTGCTATGAATTTTCACGCTTCACTAGGATGCAGTGCTGTTAATTAGTATGTTTATTATAGTTTCACTTTAGTGTAGTGTTCATTTATGGTAAATACATGATGTTGAAAAATTGTGTCCTGGCCCTAAACCACTATCTTCACCAGAATAAAATCTTAGAGGCACAGATAATGATTTCAGGAGTATTTATATAACAATATATGCACAAGAGAACAAAAAAAAAATCCATGCATCAATCCAATCTTAAACTGGAAGCTTTTCTAAAACATGAAATGGCTTTTTTTTTCCTCCATATGAAGGTTATGTTTTCTCCAGCTGAAGCACTCCCTTCCACATGCTCGCCATGCATTTTGCTCCATGTTTTGTCAAGTTTAAGAAAACTATGTCAACCAACATTATCTTGGTCAGAGCTGCTATTACAAATAAAGAGCTTCTTCATTCATTTTTTGCTGAGTTTGAGCAGTTACAGCCTGATCAAATCTTCTTACATTACATGAAAACACAAAAATAAAACTGAATCAAATGACACCTAAAAATTGAATACAATTGTTGTCAACCCCATCCAGTTCAATTAAAAAAAAAAAAAAGTGTATTTTCTGACTGGGACATTTCAGGTACAAAAGGGAGGATATGGAAACCACAAAAACATAAACTTTAAAATTACTTCCCAGTTCTTAGGAACTGCATTTCAGTCACCCTAATGACAATACTACAACTAAGTAAGTAAGTATTACTAAAACTATTATTACAAGTAACTAAGTATTACTAAAAAAAATCTAAATAATAAATGCATCTACAAAATAAGAACAAATAAGAATTGCTTTAGGCACAGGTTGCTCAACATTCCCTCATAAAAATGCTTCATGACTTATTTGTTTATCACATTGCAGAGTTAGTGTTTGATGATTACAGTGCAGAATAAATTATACGGAATGCTAAGGTCAATTCCTATTTTGCTTGAAAAAAATTATTTAGAATATGACATTTGATTCAGTTACTCTGTGCTTCACTTTGGATTTTGTAAATTTGTTTAATATCCTTGTTACAATTTGGAATGTAAATCTTCTTTTAAAATTCTCAAGGGACAAAAAAATGGACTTCTACAAATAAAGACCTACTATCTACCATAAGGTAAGAATCCTTATTGGTAATCATGAAATTATTTTGCAGCACAATATGCCACACCACATTTTTAATCATTAGGAGATCAGAGGATTGAGTCAATGTATTTTAGTTTGCTTTGTTTTCTCTGGACTTGAGTTTCAGTTTCTGTACCTTACCTAGCAGTCAGCTCTTCAGATGGTGTTCAGGAAGGTCAGCAGCATGACTCAATTGTTCTTGAATCTGACATTTATTTAATTATTATTTCAGAGTTTATCTATATAAGGAAACACTCAACATACTCAGCTTCTGGTGTGGTGATCTGTCATATGATGTTCTCTTGAATATTAGATAAAATTTGGCATCTCCTTCTCTTTTCAGTGATAGATTAGTTTTGGTTTATTTCAGAGAGAGAAAAAAAAATATTTTCTGTATTAAATTAATGCTATTCAGTGTAAATAGCTTGAATGCAGTATTGTCAAGTTCAAAATACTTTAATAATTATGTTAATGTAACATTTATGGCTTCTCTGGTTAAGAATCCAGATTGGATTTTCTAAGGGTATGACAGGTAAGTGGGAATGGCTACTGGGCTTGCTGCTCCCAGTTGACCAGGGTGACTTTACTGACTGGCTGCCTACCCTGACCACCATCCAGCTGCTGAAGCACCACGACGTACAGTGCAGTCAGGTAGGTGTAGTCCCTGCTGTGCTTTGCATTCCAAAGCTGCCTTATAAAGCAATCAGAGACGAGTGCCTTAACAACACTAATTCCCTAAATATTTGTCTTGCAAACCTTTATACAGTTTCTCCGTAAAGTTTGATGTATCTTTACCTGTTATAGATGGATCAGTGCAGTTCTACTAACCTAGATGAAGTACGCTGTTTTGGACCACACAAGGCCCCACAATACGACATATATTTGTTGCAAAGTGCAGCAACATTTGAGTCTGAGTTATAGCCATCACTGGAAGCATTATAGCTACATCAGCATCACCTTGTGCCCCCAAAAACTCATGCTGAGATGTACAACTAATTAGTCTAGCAAAGCACATTGCTAATGTGGCCGCAGGGACACAAACAAGTATCTCTGCAAGGCACTGCAATGGGCCATTGCAGTGTTGAGAGCTAGCTCAGGAATCTCCACATGGCACTGTAGTTGAGAGCTTATAAATATGCCATTATATTTTTCACTTAAGGTTGCTGGTAGGTGGTAGAAAAAATTACTTCTGCAGAGCTGCAGTAGAGATGAATTTGTAAGAATATTATTTCATTCCATGAAATTAAAGTGCTTAAAAATATAGGAACAACATCAGTTCTTCTCTCATATCTATTATTGTTAATCTGGTTTCATTACATTTAAATTGACAGGAAAGAAAATAAAAATATACATCAGGAAAATATGCTGTCAGGAAAATTCTGTTAAATAGAATTTATCAAAAGAAAACAAAGTGATTGGGCCACTAGAAAAATTCCAGTAATGCTCCATATTGTCTTGATACAAAACAGAATGGAGGAAAAGCCAGTCCTAATAGATTTTTTTTTAACTGTTTTATGCACTAGCCTGACATGGACCAGCATACATGTTATGCAGACAAAATATGCTATGATATGGCATTTTTAAAAGCATTAAAAATATTGTGGAATTTTTTAGGATGTTTCTACCAAAAAGTGAAAAAATTAGCAATTTTAGACATTAAAATCTAATCCTTCAGAAGAATACTTAGAACAAGATACCTCAAAAGATATGAGCTTTTAATAGTTTTTCATGCTCTGAAACTCCCATAGTGAATATTCATTGTTTCTATCATACTTATCATATATTCTTGGTTAATGAAGGAAGATATGATAATGGTCTCTAAATGAAAAAAAAGGAATTAACACTCAGAGACTAGTTATCCTTGTCAATCCATGAGAACATAAGTCATAATAAGTTCAGAATGAAGTAGAAAATAAGAATTAAGTAGAGCCCTTTGAGAAGTGACAACACTAGAAAATGAGTTTTGGTAATTTCTCTGCCCTTTGTCCCAAAACAGATGAGCACTTCAACAGTGGTATATTCAAACAGTGAACAGCACTGGTTTGCTATGCTATGGAGAAAGCAGGCAGGGTACTTGAACTCAAATTTCAGTATTTAGACTCAAATAATTTTATTCATTTGGACAAATGTAATTATAACCCCAAAATACTTCTTCACCAGAAACTAACCATTATGGACCAGCATGTTAACTTCTTCTTTGAGACACCTCCATACATTTCCCAGGAAACAGAAAACTGTGTGACTTTCCTAGGGAAGCTGCAGCTGTTACTGTTCCTCCTGTAAGAATACCTAAAAAAATTTAATATCTTCTCTGTCCTGAATACATCTATAAAAACTTTCACTAGCTAATAGATTTAGATTTAAGTCAAAAGTAATAGGAAGTCTGAATTATTGTTTAAGTTTCAGACACATCACTGCATTATGAACCCAACAATTGGAAATCTAGGCCCACTCCACCCAGTATTTGTTCTTGTGTAATTAGATAAAATTTAAATCTCTCTTACCGTCAAATACCTCCAGCTCATCAAATTGTTTTTCACTTTGAAACATTTCTACAAAAATGGAGATGTTATATCCTGGCTCAACCTTAATAGTCCAAGAACATGTCTGGGAGTTGGGGTAGGTGCCTGGGTAACCTGGACTGAGGATCACTCCTGATGATTCTGTACGAATTTCATTTGCTGGACATTGTGCTAAAAAGGACACAAAAATAACACTAAGAATAGCAATGAAACAAAGTGTTTCTTCTCCATGAAATGCATGCTTAAGTTTCCAAATGAAAACATGTTAAAACCATATTCTAGATGGAATGGGAAAAAAGTTCCCTATAATATGCACAGAAACGAGCACTCTTATAATCTTGCATTTAGGAAATATTATATTAATTTATTAATTATAGTAAAGCATGTATCCAGAAAGAAATATGTTAGACCCCAAAGTGGTTTCAGTCAAGGAATTCACATATGTTAGTGCAATCATTCACACGGGTGAGGCAAAAGTACCAGTAAAACTTTTTTATTTGGAAATTGTATTCTATCTGAGATCTTAAAAAAATGACCCAGCTTTAAGAATGAAGCCTGTTACATGAACATGACAACCTATTGAAACATCTAGATATACCAGATCATTTGAAAGTACACACTTTTTTATGTAAAGTGTTCATTTTGAATACAGAATACTCCAAGCCATCCATGTAAGATCTTCTTAGCAACTACTTCCCCTTATCTAAAGTCTGAACTTTAAATTTCACCTGGTATTCACAGGCATTTATGATCTCTGCATACTGAAAGGAATATAGTATATTAAAATACTGTAAATTTTATATCCTAAACACTGGTTTGATTAGGAAGTTTTGTTAGTTACCATTTTTCTTTAACATTTTGCCTCTCGTGTAGGACTTATTTTTTTCAAATTTGTTTCCTGTTAAGTCTGATACATTTTGTCCGCAGTTTCGTAATATATGTTCATTTTAACAATATTTTTTTGTGTAAGATTCACAAATGACAGAAATGCACTTCTGGAAATCATCTGTTACCATATCCAAGCACTTAAATAAAGTAAAGGTTGTAAGAAAGGTGAAAAACAAAGCAACAGTGGGAGAAGTGATCAGAGGAAAAAGTACACTACAGGGAAAAATCCACACATTTATATCAGAAATAAATATTAAAAACTGGACCATTTCCCTCAGAAGGCCTTTTGCAAACTTGGAGGTGAAATTTAGGTTCAGTTGTAGCTAAAAAACTTTCTTCAGTCAGAGAGAAAAATGTCATGCAGTGAAAAGGAGGGATGTAACATGCAAGTGAGAATATGCAAGTGAGAATAGGCCATCAAGCAAATGAAACAAGATCTGGGTTGGGGAAAAGATAGTATGAAAGTAATTTTTTTNTTTTTTTTTTTTGCATATATCGCTTTCTGCTATCATTTGACAGCACTGGCTGCAGCAGACAGTATCCCTAAGAGGAAAAGCCTAAGAGGCAAAACCATCTTTCATAGAAGATCCTAAGAGAGGGAAAGCCCACGGGACAATGGTATATAAAGCAGTAAGAATTCTTTAGACAATAAGCCAGTGTTTGCCTCTTGAGGTAGAAACATCTGTAGTAAAATTACACCCAGAAATTTCACACAAACTTCTGTCTAAGAATATAGCATTTCATGCGTTTAATGATAGTAGCTTCTTCTCTCATTCTCTTAAAATGAAACACACTGCTGCTTTGACTTCCTCTGTTCTTCAGAATAAGACAAGGATAACTTGGGAAAATACTGTCAAAAAGTGCTCTGACTCATAAATCCGCACAAAATACAAGTAAACCAGCAAATTCTCACAGAAAAAAAATCGAGCAGAAAAATACCATCAGACAAGTAACAATAATTTTCCACACAGTGTTTCCTGTCTGACATGAATAAAAGTGCACATCAGTGATGAAGAGTAGCTGACATGATACAGTTCTACAACCTGCTTTATCCTGTAGTATCATTCCTTATGATACAGGACTAATTTAAGAAAGAAAAAGGTGTTTTTTACTGATCCAGTATCAGCTTACTTGAAATGTTTATTAAAAATGGTAACGTCTACTAGAGCAACTTGAGAATTAAAAGCCTGTCTTCAAAGTCAAAAATTACAAGTATCCTGTAGAAAAAAGTGATGCTGTCAGACTTTTCACAGCAAGACACAATGATTCTTTTAAACACTGGAAAGCCGTCACTCTCTGGATAAACTATGGTTTAGAAATGGCTACGATCAACTAAACATGACAAACGAGAAGTTGCAATGTATGGGTCATTTGGAATGGGATATGAGAGTGTAGGAAGTACATCTGGAGTGGTAATGTAAACACGCCATATCTAAACACTAGCAGCACAAAAGTTAAGGATACAAATGTATTTTGTTGCCTGCTTTTCCTCAGCATCTTAGGGAGTTATGGAAATAACCATTGGTAAAATTACTCATTAAACTAATTATATAGTAGTCATTCAGATTTGGGGTTTGCAAACAAAATCTGAACGTTACACAGATACAGTCCAGACAAGACTAAAGCCTGGTGATCTCATTACTTGGGAAGCGTAATAGCACAATTCTCCCAGAGACGTTTACAGCTGGGTTAATCTAAAAGACTATTATTGCCTCCTTTACAAGGGTGCTCTTTCAGCTAAGTTACCACAGGTATCATTTTCAGAGATGTGCCTTCTAAGCATCTTCTTAAGAACTCTCTAAATGGATTCTGTTTACTTACTCCAGTATATGAAGTCTTTGGAATCTTGGGTGGAAGAATATCAACTAAGAATAAGATTCAAAACTACATTTTGAAAAGCCTGAGATCAATATGTAGTGAGTGATCCCCAGAACACCGTCACTAAGTGCTGAGATATTGTTCACTAACTCAAAAAATACACTGCAAGCATCTTTAAAAAATTGAGTCAGGGAAGGAATGAAATGAAAACATAGAGGAAAATCAACAATTCAGAGAAGTGAAAAATGTTAGTTTCTTTTGGGATAAAAGAACAGGAAGAAAGACACACTCATACAGCACAGACACTGACTGTGATCATCTCAGAAACCTGTGGCAGTGCTCCAGAGAAGAAATGGTAAAATGGTCTGCAAAAAGAAAAAGAGACAGGAGTAGGAAATTGTGGAGGGGAAAGGGTAAAAAACTCACAGAAATTACTTTTCCTGCCTCTTTATTTCAGCTGCTTTGCTCTTGGATTATCTAGTTTTTCTTGTAAAGACGTCAGAGACAAAAAGTGAAGGAAAGAGACAAGGAAATAGCTTATTTACTAGGTTTGAAAAAATAACAACAAAAATTTATTTCAAAAGCAGGTAAAAGTTATCAATAACAGAGAAAAACTGCTCTTAGCTGTCTCATTCCTTGCAGCCAAATCTTAAGAAGGGATCTGAAACTAAATTATTCACCATGGGGGGAAATGTGCCTTTTGCAGGTGTTTCCTCATGCCCTTCTCTCATAATTGAGGAAAAGTATGATGTTGCTTTGTAATTAAGAACATTTCTTTGGTGAGTGAATATTAAAAATCAACACATTAAAGGTCAGAGTATTTCCTTGATCATCACATGTACACAAGAAACAGATCAATGCAGTGATGCCAAACTGATTTTTGCCTTTTTGCTTTTATATATTCTTTATATATTTGTAGCTCTGTAGCCTATTATCATATAATGGCAGATTTGTAGCTAGCATTTCACTCTGTTAGACAGAAAGACAGAACACATTCCTAGAGACTCCAATACTCTGGGGACGAAGGTTAAATTCTCTGGGACCCAAGGTTAAAATGGCTTCTCAAGACACTTTCTCATAAACAAAGTTTAGTTAGTATCTAGAGGGGGGTTTCAAAAAAGGGTTGAACCAGGGAGGAATTACCTCATCACTCGTGTCTCTAACTGGGGATTCTTGTCAGTGATGCTAATTTGTGAAACATAAAATTGTGCCTGCTTTATGTTACCGTGTGCATCTTCAGCGCGTATTCGGCATCTATTCCAGCGTGTTCTGCACCATAAAGGAGTCTTTATAAAGGGAACAGTATTTTTATCACCTGTGTCTGACTTTTTGTCTGACTGCTTTTAGGACTGAAAAGACATCAACAGGACTGCTGTAGGAATTCTTTCCTCCACATATTCTATTGTATTCCCTCACTGAACTTCAGAATTTTGCTAACAAAACAATTTTCAAAAAGGAGAAATAATGTTTAAGTGGGAAAAAAAATGTACCTCTCTAATACAAATCAGTGCAAATAGTGATGGTAAGGGTGAAAGGAGATATGGAATATTCCACTGTGGTACTGAGACAAAACCAGTATACTCCTATAGCAGAAAATTCAAGTAAAATCAAAACTATGACATCTTTCTAACCTGTAAAAAGCTCAGTTCCTCTTTTGTACTAGGACAGAAGTGACCAAATATTTTTAAACACTGAGCGATAGCTTTAGGTCTTCCTATTGCCAAGATTTACTTCATATGGCTAGGACTTATTGGATAAGAAGTCCCTTCCAATCTAAGCTGTTCATAGCAGATGTACCACAGGGACTTATGAGAGGAACAGCTCTGGAGTAGCTCAGGGACAGGGGAAGGCAGCCTGTGTATTGCCCCTTTGCAGTCTGGGAAGCTGGCTGTACCACGGGGTTATGTGGCAAATTGGCACTGCTCACCCTGGCAGCCTTTTTTGGCTCTTTCTGCATCCTAATTAATTACTCACCAATTCCTCTCCAGTATAGCTTAGCTGCTGATTACAGAAGTTAATCTCTAGGCTGGAAGCTACACTTTACAAGATTTAAATTCTACAAGATTCATATGTCTAAAAACATAAAACTGAGATATGGAGACAGTAAGACTGCTTCACCTTGTTCTTTAAAACAAAAGACACATCCATTTTTCAGTACCACAGCTAATACCTATACTTTGAATAAAAGTAAATTCCACAGTGTTATTATCTTGTATTCACCATACACACAACAGGTTAAAAAAAATCTGCTATTTCAAGCTTTTTTTTTCAATAATATTAGCTCTGCCCTTTTAGCACAACATTTAAAAATAGAATACTCCTAAATAAAAAGTTCTCTGGTTGAGGTATACATATTTGTGTTAGATCTAGCTGAAATGTTAGTTATTTTTCTATATGGTGGTTATTTTTCCCCACAGCACTCCTCACAGTGCCATGTTTTATATTGATAGCTAGAAAGGAGGTGATAACACAGCAGAATTTTGGCTATTGCTAAGTGGTGCTGGCACAGCACCAGCACTATCTGTCCAACATTCTGCACCACCACCTCCCAGCAGCCTGGGGGTGGGCAAGGGCTTGGGAGGGGGCCTAGTCAGGACAAGCTGACCCAAACTGACCAAAGGGATATTCCATACAATGTGATATCAGCTCAGAAATAAAGGCTGAAAGGAAGGAGGAAGAAGAGGGTGTACTCATTATTTACAACATCTACATGTACTGAAGTCCCGCTTCCCAGGAAGTGTCTGGACATTGTCTGCTGATGGAAAGTAGAGAACAAAATATTTGGCTTTTTTCTCTTCTTGTGCACATGACCTTTCACTTTTGCTTTCGTAAATTTTCTTATCTTGACCTATAAGTTTTTATTCATCTTATTTCCTTCTCCTGTCTCACTGAGAAGGGAAGAGATAAAGTGGCCAAGGTCACCACAATATTCTACTCTTAATACTGTTTCTTTTATTTGACTAACATATTAACATATTTGATACCTCATGGACTCTCTTCTGTCAGTTAAATTACAGGTTGACTCAACTCCCTACATATTTAGAAGTTTAGGAATTGATGTGAAATTCACCAGTTGAGAAAATATGAGCTGCAAAATAGGTTAGATGTTTGAGGCCCATAATATATTTAATTATCAATTATTTATAAGTAAGCCCCATGAATATTAAAAGTAGCTACTGTAAAATAGTTTGGAATTATAACAGGAATAAATATTAAAAACATACTTTAGACATATTGGAAGACATAAGTAATCTTGTTTACATTCATTTTTAATAACATTGTTGCACATGTAAATTCCAAATAATGTTATTTGTTAAACTTGCATAAATTCAGGCACAGAGGTAATGCTTTCAGAGAAACAACAGGAAATAACAACTATCTTTATGTTATACAGTCACACGTAATTGTGTGCAGTGGGGTAGTGTCATGAGAAGGGTAATTCTGCACGGCAGCATAACACTTTCATCATATTCTAGTTTTGAGGAACACGTTCCCTAACGTGGCTTTTGGAGAAATCTGATTTAAGTTTTTTGAGGATAGCCTGACCAAGCTTCTTGACACTAATACTACTTCTGATATCTTCATCTCTGATTTTGCTTTTTATTCATAAATATTATCACCACATTAGGACAATATTATCATGCTACCTCTGTAATTTAAGTGTGTTGAGCAGACATATTACCTTACACTGAATACCCATTATTTAACTGCTAGTTTAACTACTATCTCAATTTTTGTGACCAGCACAGGAATATTTCTTGCTGTCACAATGCTTATCATGCTTGAATTTACATCTCTACACTTCCCTAACAGCAACTAAAAAATGAAAGAAATTTGTAGTGAGAGGGTAAAGGGATAGGATGAGAGCAGCGTCTCCAAGTGTAGAAACAGAAATGACAACTGTTCAACTACTGTTAAGCATAAACCCATTCACACTGACAGCATGTTCTGTAGGGGTGCCTAGGGCTCTGCATGTTAGAAAATACCTGGCAAGTTAACACAGTACCAAATATTTTGAGAAAGTCTGTCCTCAGACAGGAAGGGAAAAGGACCTGTAAGAAAACTGTGGTGCGTTGTGATTATGTGTGCTCTGAAGGTCATTTATTGAGAATGATGTAGAACTGGTCATGCAGACTGATTTTTCTTGCCTGTCAGATATGTCATCAGACTCATATATAATATCCTAGAATTTGGCCTTCTATCCTATAAATTTTTTTGTCTACTACAACATAGTGGCACAGCTCAGGAAAGTGGAAAGTGTTCTTGTATCTTTAAAAAATATGAAGCTGATCTAAACAAGGACAATATGAACAATTGTAAATTACAGGTAAAATGTAGAAATATGAGAAGGCAGTTGACAAATTAGTTTGAAATACAATATGCAAATTGCATAGCAAGTAGCAATTTTTTTCAAGTCTACGAAGATAAAATAATTTCATATAAATGTTGTTCCATCCTCCATCACTCCTGAAGAAATAGAATAGAATTGGACAGGATATTGAGAAGGATGAGAAGAATGATTAAAGATATTAAATATCTTCTGGTCTATAGAATCATGCCATAAGTATGGTGAATAGGGAACAACTTGTTACTGAGTTTTTCCCATAAGAACTGGATGACATGAAAACAGCAGGTGCCAAATTCAAAGCAGACAGAGAAATAACTTCACGTATTAAATAAATAAATTGTGTAACTTCTTGCACAAAAAGTTGTGGATTTAAGGTGTTTACGTGGGTTCAATACAGGACTGAGTAATTCTATTGAAGAAACAGCCCTACAGGATTCAAAATATAAAGAACATTACTAGCTTAAGAGTGGTTTAGCTACAGTTGGGTTGAGGCATTAATTAACTGCACGTTTGCAATGATTTTCTGTCCTTCACTAGAAAACCATTAGTGGCCAGTGCTAGATATGGTACACTGGGTATATAGTCTGGTATAAAGAATTTCCGGTCTGATGCAGAAATACATATTTCCCCCCTTCAGATACTTAGGTTTGCAAAGTGCAATATGTGTACTTTCAAATATTTATCTCTGAGCAAACACTATAAAGACAGTCATGCAAATGATCTAGCAATATTTCATGTGATTCATAAATATAAGCTAGGGTTTTATAATATAATAGGAATTCAATGTTTATCTCCATACTAATACCAGGGAGGCTTAGATAGAAATAAAACCAATTAATTCTACTTTCCAGAAAGCAAAATTAAATTTATATAAAGATACAACTTGGCTGAAGAAAGGAAATCGGGTGCATCCCAATTTACCTCAAGGAATTCCTCCCTTATGTCTGTCCAAAACAACTGTCCCAGAGTCTTGGTGTAATGCCTCCAGTTCTATTGTCTACTGTCTCTGAATCACTCAATGGCACTTTTATTTTTCATTATTAGATTATTTCTTTTGATGCCATCCTGTAACAAAGTTTTGCTGTATTCACAGGATACAGCCAGAGAAAGCACAGCAGTTTGCATGGCATCTGCAGGAATTGTTGTGGATGGCTAGCCATTATCAGAAGCTCCTAATATCTCTGTAGATTTTACGATAACTCTTCAGCTTACTTCAGGCTTTTGTTTTACATTTACACTCTAATTGACACAGTCAAGAGTTAAGTTACTGCTGTTACTGTTAACTAAAAAATGAAGTCTGGATTTGCAGTACAATGATCTTATTAAAATATTACATTTATAACAGAGAAATAAATTTATTAAAAAATAAATAATCAGAAACATTACTAAGTATTCAGTTATCCTATCAAGAAAGATAGAGAAGCACACAATATTCCCATTAATTCTGCATATTTTATGATGAGGGTCCTGAAATGAATAATGATTCTTTACCACTCAAAACAAAGATAAGGAGTCCAATGTCTGAACTCATGGCAGATCCAGCTAATTGTATGCACAAGTCAAAAAAGGGGAGATAAAAAAAACCACTTAACCTCAAGTATGTGTGCTCATGCAGACAAATAGGTTCATAAAACATATTCTGGCATCAAGAAACTAATAGTTTGTATTATGAATCCTTTATTATTTTTAAATCATGAAAGTAGAGAACCAGGGTAAAAGGAAGGAAGATACATGTACAGCTATTATTAGTGTCACACTAATTGTTGTGCTTCCAGCATTTCCTCTTGTGCATATGGATGGTTTCACCTCATGATGTGGAAGATACTCCATCCACAATTACATATTATAGATCAGAGTTAAATTTGTATAACACAGATTAGAGAAATTCTGTTCACTTTTTGATTTCCTTAAATTTTAATGATAGAATCTCTTCAGTAACATTTTTCCCTCAAAATTTTGAGGTACTTCAGGACAAAATTCTATAGATGCTTCCTTGATCACTTTTGCAGCATTTCAAAACCTTTTTGTCATCCACTATTTAACAAAATGAAATAAAATAAAGAAAAAAATGTCAAACAACATGTTTTGAAAAACAAAATTTGGAAGACTGAGTACAAATTTCCAAGATAAACAAGTTTTCCATGAAGATAAGGACATTATATAAAAATGTGCATATAAACATCATTCGTATTAAACTTTTTCGCTCCTTGTTTGAAAGGCCATAATTATGAACACAATATAAATACTTGAAAGATTTTTAATACTTTGAAGAACTTAAATTTGCCACATATTATTTTAAAACAGCTTTTTCATGTGACTCTGTTATACAATGTCACCGTATTTGTCAAAGCACAGAGAACAATTTCTTATTTTATTTTGAAAGCTTAATTTAATTTCATATTTTTAGTATTCTTCAAAAGTAAAAATGAATCCTTGTTTTGATATGAAGCAATATTGAATATTTTAAATTAATTTTAGAAATCAGTGTTTCAATAATGGTGGAGTCAAATAGTTAAAACCACTTCTCGTTAGTTCTAAAGAATAAAATTTCTACCTAAAATTCTTAGGGCCAAATATATAAAAACATGTACATTTCTTAGGTATTAAAGAAGTAAATGTTAAATTTTCTTTTAAGCATCAACAAAACGACAGTGCCAGAATTTGATGCTTTATGTAGGATGCTTTATGTAGGATCATTAAAATGATATACACACCATGCAAGCATATATTTACCTTCACAGGATGGAGAGGATCCTTCAAACTGCAATTGTGCATTCAGTTTGCAGGTTAATATATCTTGTCCAACAAGGGTGAAACCAGGATGACACCTGTACTTCACAAAATCTCCTGAAAAAGGTATTGAAAAAAAAAAGTTAAACCTCAAAAAATCCTTCAAACAGAAGTATATCAAAATCTCAGGTGGAAGATGAAATAGCTTAGTTTAACTAGAATTCAAGTGAAAACAGAAAAAAGAGAAAGAAATACTATCTTTTTACCGATTTCAAAATCATCATCTTCTGTAAACAAATCTGCATGTGGAACTGTGGGTGGAGGCTGGCATTTCCTGAGCTGATAAGCTGCAAATTTAAGTGAAAAAAATTAATGAGCCCTAGGCATGGTCAGCTGGAGAATAATTTTAGTAAAGAAAGTTAAATCTTATTGAATAAATTGGCTAAAGTAATTAAAAGAGTAAGAGGTTAATATTAGATGGTAATGGTTAACATTAAAGATAGAACACAGTTTATTAAAAGCCCCAAATTAACATTGTTAGGTTTTTTTAATATGTAATTTAAAAAACCTCATAAGTACGGTTATTAAAAACAAACAAACAAATAAACAAACAAAAAAACAAAACAAAAAAAACAAAAAACCACACAAAGAAGCCCCAAACAAAAACAAACAAAAAAATCCAGCAAATCCATGAGTCCTGGTAAATCAGTGAACCACAAAGTTAAGAAATATTTTTGCAATTCACTAAATAACTGTGGTAATTAAATTTTAATTATATAAAGAAAACGGACCATGAAAATTGAGGACAAAGAATCCTCCTGTTGAAAAATCACTGTGAAATTTGAGGAGGACTTGATTGGTAGAACTGTAAGCTGTTTCCAGAGCTGTGTTCCCACTGAAAACTCCTAGTTGAGGTGAATTATGGTCAGGACCATCCCTGGAACATAAAACATTGAAAAGTCAGCTGAAAAACTGATGTTCTTAACATTCAAATTAACAGTCTCTTTTCTCTGGAGAGCAGTTTAAATTTTTGTAAAAAATGCTTTCCTTAATGATTTAAAATTAGTTTCTTCTATTTTTTTTTTCTAGCAACACAGAATACTCTTTCCAACTTCAAACATGATAATTTTTTTGACACCAGGCTAATTTGCAATACTTTTTTATATTTACTTGGGCCAGAAATGCAGTGGTGGCAAGGAATTTTCAATATGTGTTCCTGCCAAAAATTTTCATGTACAGATCAGACGTAGAAAAAACCCAAAAAAATAGAAGTCTTGTAATGCTGTCATATTTCCAGCATTTTGACCCAGGTGCTACAAGTCTTCAACTCGTGGTTAAAACACAGAGTTGTGGAAATTGCAAGTTACTCTGCCATTTGAATGAATTCCAAAGATTCAAAGGTATGTAAGGGGGAAAAAGAAAAGAGGGGGAAAAAGCTAGGAGAGAATTTTGTGTTTTGTGTTTCTCAACAGTAGGATAAGACACCCAAAGAGAAACATACTCCAGTAACATCAGGCTTCATTCACTTCCAGTATCATAATGTAGAACATTCAGGCCTCAACAGTCAGAATGAATAAATAAACAAAACTCCCTACTTTTATCACGGAAGTATTTTTTGAGCTCTACAACACTTATTTCTGGTTATTTTGTATATTATATGTAATGAATATAAACTAAATTTTGCAATATGTTATTTTAGATGGCTTGAGATTATCTAGAATGTCTCTGAAAGCTACTAGTTTGACTGTTTACTGTCTTTCAGTCAGAGGGATATTTACTCACCTCAGCTGTGTCATTGAAAAGCCAAGCATCATATACATACAACCTCCCAGGGAACACAATATATGATGTATTTTATACTTGGATTTACAGGTAATGCAAATACCAGAGGCAACTGACTGGCTGCTCAGAAACAGTCGCACATCTCTATAAACTGTCTGAAAAACCTCACCAATACCTAGAGGAATAGTGGACTGGCTGGGGGATCGAAGCAGCTGACTCACAGAGCAATAAGTTACATCCTATATTCTGTGCAAACCTTCCTTCTCCTGAGCTATCTGTAGCATAAATGAGAAGTGACTTTGCACAGTATGTGGGGTAAGGACCAGGGTCAGACAGAGATCACATGTCCAACACCTTTGCATTATCTATGTCTGACCTTGAGCTCAGTAAATCCTTATGCAAGAATTTAGACAGCTCTAAGGCCTCTTCCTTCAGATGAAGTCACAAGTTGAATGGGTTTGTGTGGAAAGAAATACAAATTCACAGAAGAGGAACTTATAATATGAAGCTTAAAGACATGGAGGTAGAAGGCCTGAAATTCTGGGTTAGAAAATATAAAAAGTATGTCTATCAAGCATATTTAAATATTAAGAAAATATAAGAAAATCTTACTTAATGCCTAAATTAGTTAATGTCTAAAGAAATCAGAAAGTTTTGCAAAAGCTAACATATATTGCCTGTGTGTTCATGGGACGCATAATTCAACATAGTGTAGATTATTACATCACTTTGACCTTACATGGCCTCAGAGACGAGAGAGTCAAACAAGATCTGATTGATAACTGAGTTTGAGTTTCAAAGTACTTTTGGAACAGTATTCTTAAAGAGTTCAGACAGTGATAAGTTTTTTTTTTCTGTTAACCTTAGAAGTTGTTTTGTCCTGCTCTTCAGCACATATGACAACCTAAAGAGCAATACTAAGAAAATCGGTAGCTTGAGACAGTGAGACTTAATTAATCAATCAGAAAAAAATCACTTCTGTTTCAAAAAATTGCATACCAAACTGCAATGTAGTCATTCACAGGTTCAGTCTGAAGTAAGGTAAAGTTGATATAAATCCCATGGCCTGGAGATACAATAATTAACCAAGTACAGTCCTTGGAATTTGGGTATTCATCTGGAAATCCTGGGGAATAAACTGTACCATTCTGAGCAGTTACATTATAGCCACAAGGAGCTGAAATGAAAACAAATGGAAAAAAATTAGTAGTAGCAAATAGTTTTTCATGTCACAAGTGGAATATCAAAATGCCTCGAAATTCTTAAAGCTTCACAAGACAAGATAACCTAAGTCTTAAGGACAGCCTTTTCCTTGGTTGGTTGCTTCTCAAATATTGACATTTCTAAAAGTAATTTATGCTGATGTCTTTAAGGTTTCATTTCTTAAAATTCATCAAAATCTGCTGGTAATATTATTTGCATATAATTCTTGAAACTAAGTCCACACACCATTTAAAAAGGGGCACCTTTTGTTTGTATTCAAGATTAAAAACCAAAACAAGCAAACAGGTCTTGCGTGTTTCCATCCAACTGAACTCTAACAGAACGGGAATAGAATCACGGAAAAAACAGGTTGATTGCTCTTTCACTAGTCCAAAACAATTATGCTTTATTTCTGACAGGTTTGAGTAATTTTAATGGTGTTTCACTTGCAGATTGTATCCTAATTATCCTTATGACAAGTAAAACGGACATACAGACACAAATTTGCACACTCACTGAATAAAGTCTGTAGCCAAATCAAAGTTATGAAAAGGTTAACTTTATTCAAGAGTAGAAAATATGTGATAATGTGCTCTTTTGAGTCTCAGTTTGGAAGAATTGACTGAATATGGATAAAAACATGTATTCAAGTAGACATATGGCCATTAATGAAAATTAGTGAATCTCACCCATTAGAACGAGACCTTAATCTTATTTATGGGCACTCAGCCTTGCTCTAGAACATTTTTCATTAGCTCTTACCATTAAGCTTATGTTATTATTGTCAGTGTTTCTATGACTCTCCTTCAGACCCTCTTAATTTCTTTTTCAATTTAAGAAGTGATGGAAAATAAAAGCAGAAAAAATCAATAAAAGGGAAAAAACAGGAAAGGAAAAGGGAAAAAGGAAGGAGGACTGAGAAATGCAGAAGGATGCCTCATTTTCTCTATGGTATATAGCTGCTATACTGTTGTGGTAGAAAGTCATCTGGCTAGTTGATGAGTAGCCCTTTTTGGAGGAGGTCCTTTAATCATCTCTGGATTTATAGGACAGGGTAATGAGGCTTTAACCACTTCACTTTCTTCATCCATATCAGTACTAACTTGTATGATGCACTTAGCACATTTTCCATCTGGACACAATCTGTGCAATGTGCTCTAGGATGATCCTGCTTGAGCAGGGAGGTTGGACAGGATGAGCCACTGTGGTCCCTTCCAACCTGACCCACTTTGTGATTCTGTGAACAGAATGGCATCTGCTCCTGAACCATGAATCTTTAGTTGCCAACAAATGAAAACAGCTAATGAAATGAAGGGTTGGTTCTGTCTGATTCCTGGTTGCATGTAGAGGCCAAGGGTGTCTGACACTATCTATCAGCTCTAGGAGTTCTGATGAAAATGTGACTCAAGCCCAGTTTTTACTATTTCCTAAACCCCTACATTAATGCCATGGTCACTTTGTCTGGTCTCAGAAATCTACTCTGTTTTCTCCACATCCACAGTACTCTATGTTTACAACTAAGACTGTTTTGACAATTATGCTTACTACAGGGAAATACGCTTCCTGGGAGTAGTATTAGTATCTAATTAATATACAGGATTTTTCTGATTGAAGTTTTGTATTTATTTTGAGTTTACTATATTTTTGACAGGTATATTAATGGTGGTAATGATTGCATACATTTTTTATTTTCCCTTCATTATTCTCTAATACTCAAGAAGGAATGCAGATTGATTGTATCTCAGTAAAGACAGTCTAATTCCTCTTATATGATTGTTAGCCATGAAAGATCAATAAATTTTCTCATAAAAAAAGTGTCACAGGTAAAAAAACTCTAGTAGAGTAAGTAATACACCCAGCTGTTACTAGGCTTTCTCCAAAGATCTTTAAAAATCACAGAAAACATAAAATTAAACAGAAATAACTGGTTAGATTTCACACAAGACAAAAATAGCTTTAGTGTGAATCGACAAATCACTCTAAATTAATGATGTTGTTATGTCATACTTTGAATGACAGGCATGAAGAAACAGAGATTTTTGAAATGAGTAAGTGTATAATCAAATCTTCTGAACTATCAAATACTAACAGTAGACCACATGTTGATTTATAAATGAATGAATGACATACTATTTGTTCTCATACCCATTTATACCTAATTACATTGTGCATGGAAAGACAGGAAATATTTTTAAAATTCCACCCAAAGATACCCAAACCCAGTTAGTCATTTACTGACCCATATGTTATACCAAAACATCTATGGTAAATCACTAGGAGTACTTGATTACACAGGAGTAAAGTCTTAGAGCATGACTATATGACATGATTCTACTACAATTACTTGAACAGAAATTAATCTAATTTTCTCCCATATACAGATGCTCAGCCTTCAAAAGTGTGTGCAATCTTCTGTAGAAAGCTTTCGATTCAAACTTCTAAGAAAACTGGTCATAGCTAAAAAAAGAATTTAACTCTTTCACTGATTTCTCTCCCAGATCCACGGTTAAATTACAGCAATCAGTAACAATTTGTTTTCCCTGTCAAAAAAAACCCATTTATATGTCATAATGATAATTTCAGCAGTATTAGGGGGAGCTTTAATGAATTATCCACAAGGCAAGTAGTGTGCTAAGTGAGAGACAGAAAACTCTTTATGCTCAGTCAAAAGAGAAAGCAACCTGCTGCTTAGTCAGAAGTGGTACCTATGAATGTACACAACCACACACACAACAGAGTCGCATGCATTCAGGCCTCAGCTGTGTGGAGGAGATGGAGACGACTGTGGGAAAGCTTGGAAGGTAGGATGCACATGCACAGGAACCAGGTCAAATGTACATTGCGAATTATAGAAATGTCAGTAGCAGAGGAATGCCTTCTTAGAGTTAGAAAATGATGACAGAACCACTGAATTAAAACTGTGGATGAGGGGACAGAGACAAGTAAGAATGACTTTGTCCTTACATCATTATAAATACTAATTCACTTCTTGCATGTCAATTCAAACTGAACATATATTATTTACTCTTGTTTCATGTAAGAAAACAGGAAATGCTGATTTATACCATAAAAATCTGCTCCTTCTATTACACACCTTCATGTATTTTAGGAAATATGCTTCTATAGGGAGTAAAAAGGAACAAGAAAAGATAGAAGGCTGCATGCCCTTTGGTGCTGCATCTATATCACTAAAATATAAATATGAGGTGTTGAACTTTGGCTAGGATTCTAACAAATTCTAAAAACTGTTAGTTGTTAACACTGAATACTTTTATATCCCTTTTTAATTGATATTTCAAAACTTTACCACATGCTTAACATGAAGAAAAATATTACATATCTGTTTATAGTGAACTTCTGGCATTAATAACTTTGTATATTTTTCCAAAACATTGATAAAGGTGTCTCCATAACCCAACTGCTTTTGAATAGAAGTATCTTCTTTAAATAGTCCTTCACATAGAGTTTAAGATAATTTCTGGCAGTATCATGAGTTCTCATAATCAACACAACTGACAGATATTAACAGGAACAATAAATCACTGCCAAGGAACATGATTCACAAAACATTAATGATTTATAAAGCACATAATATTCTGCCTTTATCTGCTTACACTACATATTAGGATAAAGGCACTGTTCTTAAGCAAAAGCTGCATTATATACAGGCACAAAAACAAGTAAACAAAAATCAGAAAGTACTGTGAGTTCTGAAGCAAAGGTCTACCATAAGTTACCTTCACATCTGGGGAAATTATAGTTCCAATTTCTATTGATTCCATGTTGACAAGTGAGAACAGGCTGCCCCCTCAAAACATATCCAGGATAGC
Organism: Leptocoma aspasia; assembly: GCA_013399835.1. Lineage (NCBI taxonomy): Eukaryota > Metazoa > Chordata > Aves > Passeriformes > Nectariniidae > Leptocoma > Leptocoma aspasia. Next base: position 1,679,410 of record VXAX01004648.1, on the reverse strand, counting down.
ATTCAAATGATACTGACTGTCCCACACTGTAATCTGAGTTGACGATATAGCCATTCAGAAAAGGAGGAGGATCGGGGCAGTTCTGTAACTCGTAAGCTGGAAGAGAACAGAAGGACTTTTTATTGCTTAATCAGCTCTCAACACAGGAAGTACACATTAATATAAAATCTGTAATGCATTCAATAATAGGTAAACACTGGAATGCCAAGCTCCAGTAATTCGGAGATTAACACATAACAAGAAATAAATAATCCATTTGGACCACATAAAAATGTTTTAGTAATCTACAACAAAGTAATTAATTCCTTAAAACTTTATGAAATACAAGATTTTCACAATCCATTGGATTTTTAAAATATACTAAACCATGCCCAAAAATCACCTGACCTAAAGAAATGAAAATAATTAATTAATCACTTTAAAATACCAGAGCACCATAAAGATCTAAAAAAATTTACAAATACCTATGAAGGGAAATGTCCTTTTAGAAATATCACCATGCGAAAAATCGCTTTAATGATTCATTATGTTTCATGTTGGATTCTGTCATTTTGAGGACATCAAAATATTATTCAATGAAATACATTTAATTCATAAAAATCAGTGTGATGAAAATTCAGAAGAAGCTTTCATTAATAAAATTTACTAAGATATAAAGATAATGTAAGCAGTTCCATATAAAGCAATAAAAAGACAGTTTTATAAAAATGTTATGTAAAATTATTTGAAAACAAGATTGGATTGTAAGATTGTAATAGATTGGATAGTAAGCAATTGTCGTTTAAGAAATAAGTGTTAAAAAGACGAGTGCCCTGCTCTTTTTGACCTCTCAATTTCCAGTTAAGAAATACTTCTGTCAGAAGTTCAAACGAGTAATAATACCAGTGTGCTCTGTAGCCACAGGCGTTGTTAAGTCCAAGCTCTAAAAATACGGCAAGAGAATATGATGAACATATTCTTGAACTAAGTATTTTGTTACTTTTTTCAAAGTTAACCTTTACATTATGAACATGTTAATCCTAGAAGTGTATACTTATTATTCTGAAACATATTTAAACAAGCCATTTCACCAAGACTAAGCTAAACATATATTTTAGATATGCTTAAGTGCTTACTTAAAGTGAAGTTTGTGCTTAATTGCTTCACTGAAGTACAACTGCTGGCAATAAGTTTTTTAGTCGTTGCTAATTACAGTCATGCTGTGCAATAAAAAGATTTATGTTGAGACAGCCTTCTTCTTTTCTCTAATTAGAATCCAGAATTCAGAGTTTGTAATGCTAGAAAATTGGAAAAGATGTAGTGGTACTAGAAATATTCTGAAATCCTCTAAAAAAATTCAGATCTCCCTTCTCTCAAATAACAAAAAATTAAGAAAATAAATTAAAAAAAAAATTTAAAGAATAAAAATTAACTGCTACTGAAAGGAAATACAAAAAGGTTTATTTTCCCTAAATTGTGGTTCATTAAATTTGTGCTAAATCTAGTAATAGCTCATTAATTTTTAATGTTATTATTACTCCTGCTATCATTTGTGAAGTACTAATACTGATAATATCATTATAATCAACATCTTTATACAAAATAGAGTAATAGAAAGATTATTTAAGAGTACAGGACTCTGAAAAGTATTGCATTAAGACTGAAATATTAAACTACATAAAAATCTACTTAGCAAATTATATTAAAAATAGAATAGAAAATTATTCCAGAAGGTCAGAGGATCTCACAGATTTTTTTTTTTAACAACAGTTACAGCAACAGTGTTTTGGAACAATGACAGTAAGTACTGGAATTTTTAGACTTAGATTGTTGAACATTTTGAGGAGATGAATACCATCCTTCCTTATCGGTTAACTTGTTACAACATAGTATTCATAGATTATGTTTCGAAAGTACTTAACACAGTCTCAGAATTTTTGAAGTTAGTATTAAAAATCAGTTTCAGGAAAAAACTAACTCTCACTGATCTACATAAAAAGATATCACAGGAACCAGTCAGGTGAGAGAGGAAATCTGACAGATTTGACAGAGGTGTTCCATAGACTAAATAAGTGATGATTGTGTGTATAGGCATCAAAAGAGATAAATAGGGAAGGTGATGGGATATTAGGAATATATTGAAACTTGGCGTGACAGAAATTATATGGAATAAGAGGTGGGTATTGTCCTGGTTTCTTCTAGGGAAGAGTTAATTTCTTCTCATTTTTAAAAAATTTGTCTCATGCTCTGCTAGTGAGGTGGTATACAAAA
>VXAX01004648.1:1657897-1677152 GCA_013399835.1 Leptocoma aspasia | reverse complement strand
AAAAAAAAAAAAAAAAGGATGGAGCATAGCTGGAACAGGTGACCTGAACTGACCAAAGGGATGTTTCATACCATAGACCATCATGCCTGGTATTCAAAGTGGGAGTAGTTACCCAGAAGGGTGGCCAATCTGGGTTCAGGAAGGGGGTTCTGGCATCAGTAAGCAGGTGGTGAGGAAGTTGTAGACTGCAGTGAGGTCTCCCCTCGGTCTCCTCCAGGCTGAACAGACCAAGTGACCTCAGCGTCTCCCTATACAGCTTCCCCTCAAGGCCCTTCACCATCTTTGTTGCCCTGCTTTGGACTCTCTCTAATAGTTTAAAATCTTTTATATATTGCAGTGCCCAAAACTGAACACAGGACTCAAGGTGAGGTTGCCCCAGGGCAGAGCAGAGCAGGACAATCCTCTCTCCCTTGCCCGGCTGGCAATGCTGGGCCTGATGCCCCCCAGGACAGGGTTGGCCCTCCTGGCTGCCAGGGCACTGCTGGCTCATATTCAACTTGTACTTGACCAGGACACCCAGGTGCCTTTCTGTGGCACTGCTTTCCAGCATCTAGTTCCCCAGGCTGTCCATACAGCCAGAGTTGGCAGATTCCAGGTGAAAAATCCAGCACTTTCCCTTGTTGAACTTCATATGGCTGGTGATTGCCCAATCTTTTAATTTGCTGAGGTCTTTCTGCAGGGCCTCTGTGCTATGAAGGGAATCAGCAGCTCTTTCCAATTTTCCTTCATCTGCCAGCTTTCTTAATATCCCTGCCAGTTCTGCCTCCAGGTCACCTACAAAGATGTGGGAGGGCACAGGGCCTAAGATGGAGCCCAGTGGGACCCCAGTAGTGACAGGTACTCAGTCTGATGTCACCCCAGTTACTGTCACCATTTGTGCCCAAACCATGAGCCAGTTTCTCACCATTTATGTATTTATCCAGCTGTGTGCTGGACATTTTGCCCAGAAGGATCCTGTAAGAAACAGTATCGAGAGCTTTGCTGAAATCCAGGAATATCACATGAACTGACTTCCCTTGGTTCACTAAGTGGGTTGTTTTGTCATAAAAGTAAACCAAGATTGATAAGCAGGACTTTCCTCTCATGAAGCCGTGCTGGCTGTGACCAATGACTGCATTGTCTTTCTGGTGTTTTTCATTACCTTCCAGAATAAACTTCTCCATAATTTTACCAGGCACTGAAGTAAGAATGACAGGCCTGTAGTTTCCGGGGTTCTCCTTCTTGCCCTTCTTGAAAACTGGTACAATGTTCACCAGCTTTGGGTCAGCTGGGACCTCTCCAGACTCCCAAGACTGCTCAAAAATCAAGAGAGGTTTTGCAATGACATCAGCCAGCCCTTTGAGTACTCTTGGATAAATCCTATCAGGCCCCATAGATTTGTTAACATCATCCCTTACTGTCATTTGGATTGTAAATGGAAAAAACAAAGCCCAGCTTTTAAAATTCTAGTACTCTTTATTGAGAAATGTGTATGCTTTTTTGCCTGTTGTAAATAAGGCAAACAAAATACATACAGAAATTTTGGGAGTTTGTTCTGATATTTGTTTTAGTAAGAAGAGAACCTGTGCCTAAAGCAGATCACTGTAAATTTGAAGGTCAGTCAGTTAGGGGTGAAAGCACTTGCATATGAGCAGAGTAAAACTGTTTGTTTTGCTATTTGTTATTTTAGAAAATAAGGTACAAAATTTTAACATACTCTGCTTGTATTTTCTGGTATAAATCCTATAGATGACTCATAAATTTTTGGTCAGGTGATCCATGTGACTATGATATTATGATTTACAGTCACTCAGGAAATATGTCTTATAGTTTTAGTATAAATATTAATTATATTCTTCTTTGTTCTTTTGATTTATGCAATATCACCTGATTTAACAGAGCAATTAATTATTCAGTAGTCATGACTAAAAAATACTGCCAACAAATCCTGATGTCACACCTTGCAATAGAAAACTCTTTCTATGAGTGTCATGTCCAAAGGTTTGTTTGCTACTAAGCTTTACAAACTGAGATTCCATTTCACTGCAGACAAAACTCTAGTGAGACCCTGAAATAAAATGTGAAGGAAATCTGAGAAAAAGATTTCATTCCAATACTGGCAACAGTCAAATACTTGGATTTTAAAATTATCTCATATAGCCATTTGGCATTTATTTATGCAGTATATTTTCCACTGATAAGAAAAGATTGCAAATCACAAAAGAAATGTAATTGATTCTCTGCTACCTTGTTGTTATGGTTCAAATGTATTTTCCAGCTTACATAAGCACTAGGGTGACTTACTGTCTTTTCAAGTGCCTCATACTTCTGTAACACTTAAACATGGAAATAATTGCTTTACAGAAAAATGGTATTAGCAGAGAATTGAGCATGCAATCACTCAAATACTAGGAGAACTCACAATTAGCTCACTTAAAATTATCATTTAGGCTTATTGTACATTCCTCCAGTATCATGGTGTGTATAACTACTGACACAACAAAAAATCCACTTATCAGACTAGGCTGGCCTACCATGAGTTTTGTTGGAAAGTTGATCTAGTTTAAAGTTGACCGAGTTCCAGCTTTCCTGCCATGGGCATGGACTACTATTTCAGTAGATCAGATTGCTAAAAGTGCCATCTAACTTAACTTTGAAGACCTTCAGGGATTGGGCAGTCACAACTTTTCCTGTTTCAGTGTCTCACTACCCTCATCTTATGTTCCTTATGTCCAATTTAAACCTACCATAGTTTGATTTAAAACTGCTGACCCTTTTCACTAAAGACCTTGGTAAAAAGTCTCTTCTATTTAAAAAGACCCTCTTAAATACTGAAAGGCCACAATAAGGACTGCCTGAAACCTTCTTATCAAACCTTCTCTTCCTGAAACATTCTTAACTCTCTCAGCCTTTCTTCACAGAAGAGGTCCTGCTGTTTTACTTTGTAGTCTTCCTCTGGACCCACTTTAACAGGGCCATGCCTCTCTTGCGCTTGAAGCACCAGAGTTGAATGCAGCACTCCAAGTGGGGTCTCAAGAGAGTGAAGCAGAGGGAGAGAATCACCCACCTTGATCTGCTGGCCATGCCTCGTTTTACGGAAGCCCAGGATGCAGATTGCTGCAGCACAGGATAGAACTGCCAATCTGGAACCTCAGTTTATTGTTGTAGGCACCAAAGAACATAATCTTTATAGATGCCATGACTCAGGACTAGAATCATGAAACATCACTTAATGATTTAGAAAATAATTTGCTACAAGGCCCTCAAAAGATTGTATTTTGTTTCCTTTAGCATTCCTGCCTTAGGACATAATTTGAAACCATTTTTGAAATACAGTAACTTTTCAACAATCCCCTTTTCATTCCATGATTCCTATGACTCAGAAGCTCCATCATATTCATCTTTTTTCCAGTTAGCCATCAGATTTAAGATATTTAAATCATGTTTTGTATGTACATGAGTGTTTGTGGAAGAAAGGGAGGGTAATTAGAACATTTTTCTGTGTATTTTCTGGAACATATTGCTCAAACTTTCAAATACATGAGAGTAAGATTCTTACTTCATATTCAGCTTTATCTTATATTGAAATTCAGAGCAGACTGAAAATAGTCTTATAGTTCCAATAACAGGGACAAGGACTTCCAGTAAAAAAATTACAAATGAAATATTTATTCTGCTTCACTTAAAGAAACTCTAGTACTAAAGGGAAAGATATGTGGGGAAAAAAAAAGATGTTCCATAAATATTAAAAGCAGAAGGTAACATTAATATGGACAGGAATTAAAACCCGCAAATATGTCTTATGAACCATTAAACTGTGTTCTTCTGTGCACTAAATTCTGTTCTGAATCGCTCAAAGGCCATAAAAGCTATTTATTTCTTCTGAACTGGCATAACGGCTTGCCAATCAAATTTCCGTGATTGTTCTTCTCAGACCTAGTGTACAGAGACTGTTTATATCTCAGGTATCGAGATTTGACATATATTGGGGTCTCATAACCTCAAGATCACCAGTCAAATGACATATAGAAATGTTTTTCTAAGTATTTGTGGTTGTTTCCTCTCTTTGCTGTTTTACACAGGCAGCAAAACTGCAAAACTCATAACAAGAGACAGTCTTTCTCAATGCTTCTCTTTTTTAACTAAATGGTACAACACTTATTTCAACAGTAGAAAAAATGTAATTACACTTAAATGTTGCTCTTTAAAAAAATCAGGCACTCTGAAAGTCCTTTCATTATCTTGGAATAAAAAAAAATATTCTAACTTCTTCCAGTAGTTCAATCACTATGAACTTCCTTCTTGCTACAAGTGAAACAAAAATGTTCCACAACACACAGAAATTTAGCAGTTTGTCTTTAACACAATGGAAAACCCACCATTCCCAATGCATTGCAATTGCAAAACTGAAGGGAGAAGAGAACATGAAAATATCAGAGCATAAACAATAAGGATCTGATCAGCAATAGTACTGAGATCTGTAATTTCCCCAGGGTTCTGCTAAGGAGACAAAGCTTTTTAATGCATTCAGAACTACACTGCTGTGAGAATTCACGGGCTTAAGGACCAGCACTAGATCCCTACAAGTATGAGCAGAAAATATTTTACAGTTCACAGTGTGCATTCACTTTTCTTCTTCCCAAAAATAATGTGGGAAGTACAATCAAAGTACAATCCCAAGCTATATTAAGATTCAATCTCATAACCATTTTTCTGCCTTCAGAAAATCAGTAGAAAAATTGAGAAATAGCATTATTAGTTTCATAATTCACTCTACAATGTTCATATTCTTTGCTTTCCCTTGAAATGAGGGGTTATCAAAAAACCTTCTCCTTCATAAAATGCTAAGATCTCTACAAAACTTCCTTTTTTATTATAGCATGCAAGCTTGATTGAATAAACATAGCCAATACCCATCGTCCTTTATTTTTAGATTGGTATCTACAAAAAAGATATTTACCTCACAAAAAAAAGTCTGCTACTTCAGTGCCCTTATGTACTGTTAGCAGAAAAGGCAATTATTTTCACTTTAAAAAATCACTCCTTGAACTGAACTGAGTACCATACAGTAAAAACCCTGAATTTAATCTTAAATCCCTTTTAATGTAATTTAAATACAACAGATCAGATTAGAATTAAGCTACACAAGTTTGTGGGCACTCCTAATATGCAACACAATCACTAATATGCAACACACTCACTAATATGCAACACATTCACTAAGACAACTAGAATGGATTTGGTAAATGTGTCTGTAACTATGGATTCTTCTTGCCTACTCTTCTTTTTTTGAAGGGTAAATGATATTAATTTCACTATTAGAAAAGTAATGGTTTTTTTGTTTATAAAACTTATTTTTTCCCAATTGTAGTATATTAAACATCCTAAAATGAGATCAGTTAGAAGCACTCTGAAAAAAAAAATCTGTTTAAATGTATAAAGGTGTCAGGAGCTCAGCTCCATTTGCTTTGCTTTGCAAATTCATTTCTAGAAATGGACAACTTAACTGTGTGAGCCTCAATTGGACTAAAAATAAATTCTTAGCTTTCCATATATAACAGTAGTCCTTTTGCCCATAAGAAGATTTTGAATGTGACAGCCATATCAAGCTCTCATATTTTATTTCCTCCCCACATTTATATACCATGAATAGCAGTTAGGGAAGACATTGCATATTAAATTGAGTTGTGACAAAGAATATTCTGACTTGGAAGCCAGCAAGCCAAACTGAATTGGTATCTATGGAGTAATGCTGCATCTTTCTTCTCAACAAGGGCTTTGTTTCAGAACAGTGAGATTTGACTGAAATTGGCCAATGGTTTCAAAATTGCATAACAAAGGTATACCCAGAAGGGTGACAGCCAGACAACAAAACAATGCTAAATTCCATCATCCAAACAAATCAGGCTAAGACTCGTATGGCATTTGATTGCATTTGATGGCATTTACTGAAAGGAAAATAACACTTCTAATAGGGAAGAAAGGAGAAGGAAAAGAGTAACACTGGAGTAATGAGGGATTATTTTTTTAAGTCAAGTTTCAGCAGTTGCAGATAGTCTAAGAGGAAGAGAGACTCATTGAGAAATATAATACTAAAAAGAGTAGGAAAATCCAGAAAATCCAGAGATAATCCATCAGAATAGATAATTAAGTATCAAGGGCAACAGATATGGAACAGGAAAAGAAAAGTCAGTTGTCAAAACAAACATATACTTTGTCTGATAAAAAATCAAGCAGACAATAAAATTGCTCATTTTGTAAACCACTGGCATTTTCTTTCAGAGGGCAAGGGAAGAACAGGGAATACACTGAAACAATACTTTCCTAAATTCATAGATTATGGATATCTAATTAAGTGTACAATTTCCTATATGTTCTAAATGATAAATAAAATACATCCAAGACAATTCATTTTTAAAGAAGAAAAGTCCCATATCTGTTTGTACAATGAAGAAAAGGAAGTAGATAGAAAACAGAACACAAATTATAAATTCAATAGAGTGAGTTTAGCTGGTAGATTCTAATCACTTAAAAATTGAACACAACTGTGTTACCAACTTTCCCCATTTTAAAAAAACCAAAATGATAAATCATAAATACCTATTAGAATAATTAATTTTTTCCAGCACTTGATTTTTTGTTGAAGTGGATTATGTTGTCAGTTTTTTAAAATGTTTTAAACCCATACATTTTTTAACATACACACATATATGCATACACACACACACAACACACACACACTAAAATACTGTCTCAATAGGTAAAGAGTAATACATAAAAATGAACTGCATGAGTTGTCTTTGCAGAAGAAATTTCTTTGCTTTCACTCATAGGAAGTATAAAACTGGATGAATGTATATGCATTTGGTAGTGCAAATATACCCATAACTACACTTTTTGTGAAATGAGATAAATACTAGTCATATTTTTAATTTGAAATTAGAATGACACAAATATCAATTTAACTGTATATCCTTCTTGATTCTGATTTTTTGTTCTACTATTATAACTATTAGACTAATAACTTAGCTATGGAAAGTCTTATCAAATTATTACTCTAGTTGAGAATTTAATACTTTTTCTGATTTTTTTCTGTAAGTACTTGGAAAATACGACAAGTTTCTGAATTTCAATGCATAATACTTTTTTGACATTTTCTTTTATTTTGAGAATACTCGTAACACAATCTTCATCACTTTAAAAATATTTTATTATAAGGCCTATGTAATGCAAAAATGGAATGTTTCATAATACCTTACTCTGGCTTTAAGTGAATTGCTTTTCCTATGTTTACATAATAGGATAAAATTTTACACTGTCATTGAGGCACTCATGATCATAGATTTGTTGACAGCTGACAAGTTGCAAGTGGAAGAAATAGAAAGCATGCAACTTATCTAAAAAGCAACTGATTTTAACAAGAGATGGTTAGAATGAACCAAAAAATAGCAGTTCCTATTGTATCATGTCCTCTTCATCACATTCCCATTTATTTCAGAGTAGACCAAACAGTCCTACAGGACTAAGTACGAAAGGGAAGAATAGAAGAAAAGAGTAATAAAACTACACAACAAGAGGAAAAAACTATTGTTGAGTAAGCTGCAACACTGCCTCTGGAAGAACATGTTATACAGTCTATAAAAAACGTAAGATTTAGCTACTAGTTTCAGGTCAGAAAATGCTGTTAGTAAGGAAGAGCTTGTTACAGCAAGGAAAACCACACTAAATAGAACCAGAACAAAGAGTACTGGAGAATATATAGAAAATATACCACATGGGTTTGTATTTTAGTTATTTGTCCTTCCTGTAACTTGACAATCACTATTATTTGTGACTGCTCAGAAGGAAACTAAGACTAGGTGGGTGTGATGCGAGAATATTCCATACTTGTAAGACTATGTGACAGAAAAAATTCTACAGATGGCAGAAAGTCATAATTTTTTGTGGGCATGCTTTATGAGCATCAGTCTAACTCAGGTGTTCAGAATCTTCCTCACTGTCCATTGACTCCATAGATATGATCTAACTATAAATGTATATGTGTGTGTGTGCATGCAAATAAATGCTACACTGGGCCTGGAAATTACAGAGTTCACTGTCTTCATAGAATCTCATATGGTGCTGTGTCTTCGGTTTGTGGCCAAAAGAATACTGATAACACAGGAATGTTCTGGCTTTTGCTGAACAACATCAAGGCCATCTCTGTTTCCCACTATGCTCTGCCAGAAAATAAATTGGGAATGTACAATAGGGTGGGTGAGGACACAACCAGGCGGATGACCTGAACTAACAAGAGATCATCCATACAACATAAAATCATGTTCAGCAACGAAAGAGAAGAGAGGGAGACTAGAGACATTAGCCATCTTTGGCTGGGCATCAGTCTGCCTGTGGGAGGTGGTGAGTGGTTGCCTTTGTGTCACTTTTTTCTTTCTCTCTCCTTCACCTTATCCTTCACCTATTAAACAATGTTTTTTACCTTTGCCTCCAAGCTTTCTTGCTTTTAGTATTCCTTTCCTCTTCCCCCCTCCCACTGGGGTGGGTAGGAGGTGAGTGAGTGGTTATGTGGTGTTTAACTGCCCACTGGTGTTAACCCCCAACACATAATTAAGCTACGCAAATTAAGATCCTAGAATAAGGTGGTATGAATTCCCTCACAGATATCTGGAAATAAAACCAGCCATTCCATTTTGTTAAACTGTTCAGATCCTGTAATGGTGCTCAACTGTTGACAGTAAGACTATTTCAACAGTTCAAAAATATGCACAAAATAATGATGTTTTATTGTCACTAACTGGAAAATAACCAAGCAAACAAATAACAAAGATGAAGTAAAAAGCCAACAGTAACGGACCACAAAAAGTTCACATTTTCAGATACTGATTATATGTGTTTGAAAATGGATATAGAATGTATTATCTGGTGGTTTTTTATTTCCTGGTAATTTTCACAGGAGTTTAGACTGCAAATACATAATATAGGAAATTATAAAATTTTTCACCTGAATATTTAAAATAATTTTTCCCATTACATTAATCATAAAAAGATTTTATAAATGGGAAAACAAGACAGTGAATATTAGGAGTATGAATCGGTAACAATACAACTTAATGGACTTGGACTAGAAAGGGTTATCAGCTATGTGACTTTTGGCAAATAACATCACCTTCTTCTCAGGCTTTTACATCAATAGAACAAAGATTCCAACTCAACATAATTTCAATTTTAAAAATTCCAACCTCTTTATTAAACAATCTATAAATAATAAAATGCTATATAATATATACCAAACATACATTCTAAAATAATATTAAAAACAATTAAAATTTTATTTTTCCTTTCTAACCATAAAGATCATTGTGCGAGTTCATACTTACCTTGGTATGTCAGCTTAAATCCTTGCCTGTTTTCTGAGTGATCACTATAAAAATGTACAAGTGTTTCATGAGTAGTACTTAGCAAGGGTGATGGGAGTTCCATTCCACTAAACTGGCCAATCATAGAACTGGTGTGGTGAGGCCCATTCTGAATTTCAAGGAAATCATGATTTGCTTCAGTGGAGAAATTCAGAAACTGAATGTGTGCACCTGTAGCATTGAGAAAGGAAGAAAAAATTTATAACTCATGTTGCTTAATGGTAAAGCATGTAAATAAAAAATAAAATTATAATATTTGTTACAGGCACTATATTTATATTTTAGTCACTATTCAAAGTGGGATGCTTAAGTTAAAGAAATAGCTGCTAAGGCTGTTTTGCAGTTCTGGCACTGCTTCCTGTGGACTAAGAACCTGAAATTCAGTCTTAAAGCATTTATCATATCAAAACAGAAATGAGGAATGAATCCCTGGTTTGGAAGCCTAATAACAAGTAACTTGCAACTGCACTTTTTGGGCCTAACTTTGCTCTTGTAGACTTTGAAGAACCAGCTGTAATAGAATAAAACAGAATTACTGAATGGGCCAACAAAGCAGTGTGAAATAGCCAATGCCTTAACTCTACTTGACATTCTTACTTAGCAGTAGAGACATATTCTTCCTTCCAAGAGAGAACATTATAGATTAATTACCAGGGTAATAGATTACCAGAGTAATTCACTCAGTCTTGTTTATAGCTGATTTTCTTCACCTCTGTGAAACCTCTGTGGTTTAAGATTGAATCAATAGCATAAAAAAGATTTTTTTTCTACGAGAGAAATTAAATAAGCTACCAAATAAACTGGGTTTTATAGAACACTTGTAAAAAGATGGGATTTTTAGTTCTAGTACCTTCTCTGACCTATGCAAAGTGGGAGTATTTCAGCTGCAGAATAACAACACTTAATCCAGTGCTATCAATAGAGAGGTACACACTGAACATATCGGAGTCGTGATATCAGCCATGACGTTTGATATGGCTAGTCTGACTTGAATGAAGTCACTAATTTTACAATGCCCTCAGGATTTGAGATGAGGTAGGACACCATGCCTGGAAACATCTTGACTTCAGTATCAGTGGCTAGTGATTCCCAACTGATACTGGATATCAGTACCATAGAAATGATAAAGAACTGAGCAGCCACTTAATGTTATACCTAAAGTGAGAAAGTGACAAGCAGATAATCCAATTTGGCATATTTATATCGAGCCCAAACATTGTTTAGGTATTTGAATAAAAGTAATCTCCTATTATTAATTATTCTCTGATGAGCCATGGAGTACCTTTAAAACTGAATAATTCTAATTTAATTTCTGTGAAGGACTTTCTATGCCTAGTTGTATATATTCAGTATAGAAAGGCTTTGTGTTTTAAAAGTATAAAAGTAGGTTTAAAAGTAATAAAAAAATAATAAACTACCTAAAGTAGTTTCAAATGTGCTAATTTCAATTAGAGAACACACTGTATGTGTCCCCTCGAGCCTTAAGTCCAAGTTATATAATTTGTAAATGTCAATTTGATATGTCAAAGAAGAATGTTTCTACACAAAACAATTTCTTACATAAAATTGCATGGAATAAAAACTGATAGCTACAGAAAATAAATCATTATCTGGTCAAACTATAAATATATTACTTCCTGCTTGAAATTCAATAGCACTTCCTCTCTCACTCGAATGTACTCTTAATAATAAAAATTCCAAGCTGAGATAATTGTTTTTATAAATGTTAATTAATTAACAGCTACCTGAGATCATTTTAAAAGCACAATGACTTGCTCTGAAAATATATATTTTCTATTTTAAAATATTTGGATTTTAGCAGTCTTTTACATGGCTGATATATCTTCATGCAATGAAGAGAGCACTACATTTTGGGACACATTTAGCTCCCACAATTTTATTGTTAGACTTTGTTTAAGCACACAGTTATTTTGATAAAATAGAATAGATGTAAACAAACAGCTTTTCAGTAGACAAGCTTATACTTCTAATGAAAATAATATCCAAGTAGAAGTACTTCGTGAAAGATCACATCAATTACAATTTTTAAACCTGATAAAAAGATATTACATGTGGATTATTTAACAAATACTTGAGGAAAAATATCACTGTATGAATTTTGTGGTAAAAAATGTCCTTTGTAGTATTTTTGAAGGCAATGATAGATCAGTGCTATGAACAACTTGTATGAGTTAAAACCCTTACTAAAAAAAAAATGTTATCTTTTCTACTTATAGAATTACCACCACCAGAGGCTTTCAGAGAAGTGAGAGAAATAATAACAGGATACAAGATGTTCTTGTACAATTAATTCATGAAACATTTTCTACATGGAAAAGCTTAAAGACAAAGAGCAACTCTGAGACATACGAAGGACTATTTTTCAAAGGCAGTATTATAATAATTAGGATGACATTGCTTATCATTTATATTTCCTGCAATTGTAGCTGGAGAATGTCCAGACTAGCGAAGGATGTTCTGTCTGTGGTTTTCCTACATCCATAATGATATCTAAGGCTGCTAAGGCTACACATAATTATGATGGATCAGTTTTACCAGGTGTTTACTGATAAAGGGCACTATTCTAAACAGCAAAGTATTTATTACAGATTAATTTAGTAAAATACTATGAAAGTAGTACATCTCACTACAAAAATCCCTCTTATGAATGCAAATGGAGAATAGAGAAAATAAACTAATTTCCTCAAATAAGAATAGTACATTTAGTAACAAGTTCTTAAAATTATTTTTCTGTTTGAGCATTGGCATTGAATTTACAGCATAGGACATGAAGTTTCACAGCAAGAAAACTTATTCCTCTTTCAGTTTTGATAATGATAGAAGACTGTGTTTTGTACATGAACTTACAGATTCCTTATTATCTATGATTACCTTTTCAACATAGTTATTACTTCTTTGTGAAGATATTTTTTGTATTACAATAGTTTTAATGTAAACCTAGAAAGTTTCTAAATTGGCAACTGTAATCTGGGATTTGGNTATATAAATATAAATACATATATTTAAATCTGATGATTACAAATAATTGCTCTTCTAATGTAAGTTTACTTACCATATCCAATAGGCAATAAAATTTTCCATGTACAATCTAAGTTACTAGGGTAATTTCCAGGAAAACCTGGGCTCAGGATCACACCAGCCATGTTTGTCAGTGTTCCACCACANAAAATTATTTTTCTGTTTGAGCATTGGCATTGAATTTACAGCATAGGACATGAAGTTTCACAGCAAGAAAACTTATTCCTCTTTCAGTTTTGATAATGATAGAAGACTGTGTTTTGTACATGAACTTACAGATTCCTTATTATCTATGATTACCTTTTCAACATAGTTATTACTTCTTTGTGAAGATATTTTTTGTATTACAATAGTTTTAATGTAAACCTAGAAAGTTTCTAAATTGGCAACTGTAATCTGGGATTTGGAATACAGTTTGAGAATGTTTTTAATCAAATCCATAGTTCTAGAAGTGAGGCTTTGTCTATTTTTATAGAACATAAAATACTTTTGAAAAAGTCACTTGGAGAACAAAAGACCCTTATTTAATTTAGAAGTCAAATTATTTATTTCATCTGATATACCTTCATGCCACAGATCTCATTTGCTTTGAAATCAGTTTCTGAGACAGGCTGAGTTAATAACAATTTTCTCTGGCAAAGACACATTTTAAAATTGCCAGCCATTTTCATTTCAAATATAGCAAATAATTATGTGAGGGTTCACAATATNTTTAGCTATTAAAAACAAAAAGAAAATCACTGTATTTTTTATTAATAGTATTTATTAGTATTTGACATATGCTTAATTCAAAATGGATTTTTCATTTTGTTCCCATGACCCAAAAGCAGAGAAATTTATCATAGTCAAAACACTCCTCATGAAGGAGGAAAAAAAAGAAGGATGCAATTTAGAGCAAAATCTTTATTTAAGGTGATATGTTCACTGTAATATAACTACAAATGTGTAGTTGTACATATAGACTGGGAAACCCATTGTGTCAGCTTGGCACTTACTGTTAAAAATGCCTGGTGCCATGTTGAGATGTGTTTCATCATCAGAAAAAAAACACATCTGGAATTAAAATGAATTATGATCCCAAATCATGATGCAGCAACATAGCCATTACTCAATATAACTAAAAATACTTTAATTTAAAAACAAACAAGCAAATAAACCTCTCCACCACAGATTTTGCTTTAATTCAGAAAGAAGATAGACTTGATGGATAACAGAATCTTTGCTTTCTATTGGTATGCTTCTATTCAGTAAATTCATATGTTTGGAAATTGAAAACCCATTTGCATCATTTAGGATGATATAAAACTAAGTCATAAATATGTGATACAACCTGCAGAAAAGTGGCTGAGTTTACATATACACTAGGATAGTAATATGAAGTAATAATAACTTCAAGAAATCAAATTATAATATTGCAATTTATATTTATTATTTGAGGAATCATTACTCTAAGGCCTATGAGTCTTCATTTCAGGCATTACATTGACGCATGATCCGATACCACAATTGTGACACTGTGATACTGTCTGCTGTAATAATTGTACTGATTTTGGGTTGCATCCTATAAAAATCAACATTTTAAATGTTAGAGGTGAGAGAAGAGGGAAGGTTATGTTTTAAGGGTTTGTTTTCTTAGGGGTATTTTAGCTCCCAGGACAGCACAATTCCATAATTCAATGTTTTCAAAAAGGAACTATATTCAGTAAGCAAGATGAAACATAAGGTTACCATAAAAAGAAATGAAACAACAAAAGTGCCCAAAGCCCAAAGCACACTTTCTTGAATACATTTTTAATTTCTAAAACTGATTGGATGGAAATGCACTGATTTCATATCAATCAAAATTGACTCCTTCTGTAGAAGTTAACAATACAAAATAATGTATGGGCTCAACTTGACAAAGAATCTTTAAAACTATTTCACATTATAGTTGTTCAGTATCATCCCAATATTCTGAATTCACCTTAAATATGAAACTAATAGGAACAACCTTTGCTGATTGAATATTAAAATTAAAACATTCACTGAAGAATGTATTTCAAAGCCAAAGTGACAGTACATTACGATGGACCTGTGCTCATCCCTCACTTCCTGTTTTTTCTTGAAATAAGCATACCAAAATACAGCAGAATCTTGACTCTTAAATTTTGACTAATTAAGAAAAAATACTGCAGAAGATTATTTTCTGCACACAGAAAACTCAGATCTGATTGGCTAAGGTCTAAATGTACTAAAAGGAGAATGCTGTTTAGCTTTACTTTTCAACTCAGCATCATTTAACAGCTTTCTCAGATGAAAAGAGTCAGCCTTTTCAGGATCCCTAAAATTCCTTTTCATTCCACCACCCCTGAAGGCTTGGCTTCAGAGCTTCTCTCCACTGCCTGCTTCTTTAGGAAATCTCCTAGGTGCCCTGCATGACCTGCCTAGATCCTAAGTTTTCCAAGCTGAGCACACTGCAAAAGGAATCTGTTAACTTTATAAAGAAGATTCAGCCTGATTCAAAGCAGAGTATTCAGGACAAGCTAAACAATGGTTAACATAGGGGTTTCCTCCTTTGCCCAGTCTCACAGTAATTTTATAAATAGCACTTAACCATTTATAGACAAAAAATGATCTTTCTTTTTTTCCGTATTTCATATGGAAACTCAAAAAAGTTTTGAATGAAGCAGAATTAAGTTGAGGAACAATGGGCATGATGAGGTCAGGAGTTTCTTGTGACTGATGGTCAGAAAACTGAAAACAAGTTTCCATACCAATGCAGAGAGGAGATGGATAGTTCCAGCGTCGAACTGTTCCTGGCATACAAGAAATATGAGAACGGCCCTGTTTGGAAAGGGCAAAACATCAGATTACAGATACTCATTTATGGGGCATTCCTGAAAGACAGAGCTACAGAGGACCTCCTGGATAATCTAGTCAGTGTATGTTCTTATATCAGCCAACTACATAATAATTACTTGAATGAAACTATTTTCAAATAGTTCAGGTTTTATGTTCTTATTTTTCTATTGGATAAATGTTCTAAAATGTCTTTCCTCTGGTAACTTGAAAATTTCTTAAAAGCAGAAGCAGCTAACTGTGTGCACTCATATGGTCTGATTAGTCCGCTGCCTGTTTCAGTTCCAGTGCATTCCATCTACAGTGCCAGCATAGTGGTTGAGTTTTACGCTGCACTCCGGAGTGCATCAACCATCGCTCTGCGTGAGTAGCACAGACACAGAGAGGAATTTGTTCCACATCTACTTGCTATAGATGTTCAATGTGGACCATGCCAAGACTGTCATCAATGAACAGCAGCAGGCCTTGACCTCTCACATGGCCTCACTACATGACCTACTGCATACACGCAACATCTTGGCAGACAGCTGTAGAAATGCAAGCGCCTCTTTATATAGCTGTCATGTTTAATTTACTCAGTCTATTTTTAAGAATAATCACAAGAACCAAGCAGACCCATGTGGTGGCAGGAAGTAAATCAAGACATGGCTGTAACTTGCAGAGTCTAATCCCACATACCTCAGGGTGACTGCCTAGGACCAAAATGCTCCCATCTTTGTTTTCCCTAGGAACAGTTCAAACTGGAAACTAAACAGTAGCACAAAAAGTCTTCTTTTTTGTTAATTCTGTCCTTTGAGATAATCAGGTTATTCATTCTGCTGCTGGAATGTGAAAGCTGAATAAACTGGCAGGAGTGAGAGCAACTGATACAAAGACTGAGACACAGAACTGAGAATAAAGTTTAGTTTCTGTTTTAATCATTTGGATATACAAACTTCTGCTAGTCACTTAACATCCCTAGTTTATTTGTATCAAGTGTATTATGAGTCTATAATTTAGTAAGGCAGCATATCTTATCAATATAATATGAAGATTTATTTAAATATTATTTGTCCATAGCAATCATAATCTCATAAAAATAAGAAAAAGAATGAATAGGTAAACTGCAGTAAAAGAAAATCCATTTGATGACATTTCTTCCACATCATTTGAAATGTTTACACACTACCTTGAATAAAGTTCATATAGAATTACATGGAATGAAACTCCTTTAATTAATTAATTAGTTAAGTATATTTAGGCAATCATGTTCTGAAAGCCAAACTGAAATACATCCAGAAAATTACTTGGAAGGAAAAAAGGATCAGTTTTCAGTAAAATAATGAAAATAAATTAGTCTTTTTCTTCTAAAAACACTCCAAAATGATAATTCAATGAAAATCTTTTCCTTAAAAGCAACCTTTTTAAAGGAAAAATGTGCATGCACTTACTGTGTCATCTTAGTCACTTGCAAAATGGATGAGGTTCTGAATAATTTAATTAATGCAATATTCCCTGTTTTACTCCCTTTTTCTAGTCTTCCATGATTGCATTGTTTTATTTTATTCTCTTTTTCTAGTTTTCTGTGATTGCACGTCTCTGATGTGAGTCAAGGGGGAAGCCGTAATTTAACTACCACAGTCAGGAAAAACGTAAAACAGCCTATAAAAGATCTTTTGAAAAATAAAATTAAATGATTCCTCTCGCTTCAAGCCTCTTTCCAACAAGAGCACACTCTGATTTCAGTCTTTTAAAGTTCCCTCCTGTGGGGAGACACTTAATCCTACAGCTAGCAATTACGTTTCTTATGCATCTCCAGGTAGTAGTTTGAGCTCTATGACTTTTCTGGTAAGTCTCAATTATAAACTAATCCACAGCTGATTGTTATTGCTAGCTGTGAATATGTTCTCTAAAGATTGAGGATAAATTCACAGCTAAAGTGGAAAAAAAAGATTCTGAAAAGTTATGCTGGTCTATATTTGTTGATAAAACCCTACTGTGCCTCATAGAACAATATTTTCATTATTATTTCTTTTTAATTTGGACCCATTTTTACTTGTCCTGTCTGAGTAACATGCTCTATATATAGATATGTATGCACTTTCTTACAGCAAAGTCCATACAGCATAGCAATTCTCATCAATATTTTGAAAATATTCAAATCCTTTTATATTGATTTTGGATGTCGAAGGTCTTAGTTTTATATTTTGAACAAGCTCATAGAACTAGTTTTTATATATGTCAGCTTCCACAGCTAGTATTAAATTTTTAGATGTATTGAAAAATAGGTTGGAATATATACATGGAATATGTACAATATGTTCTGGACTCCTCAGTTTAGGAAGGACGCTGAGACGCTTGAACACGTCCAGAGGAGGCAACGAGGCTGGTGAGGGGCTTGGAACACAAACCCTGTGAGGAATGACTGAGGGAGCTGGGGCTGTTTAGCCTGGAGAAAAGGAGACTCAGGGGTGACCTTATCACTCTCTACAACTCCCTGAAAGGTGGCTGTAGCCAGGTGGGGGTTGGTCTCTTTCTCCAGGCAGCAACTGACAGATGAGAGGACACAGTCTCAAGCTGTGTCAAGGGAAATACAGGTTAGATACTAGGAAGAAGTTTTTTATGGGAAGAGCGGTAAAGTACTGGAATTGTCTGCACGGGGAGGTGGTGGAGTCACCATCCCTGGATGTGGTTAAAAAAAGACTGGATATAGCACCCTGTGCCATGATCTAGTTGAGGTGTTAGGGCATGGGTTGGACTCTATGGTCTTGAAGGTCTCTTCCAACCTAGACATTCTGTGATTCTGTGAAATTTTAAGAAAGTATTTAATAATAGTAAGTAAGTAAGTAAGTAAGTAAGTAAGTAAGTAAGTAAGTAAGTAAGTAAGTAAGTAAGTAAGTAAGTAAGTAAGTAAGTAAGTAAGTAAGTAAGTAAGAAAGTAAGTAATCCCTCTAAGTATATAGAAAAAGGTACAGTTAGTCATATGAAAGGGCAACAGATAAGACCTGCATATAGACAAAAGACATTATATGGTTTTATGATAGTGATATACAGTGTATTGAAATTCAGCTTTAATACAGAAGAGAGTTTTTCGTGTGCAGATCTCTTCTTCACAAATGCATCATTATGTTATACTAATACTGTATTTATGAACTCACATTATGATTGTTTTGTAAGTATGAGTAGGTCCAAAACATCAAGCCAGGGGTAACAACGTGTATCTTCAAAAGGTTTCCTGTACTTATTCCAACCACTTCTGAAGTATTCATATTCTACTGTTATCACTCCACATCAATATTTCACCAGTACTATTTTAAGTATGGCCAGAATATTTGATGATGCTGTATCTTGAGCATATATCCATTTCTAATCCATGTATTGAAAACAGAATAACAATGCCTTTTTTTCAATATGCAAGATTTAGACATTCCCTAGTTGAAAAAGGTAGGGATAAAAGAGTCTGCAATATGATGGGCAACACAAGAGGTCACCCCACTAAATCTAAGCTGTTTGAAGTTTGATACCTGTGTTAATCTTTTGGTATCACTGACGAAGGATGATATTTTAAGAGTAAAGTTCCTCTTCTAACATGAAATCTTAGTATGAATCAGTCCTTGGAGGAGTATGGCTGCTTATCTCTAGTATCACAATGAAAATCTAAACAGCTGATTGAGATTAGATGGCTGGCTTTTATATAAAATTAATTGTATTATATATTATTCCATCTCCATAGGAAACCATTAGTATAGGCTTAGCTTTTCACTTTTTTCCTATCAAATCACTGCTATAAGGTTAGCCATAAATCAGATATTTGTCTAAATGTATTTCAGTCCTAACAGCTCGGAAGCAGTGACCTGGATCACAGCAATGTGGCACTAAACAAACACCTCTTGGCAATTATATGAACAGCAATTATATAACAGCCCTACCAGCAGATCTTGATCCTTTCACCATAAAGTGGAACTCAATAAAAATATATAAAGAAGTGCATGTAACTTTTCTAC
>VXAX01004648.1:1600585-1657871 GCA_013399835.1 Leptocoma aspasia | reverse complement strand
ATAGGAACCTTTCTCAAAAAAAAAAAAAAAGGCAAAAAAGAGATTACTTTTTTTTTTAATCCAACATAAATATACATACATTTATCCAACATAATTTATACATATAACTGTATAAAATACAATTATATTTATTGTTGTGTAACCAGGTTTATTACAGGCTGACTTCCAGATAGATTCAGCATTGAAATAGACTGTCCTGAGTCTACAGATGAATAATGCTAAATTTAGCTCAATGCATACAAAAAAGCCCTAAAAGAACATATAACCTACATCTATACTAGTGGAAGTGTGTGGGATTGAGTGCAAATGTGCAGTGCATTGGATATCTACTTCCTTAACTTTTTTCTTCTGAATTCATCTCCAAAAAAGTGCCACGGTGCACACTGCCTGTGAGAAATAGTCTCTGGCTTGTAATAACTACTACTGTTATATTTCAGCTAGGCCAAAAGCATGCCAGCATCCCATTTCAACACATAAATAGTGCTGAAGATGAAATTGCAGTTCCCATATCTTTGCCCCAGCTATAGCAATATAGGTATAGACACATAATATGTCCTTTCATCATTTACTTAGTTTAATGCTACTTTGAAGCAGAAACCTGGTAATGGCTCAATAGTGGTCTTTAAATGAAAGTCTGAATCTATTGTGGTGTCAACTTTTAATGACACATAATCCTTCTGAAGGGACCATATCATAAAAACATTATCAAATCTCTAATTTTCTTACTAAGATGCTAACTACAAAGGATACTGCAAGGGAAAGATGAAATACAGAAAATAAAGTTAAAAACTCAGAAAATCAATGGGTTTATACCATTAGATATTTTCAAAATAACATAAATTTTGAAAGAAAAACATTTAAATAGTTCATATATGAACAATCAGCTTGCTTTTAAATAACGCACAAACTGTTAAATAAGCAATGAGCGCTCAGGGTATAGAGAATCGGCTTTGTTGTGATCAAGTCAAATCTTTTCTAATTAGCAGGATACTAGTATAACAAAATCTTTTTTTGAAATGGATATGGAATGCTCCCAATGTAGGTTGTTTTCATGTCATGTAATACAATTAAAGGGAATGAATTAGTTTAGATACTTGACCTATACCTGCCATACATGACTGAAAAGGTAAGCATATTCCTGGCTACCTAGAGAGAGGTTTCATGTGCATGTGTTCCCACAACCAGCGCTTTAGAAATTAAATTCCACAATTCCTGAGGAGAATATGAAATCCCACTTCGTATTTCTGGATTAAAATTTCACCTAGATAAATCAATCCCCAAAAGGAAAAAACACAGTACTCTATAGTATAGTACTAAAACACTTTTCTAGAGAAAATATTTTATCCATGTTATTTCAATGTCCATTTTGATGGCCTTTACTGCTCAATGCTATGCTGATCTAAGACAAGATTTGCCAGCCCAGACTTATTGGGGGACAGAAATGCCACATGTTTGTAGCTTTATAATTTGGGAGGACTCATATAGTCTCTACTTAAATCATCTCTACGTACACACTACAAACTCTTCATTAGAATATGTTTTGGACAGGTCTCTTGGCATTTCATTACAATCATTCCACAGTATATTATTCAACGAAAAAAAGAAAGAAAGAAATACCTGTAATGTATATCCTGGCTCACACTGAAATGACAAAACATCATTCACCATATATCTATCTCCTGATTTGATCCCATTGCTAGGAATTACTGGTTCTGGACAGGCAGCAAGGCCTACAGCTGGGAAAAATAAAGACAAAAATTGAAAAAACATAGATAAGTGGACAGCAATTCATTGATATTCTCTGCCTTAATGAATTCTTTCCACAGAATTATGGATATTTAAGAAAACAATTAAAAATTCATTTCAACAATAAACTGAAATTTTGTTTAAAACACAAGTTTTCAGAACTGTTCTCAGAATACGAGCAGTATGGCTGAAGCACGAAGATTATACACTGTGGCTGTACCCACAGTTACTAGGTCACATTGCTATGACACACTACACAGTTTTATAGTCTCCAAAGCATATTGTGATTTTCGTTTGTTTAAAAGCCTGGGTTTTATTTGTTTGCTTGTTTTGCTTTATTGGCATTTTTTAATCCATTCTTATCCTTGTGAAGGAAGTGGAGCGACAAAGAGGGAATACACTTTAGGCATATTCTCTCTTTTCAACAATCAATGAGCAGAATTTATTGGTTCCTTATTTTTAGGCAACTCCACCGACTATGAAGACATTTAGACACTGAAACTTAGTACTTTTAGCCCAAAACTAAATGTTTGCATAGGTGTTGCTGGATAGTCTGTTCTTAATTATTTTTAAGCCAGGTGTGAGAAACCAAAATATTAGTTTAACAAAGATTCTCCATTATTAGTAATTTCTCAAATTTGTTCACCTAAAGTTTGCAACCTAAAGTACAAACTTCAGCTTTTTGTAAAGTGCATATCACTTTCTTTTTACTTGTGTGCCTATCTAAGAAGTTTGTTAGTCAGCACTACTGAAAATTAAATATCAACTTTTCCAACTAAGCGAAAGTACTCCAAATGAGCAAGACAGTTGAGAAACTGGAGATTAGATTAAATAATTCTGTGCTTTTAAGATTTTCGTTGCAAACTCAAGAACCAGAAGAATTAATTTTTAAGTTCATGGTCTGACAACAGAATCTCGTTTCCCTTATGATGTTAAAAACATTTTGTAAAGTCAAAATTCAGTCTTAAACACAATACAATTTAAATTGTTTATTGTCGTGGTCCGTTCGTTAACAAAGGACTCTTGACAATAATTTTAGAAGGCTAAATATGATTTATTAAAATGACCCCATTATCAGAGGATTTGGGCTATAATGTGCCCAGGTACAGAGCTCAGATGCTTCTTCTTCACTGCTCTGTACAAGAATCTTAGAATGCTTACAATATCAGAAAGATAACAATCCTTCAGCTCCTTCTCCCACTCCAAGAAGACAGCCAGAGCAATCTAAAAAACGTCCTTGAAGAACACACAGATATTTTGTTTACAGAAGGCTTATACAGAGTAAAAAGACAGTAAAAGGATGTTCTCCCATGGGAAAATTCATCTGCAGGCTTACACACAGAGAAGCTTATAATATGTTCTAGCAACAATTGTTAACTTATTTATTTGAGAAAATTACTCCTGAAACATCATTATGTAGTTTTTATGTTTTATGAAAATATGATCTGTAGAAGTCAAAACAGAATGGAAATTATTTTCACAATGTGTGAGAAGAGATTTCGAGAACTTATTAGCACAAAATTCCATAAAGAGCAGAGAAACATGATACTTTGCTGAATGTGATCCTGTGTATCCTTCAATATAGTTGTGTGAAAAAATATAACTGACTACTACTCTCACTGTCTTCTATGACATCTAACTTGTTTGGTTACAGTACATGCAACAGGACTGTGTTTAGTACAGAAATTCTGTTGGAATCCAGGGCACAGAGAATGCTTCTCTGCCTGTTTTGGGAAGCCCTGATCCTCAGCAGAACACTGATTTTAACCTTCATCCTTGTAAAAAAATACCAAGGCTTTGAGATGAGTTGGAGTCCACAGGTGTGAACTAGATAGCAGTATGTAGTAGTAGTTTATCACAGGGTGAGAAATTTAGTGTTTTAGGATTGTAATATGAGTGTGAATAGGAGACAAGATGGAGGATTTTGGGCATTGTCTCATCTCCTTCTTGCTCTTCTTCAACTCCATTTTCTGTAGCATTGGTGGCAAGAAGTTATTGGTTAGAGAAAGCAGTGGCACAAGTGTTACGTGAATAGATTAATAGAAGTTATTGGTAGAAAAGTAGAAACAAAGTACGTGTTAGAAGATAATTGGACTAATCAGCTTTAAAAAACCTTGAATTTGGATGTTTGCTCTCCATTTTGTGCCTTGCTTCTTGTATGTTAAGTCTGGTGTGTAGACAGTGTACTGAACTTAAGATAGGAGAAAAATAAACAGCCTGAAGGCAGAGAAATCAAGAGTCCTGATCATTTTTCATTCTTGGCACAGAACTCACAGGGGAACCCCCTCCAAAGGGCCCAGGAGGTGGGCTCCCACTCTTGTCAGTTCTACCAAAAACCCGACAAAATTCCATTATATTTGACTCCATTCTGATACGTGACATGTTAGAGTGTGTTATTCCAGATAGTTCATCATGAAACAATATCTGATATTATTCACTGAGACCCTAGCCCTTCTAGGGAAATGCAATTTTCTTACAGGTAATGTTGATCACACATTTTCATACAGACATGGTTTTAACTTTATGCCATAAACCTTTATGTATGTACTTTTCATCACTCAAATATAAATGCTTTACAAATGTTAAATGCACAAATAAAAAATTTCACACAATTCCAGTCATTTGCAGCTCAAGTTTTAGCTGAAGTAAATATATTTTTCCTAATAAAGCATCTGGAAGTCTGAAATAGCTTTTATACTTTCACAGGAAACTGGGATGGCTCTGCCATTTTTTTTATTTTCCTAGGATTAAGTTCTATGGTCCTGAATATTCCTTGTTTGTCCTGTGCCCTTGAGTTTTGCTATATTTCACTTTTATCAGGAATGAAGATAATTAGAAGCCATTCAAATTCTGAGTGAAAACCATAAAGGTAGGAAGTATAGTCTTCCTTAAAAATGATGCAAGAGATATCAAAGAAAAAATTTTCAAATTAGCAAATAAAGAATTATTTAATAGCTGCAAACAATGGGACCTCCCTGAAGTATTTATTTTGTGTACTGAAATGTATAATTTAGAAAAATATCTAAATGTACTTTAAAGATTTTCAGAAATTTCTATCATAGAATTTACAATTTTTTATATTCTTCCAATATAATCAACTTTCAAAGGATGTTATGGTGACTTTACATGGCCACTAGGAATCTTATGTGTGGTCACTATGTATAACTGTATCGTTCCAAATAATCGTGAAGATATTGTCATTAACTTCAGTGGTTTGGGTTTTGCTGCAGGTTACCATTCTATGGTTAGTACCATTCTTTTGATCAATCAGTCTGTATTCCACAATAGTATAAATGTATTTGTGTCTGGAAAATTCCTTTGAGTATAGGTACTCAATAGCTGTGATACGCATCTGCACAAACTGTTTCAGCATTAAGTGAAGTGTAATGCCTCATCTCAGAAATTCAAAGTATATACAGACTGCTGTTCACTAATTTGAGAATCCAGTGTTCATATGCAACTAAACATTTCTGCATTTTCTCATCCTTCTCACTCTTGAATAGAAAATAAAATTTAAAAATATCTGCTCCAAGATCACTGTTATTAAATAAATAAGCACCTAACAAAGACACAGTGAGTAAATTGCTTACAGATATCAATGTACTTGCTGAATTCTGTGAATATAAATTTGAAGTTCACTTCCTGTCATCAAGAAATTTGTATTTTGGAGCTCAGTATTCCTGTATGTTGAGAGAAACAGGGCTGCAGGCTTAGATCTGTATGACTAAAGTTACTTGTACATATTTTTCTGAGTTACAGAAACAGCTGTAACAGTGGCTGCATAGCAACACTAATAATGTGCTTGTCATATAGCTCATTCCACCATTGGTCAAATAGCATAAAGAATTTAAACAGACTATGATCAAAACCCTTCAAATTAACTTTCTATGTTACTGATATTGTAGTATACTATGTATTTATGTTTAACAGATTCTAATAGGTAAAACACTTTTTTTTGCTAGATGCCTATACTTCTCATAACATTTTGTATATACTACTTCTTTGGTCTGATGACGCAAATTAGAGAATATTCTACCAGAATGTCATAAAACACTTTGACTTTCTTTGATATACCTGATATTAAGAAGCAATATTATTATCCCAAAAGCAAGAGAAAGTTGAAAGCAGAATGAAATACTATTCTGAATCCTCAAATCCCTGCTATTCTAATAATTCCATAATACTAGCCCACTGAAGTTTGAAAATTAGTTTAGTTAGAAAAGGTCCAAAAATCAAAAGAATGCTTGAGAGAAAGCAAACGAATTCTGGTATCTGGGGACAAACTTGGAAACTTAAATATTCAGAGACTCGGAAATACATTATTAAACTAGGTTGTAAGTGAACAGTCAGTAATACAGGGAAAACATGTTAAATGTCAAGTCCAAGCAATCAAAAAAGGAACAAGGATTTCTTAAGTGCGTGCTTTTCAGAGCTCAGCTTCTGCTATGTAGTACAAAATAGAATACATCAATGTCAAGAGTGATAACCCTCTCCCTGACCTTCTTCCACTTACTGTTTGCTAAATACTTCCTTGACTCTGCTGTGGCATAAGACAAATGTGCTTTACTTACATAATTATATCCATGCCTACAATTACCCCAGATTCTGTCCAAACATCACTGCCATTGCTGGCAGAAAGAAAATCCTTGCTGGCATATCTGACAATGTGAATGCCCATTAGTGTCCATTTCAGAAAGCTGAGAACTGGACAGCACAAGAATGTCTTGACAGCTGGACCAAAAGTCATCAGGCTTTCTTTTTTGAATTCCTCCCACCCTATGCAGCTAACAGAAACATATTATACTTTATTATATTAAAAACACCAAGCTGGAGTGAATTGTTCTTTCCATTTTGATGATGGTGTATATCAAAATTCAAGCTGTCCCTTTAAAAACTTCATGCTTCAGACAATAGCCTAGAAAATGTCTTTATCTCAATGAATTACTGCAGAGAGGTCAGATTCTTGTCAACACCTAGTAAGTTGCACAGATATACTGACAGGATCGGGACCTGATAAACTAAAAATGGCATGTTTATGATTCACACCTGCTTTAACACAGGGAAAAAGAAAAGACTTGCACTGAAGAGCCACATTAAAAATCAAACTGCTTGAAGGATCTTAAGCTGGACCTGTAAAATGCGACATGCTACTTGGAAGAGTATATTTTCTTCTCTGCTAGTCTGATTTTTATCTTTAAATTTATTAGATATCTTCATGATAGAGAAGTACTACAAAAGACAGTCAATTGCTTTCTAGTCCCCTTACCTGTGAATCCTTTATTTTAGCTGCCAGGAACCTTTAACACTTGAAAAGACATGATAGAATGGCTTCAGAAAAGGAGATGTTGGTTAAAAGTAAGCTTATGTTCTCATATATCCCATATATTCCATCATCTTGATTTAGCAATAAACTACAAGCTTACAAAATGAGTGATGCTGACCTGTGCCATATATCCTAATTCTAGGTAATAGAGCTAGATCACACTATTAAAATACTGATTGCATAAAACAAGATTTTTACCGAAGAATTTAATTCTAATTCTTCCCTAAATTTAGAAGATAGACAGATAGATAGACAGATAGATAGACAGAAACTTACAGACATTTGTGGCCTCAGCCTATATATCAATATTCCAGTTAAAATCACAAGAGCTATGCAAGCATATATACTGAATTTACTATTATTGTACAGCATTTTAAATTTTGGAGAGATGTAATAATACAAACATGTTTGAATTAAATATGATTATGTGAGGTAATCCACTACATTTATAACTCCACTCCTCTGTATTTTAGAATGAAGTTTCTCACAAAGCATATAAAAAGTTGATATATAGCAGAATTTGCCATGAAAATTCTTAGATTAGTCTGTTTATACTACCAGTGATTTACCAAGATAACTGTTGCGTTTTCTTGTAGCTCTGGGATTAATATGTCGGTTTTTTGCAATTACAGCAATTCGTTGAGAGAAAATAATTAGAAGAAAAAGAAAAGAACTACAAGGCATGGGTATATGCACATATTAACAGGAAAAATTATATTATCTTCTCTAGTTTTACCTATTTCCAAGCAGGGAAATTAACTCCTACTTTTTTTTTTTTTTGGTCACCTAAATTTCAGAGCTAAGCTGAAATAAGTTAAGAAAACCCACATCAATATTAAACCTCACATTTAAAAAATGCTGTTATGAATTGCCAGGCTGATTTGTTATGTGCTGCTAATTTGTGAAAGCTGCTTTCCATCAATTTCAAATGTCACTTAATTTAAAATTTCAGTTTAATATATACCACTTATACAAGGCTTGGTAGTCAGGAAAAAAGGAAAAAAAAAACCAAAAAACAAGCAAAAAGAATAATGTAGAATACCTGTTTCCCTTTCTATATGCAAGCTTTTCCCGAGTACGTTTCAAAAAACAAGGAGCCTTACTTTTGTATTCCAGGTGAAAACCAGCTGCTGCCACACTAATGTCAGAGTGAAAATGAAGGTAAAGTTGATTGGAGGTGCTATTCAACAATGCTGGCACAGTTGTACCTGGAAAAAAAAAGTTATGGAATAAACTATAGCATGCTGATCAGAGTTTCGTATAGAAAAGACATAACCAGGACTGAATCAAACAGGCTTATTTTCTTCTCATTACATACATGGGAATCAAATATTCCGCTGTGTTCTGCCTTGTTTTCTCCTGAAGTTGCAGGAAAAGTTTGATTACAAACCATAACAATAAGACGCTATGTAAGTACAATCAAACAAGATCCCATCATGTTTAGAGGAAACCTTGTTGACTTGGACAGAAAAAAAAGAAATGTAAAGAGAAAAAAAAAATCACATAGATAAAGGATTTGATTATGCCAACAAGATCAACTGCCATTTTTCTGTTTCCTCACATTTCTATAAAACCTGCAGTACTGAACAAAGTCCAAATTTTTTCTATATGTACTCCACACCTTCTTCCCACAATAATATTTCAACCACTTATGCTAATTTAGAGGACATGACAGAAAATTAAGAAGCAGGTAAACAGAAAAGAAAAAAAAAAACCAAACGAAACAACATACTAGCTTTTCCTAATTCAAATATCTATAATAAAACTGTGTGGACTATACAACAAGCTTATCACTAACCCTGGAAACATTCTTTGCCACTGGAATTGCTAAGTCTGACAAACCCTTATTTTATTGTAACTCATATTCTACTGTCTAAAGCTGGAAGACCTACTGAGGCTAAAAATTACATCATTTTCTATGATCACCCTCAAAGACAGTATCAAGTAGCTAATGAACTTCAATGGTGGAAGCATAAGAAAAATTCTCATTTCCTGTGGGGCATTTTCTGTTTCTAAAGTAGCTGAGTAGCCTAGGTATGAGCCTGAAACTTGAGCTTAAAAAGAAATGCAGAAAAGAATTACCTTCTTAAGTCTACAATCTAAACTAGGAACTGGTAAACACTTCTAAATCTAAAAATGAGTTAAGCAAAATCTTGACATAAATGGAGGAGCTGAAAGATGACAAGCTGGCCTTTAAGGAGGGTGTTTACTGTCTGATATGGAAACTCAAAGTATTGAAATCGAGACAGTATAGAGCACTCACATCACACAATATTACTCTGGAGTACAGAAAACAGTGCAGCATCTCCCTGGAAAAATGACCTTTCATAGTATCTGTTAAGGAAACCTCCCTGTCTGACCATCCAGACACAGTGGTCACACTCCCACCACCAGAGACTTTCACAGCAGGCACCAAATCCCCCTCACAGCAGGCAGCTCCAGTGATCTGATGAGTGCCCATTTCACTGCCTGCACACCCCAACCTCAGTCACACCAGGTTTCCTCACAGATTCCACGCCAGGTCTCCTACAGCAGTCTTGGATGTCTCATCCCATAAAGCCATTTATTCACAGTGCACTTACTCTGAAACAGCTCAAGCTGATGCTTCCAAGGAGAATCCCAACCAAGAAACCCCTGGGCTTTTGCACCCTCACAGTCTCACAACTCACAAAAGTCCTTCCTCCCTTGTCCTCCCGCCATGTCTTTGAGTGTCCCCTCACCAGACTGAACCACAGGTCCCAGGGCCCTTTGCTCTGCAAGGCTCAAGGCCTCTTCTCTCAGGCTGCACCACCCAGAACTCCATGAGCAGCTTGAATTGCAGCTGCTCACACAGCTACCGGTGCCAACTGTACTCCTCAACAGTAGCCATAAACAATTTGAAATATATTTAAGGATGTTTAAGGTGTCCAATGTTTAAGGTGTAACAATGAGGATGTTAACTCATATGACTATTATACTCTTTAATGAACAAAAGTCACCTGGCAGTTCTGTTCCTTTGTAGGACCTGGTAACATTTAACACCAGTCTTTTACTTCCTTAAAGGGGGATATAAGAGGATCTAACTTCTCATCTCAATAAGATGAGAAGTTAGATCCTATTGTACTGTGGGAAATAAATGAGGCTAGTTTTTAATTCTAATAATGGCTACATTTAATGGAATCATTCAGACTGGCTGTCACAAATGGAACCCCCAGGGACTGACACTGGTCCCCACACAGTTTCAGTATCGTCAGAAATTATTTCGGTGGTGGGATTGAGAGCACCCTCACCAAGTTTGCTGGTGACACAGAACTGAGTGGAGCGGCTGACATGTCAGAGACACCTGGAGAGACTGAAAGAATAGACTAGCAAGAACTGTATGAAATTTAACAGAGATAAGGGCAAAGCCCTGAATGTCTGTTAGAATAAGCAAAAGAGCCTGCTACAGGCCAGGATTTGTGTGGTTGGGGAGCAGCCTTGCTGAAAGGACCTGGGACTGTTGCAGTGGGCAAGCTGAATATGAGTCAGCACTACTGCAGCAAAAAGGCAAATAGGCTCCTGAGCTGCACCCAGAGGGGCATTACTAGCAGAGATAGAGAAGCAATCATGCTGCTCTTCTCAGCACTTGTCAGGCTGTGTGTGGGGTATTGTGTCCTGTTCTGATCCTCACAATGTAAGAAAGACAAGGACAGACTGGAGACATCCAAAGGAGGACCATAAAGATGATCAAAGGCTGGAGAACTTACCCTGTGAGAAAAAATCAAAGTTACATCTCTTTTTCCTGTAGAAGAGAAGGCTGAGAGAGGACCTCATCATAGTATTCCAGTACCTAAAGGGCTCCTCACTTCACTGGGAGCCGCAAGTAGAAGACAAGGGGCAAGAGGTCCAAGATGCACAGGGGAATGTTTCATCTTAACATTAGAAAGAACATTTTTACAGTGGGAACCACCATGCCCTGCAGCAACCACTCAAGCGACATGGTAGAGGCCCCATCACTGGAGGTTTTGAAGATACACCTGGACAAAGTGCTGGACAATATCATCTAGGTTCCCTTTCTTACAAAAGGTTGAGCTACATGATCTTGTAGTCCTTTCCAGCCTGGATTGTTCTATGATTTTATGATTCTATGATCTAACTGGAATTCTACTGTTCGCTTGCTAACCTCTGCCTTTTCTGGGATTGGGTATATGAAGCATGGAAGATATGTTTCAGTGTGGTAACCAGATGTAGTGTCCATCCTTTACTGTCAATAGAGAGAAATAGTACTTAAAGGGCAGGAGCAGATATCATTGATGATAGCTTAAGTGTAGATATCTCCATGCTAGACATGTGTAGATATCCAATGCTCATGTAGAGGGATACCATGGCAAGATATTGGGAGTCTTACAGACATCTTAATCTTTTGATTGAGAATCTGTAGTCTGGAAATGGGCAACTCTCCTAGGAGGCAGTAAATGCATGCAAGTTTTGCCTAAAGGCTTACAAAGGAATGAGGATTGATAGGTTAAATGTTCCATTGTGATATTATTACAGAAGACTGTGTCGCTTCCAAGTATCAGCAATGGCAACAAAGAGTAATGTATCTCATTCCAGAGGTAAACACTATACTCAATGTGTGAAAGTCTGTGTAGCTATCTAAGAAATTTCCAGGCCAAGAATGGAGACCAATGGTCATTTTAAGCATTTCTTGGATTAGCACAAGCATAGAGCATGGGTCACATTCTTACCTAATTTCTTTCTAAATTTAACTATCATGATAAGAGTAGATTCTCCAGATGTCAACCTCAATGACTACAGTATTTGTATTCTCTCTCTGTATTTGTCTATACAACATATATATATATATATACACACACATATATATATTCAAAGGAAGGATCCGCTCTACACATCATGCAGCCAATGCAATATAGAGAAGAGGGTTGCACTGAGCACACAACGAGCTCAAACAGATAATCTCAGTCATTCCAAGGAATCTTGGCAATGATTACAGACTGGCCAAAAAGAAACAGACTCAGTGAATTCACCTTTCCAAATCAACTCTGTGACATAATTAGCACAATTTAGTCACTTCTTAGTAATTGTATACCTTTACCTCTTGAATAGAGATACCTCTTGAATAGAAGGCAGAGGAACCCACAGAGATGGAATCAGAAGACAATAATTTCATACAAGATTTAGTAAGAGAGAAATTTTACCACTCATGAAATCATGCTGGGAACTCAGTTTCAATGCCACATCATTGGTTCAGTTTTGAGAACAGAAGATTTCATGTCCTCTTTACATATTCTTTCCCATGCAGAAAAATAGTTATTCATTTTAGGTCTGACATTCATTATACAAGAGACAAATCCACAATAAATCCATGCTACTTTGTCTCCAATGAAATATTTCTAATACAAAAAGTTGTATTTTTCAGTTTCCCTGGAAGCTAGGAAAGCTTTTAAGCTAAAGCAAAATGACACATTTGTTTTGTAGAATAAGGAAGTGTTTTGAGTCTTAAGTATTGTTAAATAGAATATTGTTAAATGCATAATTTCATCTGCTCTTTATCCAAAGGGTCCAATATAATAGCCACATAATTCATTTCCAAAAATAGATTAATTTTCATCATTTCATTTTCCTTATTGCCAATTTAACATACAGCCTTGTTACTAGCATTTAAAATAAAATGTTATAACTCTTGGACTGGGTCTGGCTGGGATGTAGTGAATCACTGTAGGTGGCATGGTGCTGTGTTTTGATTTTGTGACCAAAACCATATTGATAACACAGGGATGTTTGAGGTATTGCTGAGCAGCAATACAGTATTGTGGCCTTGTCACACCACCCCACCAGTGAGGAGGCTGGGGGTAGCCAAGAATCTGGGAGGCGACACAGCCAGGAGAGCTGCCCTTAACTGACCAAAGGGATATGCCACACTTTGTGACATTGTGTCAATCAGTAAATTTTTCAGTTGATTCTTCATTTCCTTACTAATCCAATGTACATCTATACTTCAAATGTTTGTGAAATCACCAGAGGCAAAAATCCACCTGCTTTAGCTACATCAGAATCAGAGCAGTAATCATGAGTCTGGGTTATTATTCATGACCTATTCCTTTTCTCTTGGTTTGGTTTACAGAACACACTCTTTCTATAAAAAAAGTCTCATATAAAAAGAGAAAAAGTGTATGTGCTTGATGTACATTTTAAACAACTAATTACTTGGTTTTGTTATATCCCCGTTGTATGAATTCGGTTTGTTCTGTGAGGCCTGTTGAGTTTAAATGAAGATTGAAAGATTCATCTTTTCCATGAGAAAGGCAGGCTAATAAGGATAAGTTAAGTCAAAGCTATCAAAGGAAGCTCCTTGAATGTCAGTACCAATTTATATCCCTATATCTCCTCTATGAGAGGGGCAAGAAAGATAAAAGAAAGGATTTTTTTGAAAGTATTATCAACTAAATTCCACTAGTCAAAGTTAAATATTTCAGTGTCATATTTTCTTCTGAAAACCTCTTTGAATTTGAATATTGACATGTTTATGCCACCTGAAATCTCCTCTCAAAAACAAGAACATTTCATAATGGTATCAGAAATTATGGAATACATACTCCTTGTCTATATGTGTGAGCAAATAAAGACATGTTCTCTCACTTACATATCTATATACAAAACTGTATTTTTAAATCATGGCATATCCTAACCTGAAAAACTCCCAAGACGCGGTGCTGTCATATCTCCACCATCATATATTTCAAGGGAGTCCCAATTATGTTCAGTGGCAAAGCTGATGACCTGGATCTATAAAACAGGACCACAGAACTTTTTTTAAGCC
Organism: Leptocoma aspasia; assembly: GCA_013399835.1. Lineage (NCBI taxonomy): Eukaryota > Metazoa > Chordata > Aves > Passeriformes > Nectariniidae > Leptocoma > Leptocoma aspasia. The sequence goes on along the minus strand of VXAX01004648.1, from coordinate 1,644,003 downwards.
AACAAGCTATGTGCATTTTTAAATGTTCTAAAAACAACAAAATAAAAAGAGAGCACATAGCAAAGAAAATAAAAATAAGGGATCCAAACAAAAGACACATCAGTGAAAAGAATGTAAATGAAAAATCAATATTCACTTTTTGCATTAACCCTTAGAAAATATGACACAAAGTAAGTAAGAAGGATTTTGCATGTGTGTTGCATAATTTTAAATAATTACTCAAAGTGTAAATGAGCAGATAATCAAGATAGTTGCAGCGCTCTCAATGGCTTCAGTAATACCCTAGCAGATAGAAAGAGTTGGTAGTTGCATATCAGATTGAAGGATCAGGAGCTGCTTTCAATATATTACACAATTAAAACAGAAAACTTCTTGTTAATCACTTCTCATTCATACCGCCATGTGAAAACAAAGTAACATAAAATAAAGCTAACCAAAGAACAATGAGAAATCCAAAGCATTAATGTTTCAAGTACCCTACACCTCAATTATAGGATTACTAATTTATTACATTTTTAGAGAAATAAACAAAGTACTTAATATTCCATGCTTGACAGAATACAGACTTGCCTGAATACCTGATCCCTCAGTCACTATGATTTTCCACACACAATTCAAGCTGTTACCATAAGGTTCAGGGTAACCTGGTGAAAGAATAGTACCTCTGCGCTCAGTAAAATTCCCACTGCATGGCACTGAAAGAAAGTATGATCACAAATTATTACACAACTTAAACCACTTTAGAGAACAGAGAAGTAGTAATAAATTTACTAAGATCAAGATAATTATAATAATCTGCTTTTGTAGCATAAACACATAGACATGAAGCAATCATCTGAACTTAGAATGGATCTTATATAAAATATATTAATGATATCAAGCATAAGATACAACCTGCCTGAATAAACAATTCAGAAATGAACTTCATTTTGCATGTGTGCAGCCTAGAACAGCCCAGCAGCAGAGCCTCAGCATGTCTTATTTAGAGTAGCAACTCTAAATTGTAAAGACATAACATTAAACACATTCATGATAGACAGAAATCATGTGAATTTACCCACAGCCCAAGATAGTTCCAATATTGAATCTAGCTGATAAAGCAGTGTAGTACATTAAATATCTTTTATTGTATACATACTTGGTTCTTTATGGTTCAAGAAAACAGAACAACAACAAAACAACAAAAACAAAACAAAACAAAACAAAACAAAAACTCAAAAAACAAACCAAACCAAACAAAACAAAACAAAATTGGGATACATGCATTTATTTTTAGAACACTCTAATTAATGCTAGAGTAAATTCCTAGGAATAGCAATGACTTTTGAATATAAATCCAAATAGGGAGAAGGTAAAAACATTTCAATGTTTACAAAAAAACTTTGGTGCTAAGCATTATTTCAGTGCAGGTCTATTGACAGACTAAAGAAAATTAGTTATACTAATAATACTATACGATGCTATAATTTTTCAATGTACACTATGCTTTTGCTTGAAAAAAGAAATCATTATCCTATGTGTGATAGGAATACACAAGTATTGTGTCATAAAACAGGTAAAGACACTTCTGGAGAATTGAATTCTGTCCTGTATTTGAAGCTGTAGATAAGTCATGAAAATAATGAATGTTCAAGAAAACGTGCATCACACTTGTTCATATAATCAAAGTCATTATATGAAACAATATACTGCCTATGAGCCAGCTGGTACTCAATTATTTCTTGATATGGAAAACTGCTCTTTTAAATTGGGCATGACTGATATTAATCGAAGGAGAGTGAATATATGGCTTAAATACTATTTTCTGAAACAATTCCTGAATCCTTATTCAGAGGTGTGTGACAGAACAGACAAAGTAAATGTAATTGCTTACCTACACAGCTTGGTACTGTGTCATTCCACTGAGCTAAGGCATTTGGCACAGACTGACATCGGATAGCTTTTGAGCCTTGTAGCAGATAGCCAGGACTACACTCAAATCGAACAACAGAGCCTGCTGAAAACTCAGAGCCAATTCTCCTTCCATATCGAGGCTCTGGAACTGAGCTACACTGTGTATCACTTGTGCGTGGAACAGCTGTATACAGAGAGAAAAATATGAAGCCATGAATACAAATGACAGTCATAATGAAAAAAACCCAGACCAGTAAAAATGCTGATTGTTGCTTGTAGGACAGAGCTTAATCCATGTTACTTGCTCTGCTCCTGTATTCTCGAAGAATGGACTAATGCTTTCATGGCTGTTAGCTGGAATGTGGTTTTGGGCCATGCCTGTGTACAGTCATGTGAGTGCCATGGCAGCTCGGAGATATTTTGACTTTGGATGCACAGCTTCAGGCATGAGAAGATCAGTGTGTGTTTCTGTGGCCCTCTTCAATGACAACCACTTCATTTAATAAATACGGGCCCTTTGACTTCTCACTAGAACTTTCTCATTAAAAGCCCAGAAAAATTTTCTGATGTAGCTAATCAGATATAAAGACAACATAATATCTTACAAAATTTGATTAATCATATTGGAGAATATAAAGTGATAATAATACACCTTGCAGGCTATTTCAGTGTTTTCTTTTGACAAAAATTATTTTTACCAATACTGTCTGGGAATTCATAAACATGATGTGATACAAGAGCAGTTAAAAGACTGCAAGCAATATATAAAGAGCACAACAATAACATTCATTAGAAGCCCATGGGATAGTTTTCCCTTTGGCTTCATTATTTATAAACACTTCTTGATAATAGGTACTTTTTATACCTACTGCTGCTATTGTTCATGTTATTCATATATAAAACTTGTTCTTACTACATTTCATTTTGCAGTTAGCTAGTGAATGCCAGTTTAAAAACAAACTAAAATATTTATATAGAAAATGACAGAGGTATAACTTGTGTGCAATATAATCTGTGTTTTACAGTATAATAAAGGTACATTAAAATAATCTTATTAAATATATGCAATTTTTCTGTGTGAGTGGAATATTCAAAAGCTTTGTTTCATCAGCTTGATTTGTTCAAGAATTAGTTTTACAGTGTCACTGCATCTAGATATGAATAAGTAACACCATGAAAATTGCCTGCCATTTAGTCCTTAAGTAAACAACACAAAATGGCACCAAGGAGGAAAAAAAAAAAAGAAGGTGGATGTTACACTTTATTCCTGGCAAATTTTCAAGCATGGTGCTCCTGGCTTACTAAAGCAAACAGAATCACAGTTATATTTAGTTTTATTTTACAGCATTATGTTTAAATTTCTCTGCTGACCCATATGAGTGAAGAGTGATGTTTCTATATGTTCATGGACACAGCTGTACACACCCCCACCACACATGTTCAGCTACCCTGGTCACTAAGTAAAAGACAAGGTGTATAGAGCCTATACATTCTTATTTTAATATTGATAACTTTATGTTCATCCTATTTCTTATACTGCCATTTGCTCTATTCAGAATAATAATTAAGTTTTATGTACTTGTAAATGCTCTAAAAATTAACATTTCTTAACAAGCTGTATAAGGAACACTAATTGAAATCAATTCTATCTCAAATCTTAATCTTAAAGCATTAAACATGCAACACATTTTAGCAGAACATTGAAAGTTTTCATTTATGATTACATTATGTTCTACCAGTTTAAGCATTGCTACCAGATATAACAGTTAAGTGTGCCCAAGTATTACTGAATGTAGAGAGTAGCTTTTTCTAAGATTCAGAAATAATTAATACTAGCAGTAACAGAAACATACATTATCTTTTTTATTAATATGCAATGAATTGATTTGTCAGACAAGGTCAGACAGATACAGTTGATGACATATATTTTTTCTTCTAAATCAATACATTGGTTGGTTGCAGAAGATTTTAACCTCGAAAGCTGCAGAAAGTTATAAAATGTACTCAGGATTTAAAGAATGGTCAGAGGTAAACCAGCATACTCCTGGGTAAATGCATAATACAGCAAAACAAAAGCAAATCCATTTTATTATGTTTTCTAAAATGGTTAAAAACCTTACACAGTTTAAACAAACAACTTACCTTTCAGCAAACTTAATATACCTGCCTTTGTTCAAATAAATAGGAATTTATCATTAAGTTCTAAACAGGACCTCAGTACCGCACAGATGCTCTATGGAACTTGCTCTTGCATGCAGTTCTAACCCTGGCAGGAAACCATTCTGCACTTGCGGAAGGAAAATGATGAAACCATAGCTTAAGGAGTTCACGGGGTCACAGTTCTTCCTGATCATAACCTGCAGGCCAGATGCAGACTGCCAGGTCAATTCAGCTGACGCAGCTTCCTCTTTTTTATTTGGATTAATAGCCTTTTCTCTACCCATACGTCTTCTGCACCAGCAATATTTCACTCAAACCTTTTTATTCCATGTTCTTTTATAATGACTACACTGGAATAATAAACTGCCTACATGATGATAGCTGCTCACACATCCAATTGCATGACTGTCATATGCCTGGAACTACAGCTTCTGCCATGTAATTAAGCATTAATCCATCTCTTGGTCTGGGCTACTTGTTCAAATGGGCGTTTTGGCCATGAGATAAATAATTCACAATTATGTGACAGCAAAGGGCTCAGTGTTCTTGTGGACAAACCAGTCAGGAAATTAATACTTAATTTATTACCAATTTTACACCAGCTTCTGATCACTGATTCAGGAACTAAAAAGAAAGAGGACACAAACAATCAATCAAGTTAATTAAACAGTTTTACTTCATTCTCACCAGGCTCAACTTCAAACACCTATCCTCCCCTTCTTTTTCTCAACTTCCTTGTGTCTATCTTTGTTGTACCAATGAGGTGAGAGGCAGCACAGGAAGTTGGGGTATGTGGTCTCTTTTTGTTTTCCTCCACCTCCCCTTCCAATGTACTTAGCATTTTACTCATCTTTCTCCTTTTTTTCTTCTTCCGGTTTCCACATCACCCTGTTTCTGAATGCTTCTCCTCCAGCGTGGATCATCCATGGGCTACAGCTCCTCAAAGATGTCCCCTACTGCAGAACAGTACTTTCACAGGCTGCCAACCCCTCTGAGGTGTTCTTGCTCCAGCAGGTGTCACCCCGAGGCCATAGCCCCTTTAAAGTACGAGCCCTTTGGCAGGGAGCGCCTCTTTCCAAGACAGCCTCCAACAATCCCTCCAGCAGCATCTCTAGCAGCACATACCCAGAAGCACCTCTTCCCCAAAAGCAGTTGTCACTCTCAAATATTTCTGAGGCACCACATGCTCCTCTGACTAGTGGGAATTTTGGCATGTGGGAGATTGCTTATACCAGCTTCACAGGACGCTGTTTGTGAATGGCACATGGCAGCTTACGGCCTCCTCCCACACAGGTCACCACCTCAGCCACCTGCTAGCTAAACTTCTTGCTTCTCACCAAAGCTTATCTGTCTTACCTAATAGGCTACATGATCTGACTGAATATTTCAGCACCACTCCTGGAGGTGGTGCTTCCATTCATTGTGTGGAAGAAATTATTGCTCAGCCTCCTGTGGGAATATCAACTTTCCCTATGTATTTTTTCACTCAGATTTTTAAAAGAGAGGAAACTATAAAAAAAATCCTTTGTGTTTCTCTAACCCTTGCCTAGCAATCACATCTGGAGAATCCCTACAACAGCTGTGTAGGCAAAGGACACATTTTAACAGTCAAATTTAAGAAAATTCCATACGTTTCAGTAATAGCATTGGGAAATTTGCATACATGCACTAGTAATCCATACTTTTTTTGTGCAACAAGACATTTTAGCACCTCTCAATAAAGAATATCAAATCATCTGGTTTCATTATAATATTCCATTATGAAAGTTATTTTCCTGTGAGCAAGCTATCTCTGACATGATAGCAAATGTAGGGGCAGTTTACCAGCACTCTTAAATTAGTTCACAAACCAGAAATAACTTTTTCATTCTAAAAGCTGACATTTTACTGAGATCAGCCCTGACAGCTAGAAACATCCATGGCTACAGTTGTATCAAATTATTCTATTGCCATCAAGAAACACTCAATAACATTTAAAATTGTCCTTTTGCTCAGTTTTTCAGAAGTTTTACTAATACTCTGTTAATGGCTCCTGTGAGACAAGAAATGCTAAAGATACAAAATCACCAAGAGGTACATTTTTTATAATCCTCCTCTCCCCCTCCCCCCCATGCCTCCCTCTCCCCTTTTTAAAAAGAACTGCCTCAAGAACAGATGCAATGCAAGCTATAGATAACAACAAAGTGACGTAGTTCCATACTGTTTCAAATGGGATTTAAATAGTTCATGGAAAAATATAGTATGGCTCCTAGCATCTATAAAAAGTTAGGAAAATAGGTCTGTTTCTTTAAAAGGTGACATAACTGACAGCTCAGCTGAAATGCCTCCAAGATTATTTTAGTTGGAAGAGACATTAGACAATCATCTAGTCCAACTGCCTTTCCAATTCAGGACTGACCAAGTTAAAACTTGTTATTAAGGGCATTTTTCAAATCCCTCTTAAACACTGACAGGCTTAGGGCATCAATCACCTTTCCAGGATGTCTGTTTTAAAGCAGGACATGAGGTGTCATGGTAGCACATATAAAAAGTAATACTAGCAGTCTTAGTTCTGCTCTCTAATTACATTTAGCAGATGATGTGTGGCTGTGCATTTTATTTTTGTCACAAATTATATCAACTTGATTGTTAAAGTCACAATCTTTTACTCTTCTTTCCCTCTGTCTTCTTCATCCTAGTATACTAACTTTCTTAATCCTCTTTAAAATATCAAATGACCTACTAAACTAGTTCATGCATTTGTATTGTATGACAAGTAAAAAAGACCACAAATATTAAAACCCCATAAATTTTTGGATGGTAGAAAGGTAATTACTTTACTTTTTAAGGAAGGGACTCTGTACTGCTGCAGCCTGAGTTATATAAAAATATAGGATCTTGTTTCTTAGGTGATGTCATAGCAGGAAGATAAGCATAAGAAAGCCTGAAAAAAAAAAATCCAGTCTTCTTACACCTGATTGTTCTTAGCATATATCAACATAACTGACCCTAATATTTTGGAAGACTTGATATTCATTCAGACTCATATTACAGACACTCTACCTATTGCATTAACTACAAGGAAATGTGATCATCTGAGAAAAGAAATGAAGTCATAGATGGCATATCCAGATAAAAAGAAGTTTTTGAGAAAGTGGCATCACAAAAGCCATTAAAATTGAATCACAAGTTAAGCTCCTATCTGCTGGTTGCTGAAACCAGAATGTGAAATAAGGCAAGCAATAACTTTTTCTCCCTCGAGCCTTCCTTTTAGTTTTTGCCTATAGTGTTGTCAACCTAGACTTCTCAAGCTGTATCAGAGAGGCATTCCATTTTCTATAGTAATTATCCTCCATTTTTCAGTAAATGTTTCATACCACTGGGAAACAAAATTGAAACCAGTCCAGTGGAAAAGTGAACAGGGAAGAAGGGTCAACCTGGAATAGAGGGCAATAAATAAAATGGTTGACTTTGCAGACCAGATTACTGTGTTCAATGTGAGAGTAGATGTCATTTCTGAAGTATTTAAAAGGCTAGCGACCAGGTGGTCTTTGGAAGTATGACCATATGTTTTATAAGAAGAGAAAAAAAATCTCAAAAAGATAGAGCTTATAAATACCACTAACTCACTAACCAATATATGTATACATATATAACTCTATTTAGTAAAGCTCTTAAGATATATTTTAAAACATATTAAAATCCCATGGCATTTAAATAGCTTCATTATTTTTCTGAGACAAATGAGACTTTTCCTAACTCATTTTGTGCTCTCATTTGTTAAAATCTATTTCTTACAGTTACTAAAAACATAAATGTCTGAAATGAGGCGCAGCATTGTGCTCACCTGGAGACATCCTGTTCACTAGCACTTTATGTGTGTATATATATATATATATATAGCTAATAGAATCATGGGGTTTTATCACTATGAATTCTTCAAAAGCAGCAAAAAGTAATACTTGAGAGTGTTAACACTAACAGAGTAAGACAGAAATATGTCATTCATATGCAAATGGATAAGAACTCAAATGATGAAAGCTTTTTTCTAATTCCAGAAGTTTATAGTCTCCCTCTTTTATGGTTAATTTTGGATAAGTTTTAATGCAAGTGTGTGTAAGATATTTTTGATGTGTAATAAGGGCAGGTAACAATATCTTGATATATATCCAAAGTAAAATGTGCAGTTATGGTGATATCTTTCTACAAACACAGGAGTCAGAAGGCTTAAAAATCAGTCCTAACAAGCTTCTTACAACTGTGGAAATATTCTTGAGTTGAGACAGTTCTTTCCATTTATTTTTTGTGTCAAACTAGGACAATGCTCCAATCTCTAAAATAAAAAAAAAGGAATCTAGGAATCTTAATAATACTATTTAAAACTGTCTCAAACTACTTTTACACTTCACTTTAGTAAAGGTATGCAATGATTGCCTCATTAAGCTTACTGGGTATGTATGCAACATATCTAGTGAGCTGCCCAGAAGTCAGTCCCTTTGGGACTGCATTTGTTGCCTGTACAGGCAATGAATCTGTAAGCAATGCTCCCGGTGTCACCAGACTGCATTCAAGACTCATGGATCAGCTAAGTGTACTCAGCTGCCCAGCAGAATGCTAAGGGACTTGGCCATGCTGTGTCATTCTTGCATTTCAGCTGCAGCGTGCAGACACGCACATAACGTCTCCTCCAGTTCAGCTGGGTCACAAACACACCAGCAAGTCTCCCACCCACACTTCAGTACTGAAAGGGCCTGATGGTCTCTGCCACAGCAATTTTCTCTCTGAGCTCTTCAGGAAGACAGAGTCCTTAGCAGCCTGAACAAAAACTCTTGAAAAATCAGCTGGGAATACTGAGAAAGACTAACACAATTAAGCACACTCCTAAACCCCTTGAGCTCACTCAGCAGTAAGGGAGCAATAGATTGCCGGCTACCGAGAAAGACTGGACATATCCAAGTCTGTGGGGCCAGACAGGATAAACACAGACAGCTGCTGTTACAAAGCCAGACTGCATCAGGAGAAGTCCCTGATCTCTGGAAAAAGGTTAAGACTACACTCACATTTAAAGCAATACATTAAGGCTTATGCAGAATTAAAAATAATACAATTAATGAAATTGGCACCAGTGTCTTCCACCAAAAGTAGACACGTTTACCTTGGTAAACAAAGTGAAACCCTCTGGCTGATGCCCCACTCTTAGCACTGAATCGCAGAAGAATTTGATTAGATGTAGCCAAAGGCAATGTCTCTCCTACAAATGGAAACAAAAAAATACACAAAACAGAAACAACAGTTATAGCTCTTCAGTATGTGATCAAATATGCTGTTAAAACACACAGCTTCATGTTTTCCTCTATAGTTAAAGAAAACACAAATAACGTTGTACAAAATTAAATTTGCCATTGCTAGAATAAAAAGATGTCATGATTCAACAAGAGAAACCTGGAATTTACTGCAGCAACTGGAACTAGAGCTTCAATAAACTACTTGACAGGAGAACCCTACTGCTGCTTGGGGCCAAAATTATGAGAAGACTTTTTAGTTAACACTTTTCTGTGACTGAGAGGTTTACTTTGCCTTGCAAAACACATTAAACAAAAAAAAGTATTTGAAAAATGCCAAAGGGATCTTCATGGAATGTTTACCATTTCAAGACTAAAACGGAGAGAGCAAACCCATTACTTGTTTTATGTAGTGGCTTCAATAAAATATATGGTCACACGTGAATTATATTACATTATTAACTCTCTTATGGCATTGCAAATTTTATTTCTGATTTGAGGATTAATAAAAATATTTAATATAGTTTATCTCATTTCCTGGCATATTTGTCAGGAGTCATGATAAAAGTTCAGTAATGAAACACTATAGAAAAAATTGCAGTACTTCTACAATGATTCCACTACATATAACTACTGTTTTTATTCTCTCTGAACTGTATAAACCCATATTTTATGAAATTCTTCAGAAATGAATGTTGATTTAAAATATTGTTTATGACTAGGTATATAAGCCTTTCACTTAGATTAATTTTATGTTATTGCAACTAGAGATTTCATGTAGGAGAATCCTATTCTGAATCAATGAAAATCAGATATGTCAGAAGTAATAAATAAAAATTAGAAGTTTAAATACCCTTCAAGTATTTTTAAATGTCTGCTGTGAAAACAAACATTAGTTTTAACTTTTATATGACAGTTTGATGCAGTAACATTTGGTGTTGGGACGAGCTGTCTCAAATTTAAAAATTTAATTTTATTTTGTTGAACTCTTGTCAGTAATTAAACAAATCTTAGAATTTTTTGTGAACTCTTATTATGACACAAATAGCTGAATCCACCAGGGGAAAATTAAAAGCTGAGTTTTTCATGTAATAATATATTTACTGTAAATCAAATAGATATGTTACATTCTTTTGCTATGAAGCATTTCTACAATTATTTGAAGTAAAAACCAAGAAGCCATGAATAGCCCTGTACTGCAAAAATATTAAACTCACATATAAACTCTCCTAAATACTAGAAGCGTTTGAGAAAACACATTCATAGCTGCAGAAATATAATAAACATACTTACATATCACTGAAGATGAACACATTCATTATGTATGCATACATTGGAAATTTGACCATGTTGAAATCCATATAAGCTTAATTATGATCTCCCAAGGTAATTTTGCTCTAGTTACCTGAATGCAACAGCTGGCATGCTTTTGGTCTAAGTGCATGTTTGCATAAAGATAATTGCATTTTGTAAATATAAGTAATTTGTGTAAATTAGCCATTCAGAATATGTAGATGTGTATTTCAAAAGGTTTAGGGGCAGAGAAGACAATTATACCATCCAATCTGCCCTCTTACATAGAGATCTGAGAACTTCATTCAACTTTTTCTACACCTACCCCAGTGATCAGTTCTTGCCTAACCATATGTTCCAGAATAATGTCTTGATTGAAAGACTTAGAAGGGTGTTCCATTTCCCTTAGAATCCTATTCAAATCACTTTATTTCCAAAGTAAATTAATAACATTCTCCTGATTATTTTTTTCCCCATACTGAGCTGTGTAAGAAATGTATACTCTTTTTATTAATTACCTGAGTGGGATCCAGACAGAGAACTAAGAAGTCTAGCCTGAGAGTTTTCTCCATCAAATAATTCTGCTACATCATTCAAAGCTGTCTGAAAATAGGCAAATTGTCCAAACACAACTACATTAAAAAAAAAGAAAAAAAAAAGAAAATTATAGAGAGGAAAAAAAAAAAGAGAGGAGACAAAAGATCTTAGTCTTCACAACTGAATTTAAGGATGTACTTCTGTTTGTCTTATTTATTAATGAATTCCTGCATGAACTTTTCCAGCTTACACAATTGTCTAACAAGATAAAACAGCTATATTAAACTTACATCAAGAATTTTTTTCCCATTATTTCCATATTTTCAATTAAAACCAAATTTATTAAATCATGTTTTCACCAAAACTGTGACCTTCAGTCAAACAAGTTTTATTGCTTAGGCACCTATGAGAATAAGAAAATGGAATATCTAAACAGAATAGTTTGTACCAAAATTGCATTGCCAAATATAGCAACTATTAAAGACATTCTATTAGCACATAGGATTAGTTGCTTACCTGGCTTTAGTCCGAGGAAGATTTTTTTAAACTTATTGATTTGTCAAATTTTTAAATTTGCATTAGCACCTGTTTTATCAGAAGGCTATAAAAACTGATCCCATATTGAAAAATACCAGTGTGTTACCAGCTTTGACATATTGCTACATTTAATTGCTACACATAAGCTTTGCATATTGATACACATAATTTAAATTATGTACTTCAGCTGTACAAAATTTAAAGGGTATTAATAATTTAATATTACATCTCACTAATAAATATCGAATAGTTCCCCGAATTCAAATATCATATACCAGTAGAAACACGAAGTAAAACCAAGTCAATAAAAATATTATTTTGTCATTCTAGCCATCTATAATTTTTTTACAGCTGAGTCCTTACAGGTTTCATTGTACACAGAAAGTACCAAATGTATTAAATTGCTGTGAATTAAGCCTCTTGGTAAATAAGTAGTAAAATGAATCTTACTGCTATTTGTCTGGACTTAGGAAAAACCTGCTTTGCAGGAAACTACACCTTACATACAATTGCTTGAGTTTTAGAGATTCTGTCCAAGTATTTAGACACATTGAAATAATCAGCTTTGTGATTTTTCACAAGCATTTCTGGCACATTCATATAGAATTGCTTCCTTTCCCTCCACTGTACATCTTAAACAAATGTGATTCCACTCATCTCACCATTTTCAAAAGAAAATTAACAAAAATTAGAATAGAGGAATATAAGAAGAGGAATATAAGAGCTTGTTATCTGACACCTGATTTTTCTTTGCAGGAAGCTTGAATGAATGATTATCCTATGATGATGAATAGTGTAAACAATGAAGGTATTCAGGATATGCTTGGATAGCAAACATAGATGTCTTATCGGAAGGCAGTTGGTTACTCTAGGGAGGAGTAAAAGGTTAAAGTCCTAGAATCATTTTCCATGTCAGGAATATATCTAGTTTTTATAAATAATTTGCAATACAATGTAAACCTAAGGTCATTACTACAAATAAAGGACTTTTGAACAGTAAGACAATGATAATGATTGATAAATCAATAGAAGAAGTTCTTACCAAATTCTTTAGGGACAGTTATTGAATAATGGCAAGTCTGTCCAGCAGTGTAATTATGAGGATAATTTGGTGATAAAACTACTCCCTCTGATCCGGTATACTGCCCTCCACATGGTGCTGGAAACAAACACAGAGAAACACATTGTATTAATTAGAGCTGTATATATTAGTTATGTCTGAAAAAAAACCCTAAATATCACAAAATGACACTTTACTGGTTTTACTTTTGTTTGGTTTACCTGTTCTGAAATATCTAGTGATTCTTTCTCAGGATATAATTTTATTATGATTATAATTATTTCAAGAAATTATAATTTCTTGAAAATTAGAAAACATGCAAGTTTTACTTGACTACAAGTATTCACATAGGACTGGAAATAAACCCTATTTAATTGAAAGATACTGTAAACACAGGCTTTAGGTGAGGTTTGCATTTGAATATCTGTCTGTATCTATCCACGTTAAAAACAGGTTAGGAAAATATATGGTACTGCATTAAAAATGGCACAGAAGAATGCATAGATATACTGACACTACCCTACACAGAATGCCAAAAATTCTGCTTTGTGAAAGATGCTTGAATTGCTTTATTTTCATATCTTCCTAGATGATTATGAAAAGTGCAGATAGATTATACATATAAAAAATATTTGGCTTCATATGTATGTAAAAACAAAATCAGAAAACTAAGAGAAACTTTTTAGAGCTACAGAAGTTAGATATATTATAGATATATAAGTTAGATATATTTAGGAATAGTGGAGCTCAAATCCTCAAGACAAATCAAGATTTACATGAGCAGTAGTTCTGTCTGTATCACAAGAAAAACAGTGAACAGTGTATGCATCCACGTTCCTACATGTATAGGCTGTAAGTGTGGCATATTAAGGGACAGATGGAGGGACTATTTTTAAGTTCAAATATCTCCTTGTGTTGGATATTGAGTAAATAGATTTCTATACCTCAAAACAAAGTAATGCTGTCACTCTTCTCACATTTTGGAAAAGCCTAGCTTCCTATCAAAATCTTAATTAAAAGATAAGTCTTGTATTAAATTAGCTACATGCAATTCAATGCTCTTTTTATTGTGAGAAATGATTTCCTAAAAAACTGTAGTTTTCACCAGAATAACAGATTATTGTAAGATGTTATCTTACCCCCAAAAAACAATAATAATAAACAAACAAACAAACAAATAAATAAATGGATAAATAAGGTTATTAAAAATAGCATAGTCACATTAATTTGCTTTTAAGCAAGGAAGATATCATTCCACTATAAGAAACTAAATCGATGTTACCCTGCTGTGGGCATCTTGCACATAGCAGAGTATAACTGAACAACTTCCTGGAAACTGGCTCAGAGCAGCACCTATGGCCCAGGTGGACAACAAGGTCACTGGTGTGGGGCTATGACAGTGCCTCGTTACCAACTCCTAGCTCTGCAGACCTGGCTCATGTGCTGTGGAGCTCTGCCTAGTGAGTGAGCCTGTGCTTTGGATATCCTTGGCTCTCAGCCCTTGTTGAGCAGACCTATTCTTTCTGCTCCCTGACAGGTCTTTAAAATCATGCTTGAAATATCTGCACACATCTGCGTTCCTTATACAAAAAGGCAGCAATTAATACTACAAATCCATGTCTTCTCTTAGCTGCTTATATGAATTATTCAAAAATTCAATGTAATGATAGAAGATGAGAAGTTTGATCTATCAGTAGGCAGAATAGGATTGTGTAGCTGAAGTGAAACTCAAATATCACAAGGAATTAGTTCGTGGCATGAATTTAAAATCTTCATTATTTCCTTCTTTTCTTGCTTTGAGGATATCAGAAATTATGCCCCAAAGTCTGATTACCACATGACTTTCTCAAATCATGAACATTCATTGCAATGAAAGTGTATCACTTACACTTAATTTAAAACAAACTCTAAAGTTATGGAGTTATAGAAATGTTTCCTTCTAAATTGTTCCATAAATAAAAATCTAAAATTTTGCAGATTATTTCTTAACATAAATAAATTAGTACTTTATGGACTTCCTTAACTAATACATGTAACTTCTTTTTGATTTGTTAAAATTGTTCCATATACACCTACATATACACAACACAAACACTGAAACAAGGAATAGAGGAAAAATTAGTTAGCCACAGTTCTGAGATGTCACTTTAATTTTCTGCCTCAGTAAATATGATTCTTATTCCAAGGTGAAAATTAATGCAGCATTGAGATGGTTGTGATACCTATTCTAAATAATACTGGGTGTCTAAAGAATCTTACATATTACATTGCAATCATTATATGAACATGTGTTGATTCCAGAGTTTACAGACATTTTTAAATACTTAATACATTATTGACTAAGCTATAGTCCAATATTCATCTTAATTCTTATTTTTTTGCCTCTTTTTTTTTTACACAAGATGTATGTGTAGAAATAGTGGAAATAGCCTCAGGGACTGAGAAATTGAATTCACTGGGCAGACAAGGGAAATGGTAAGAAAACAGTACATACCATTACAAGATGGCAACGCTCTGTTCCAAGCCGGCTTTCCATCTGCACCAATTACACATGTTATACTTGAAGGTTCAATAATCTTATATCCAGAATCACACTGGTAAGTAATAGTTGAACCAAGCTTAAAGTCTGTTCCAATTCTTGTACCATTCATGATGTTTCCAGGATCAAAACAAGCTTCCCGTGGCTTTTCTGTTAAAATTAATTACAGTACATCTATATACACTTTCAATTAAAAAAAAAAAGAAGGCAAAATAAACTATTATCAGTGTTTTTTTTCAGTCAGTTTAAATTATTCGACAACTTATTAGTATATTATTCTTGTTCAATCATGGGTCATGGATGTTTGCTTAAGATTCATTATCTGTAAGAGGAAATTATAATGAAGCTGAGCTGAATGACTCCAATAAAGTTTAGTATTTACTATTTAGAAGAAAAATGACCAGTTCTAGAATTCACCACTTCTATATGTACATTGGCGACAAAAGGAAGACCAGGGAAATCGTGGGTCCTCTCCAGAAAGAAATGGGAGACCTGGTTGCCTAGGACATGGAGAAGGCTGAGGTAGTCAACAAGGGCATGTAGTGATAGGACAAGGGAGAGTGGCTTCAAACTGAAAGAGGGAAGGTTTAGGTTAGATATAAGGAAGTAATCCTTTACCATGAGAGTGGTGAGGCACTGGAACAGGCTGCCCAGAGAAGTTTTGGGTGTTACCTCCCTGGAAGTGTTCAAAGTCACATTGGATAGGGCTTTGAACAACCCAGTCTAGAAGAAGGTGTCCACATGATAGGGGGGTTGGAACTAGATGTTCTTTAAGTCTCTTCCAACTCAAAATTTTTCTATAATTTTATACATTTTATACAAAGTACTGAATAATATACATCAGAAAAATATTAAATTATTAGGCAAAAACAGACTATCCATTGAGTACAATAACTTTTTTTAATACCGTATTCTGTTCTTGCATCTTTTATCTCATTATAATTTCAGTTAACTTTTAGTTGCATAGAGGAACTCATATCACGCCATGCTGAGAACAAAATATAGACACACAGTGAAAATGTGTATGCACATTTTCAATCACCCTCTTTATCTCTTTATCTCCTTCTGCTCAACATCTAATTTTCTTTCCTCCCAGGCCTTGCAGATTTCCTGGAACAAACTGTTTTCCCATTTTTTTATATTTTGTTTAGACAAGGACAAACAGTCTAAGATTTCATTTATGGCAATATGACAATTACTTTGGGAAGAACCTTGCACACATGGAGAATAACGTGTGATGCTGGATGACAGATGAAGACTAAATATAAAAATGATTTTATAGTTCTTTTTCACACCTTTCTCTTTTATAGATATATTTTTTCTGTGTTTCTTAGATGTTGTCCTTAATTTTTAACATGCACATTAATGTGGTTTCATTCAATTGTCAAGAATAAGAAGCTGAGGCAGCACTTCTGCTGCTGAAAAACAGTCTGATAAAACTCAGCAAAGATTATAATCAAGCCACAGACAACATCTGTGACTGGAAATAAACCAGCATCTTCAATGATTGTCTGGCTTTAATAAACAGTCAGCATAACCCAGTCTCTATCTACTAAGAGGCACCTCTTACAAAAAAAAAATGCTAAGACTATCCAGTAGTATTAATTAAAAAATGCATTTGTAGATTCGAAACAATGTGGAAAGGAAAATGTATTGGCATGTATTGACAAGAAAGAAGAAGTAGTCAGGGGTCTTCTTGGGTAAGACAATTTCACTATTGTCAAACTTTTTTTCCTTATGTTACTTTTGATGTGCATCTTCTAGCTATTTTTTTTTTTTTCTGGAAGATTGAAATGTGCATAAGTGATGTGGAAGAGATTTCATGAAATAGGATTTCTGTGTTCCTCCACATATTAACAGAAAATAGTTTTTAAAGCATACATTGATGCATAAAGTTATTTGGTAGTTCAGTTATGATTACATACAGAAGGAAACAGATTCGAGTCTCAATAATTACTAAGTAACATTTTTTCCTTAATGAGAACAGTACCTTTATAGTCAATGGCAAATCCTGACATTCCAACAGAAGCATCACTGCGAAAAGCCAGAAACAGACTGTTACCACTGCTCTCTATTCTTTCAGGAGCCTGTGAGCCTTGAAAACTGCCAATTAGAGGACTGTTGGAATCTTCTCCTTCATAAATATGTAGAAAATCATAACTAGGTTCCATATTGAAACTGAAAATAAAGGGAAAAAATAATTAAGTCTTCAGATTTTTTTTAACGAGTTAAACATTACTGTGACTGTAGTTGCCAATTTCCTGCCTAACACATTTCCTTCTCCAGAAATAAATGTCTTTTTAAACATGATTCACAGTAAAAAAATTCACTGTGGAGTTCTTTTTATCAGTGATATGAACACATTAAGCTTTCCAAAAGCCATTATGAATATCCTCCCACCTATCTTAAACACCTTTCTCAAGATCATGGAATCATGACTCAGAAAGGCTGCCTCTGACCAAAGGACCAAAGGAATAATCCAGAAAATTAGCTTGAATTAAAAGCCCAGCTTTTAGTTGGCTAAACTGGATAATATTCAATCCACCCATTACAAACCTGTTTATCAGTTTATGAAATTAGATGCTTTCATATGGATAGACCACTATCTTAGAATTTGTCTTTGTTCTTACCCAGATTATATCAGACATGATAAAATAATGTGAATTAATATTAATTCTCACTAAACCATCTATGTTATGCTATATTTGATGACAATTATATGTTTTACAAATTATGAAGATAATATGAATAGAACGTCTTTCAGAGGAATTTGAGGTGAATTCAGAGAAAACAAAGATTAATCTCAAGCAGTTCTATGAGAAATGCATACAGAGGAACACTGAAGAAAATATAAGAAAATTAAGACTATATTAAATAAAAATGCATTAAAAAGAGCAGGCAAGGACTCAGGTGAATATATTTTTTTTCTATTTATCATTGTAGAACATAATAAATATTTGTCTTTTTCCCAAGTGTGATGGTCAGAATTTTTTCTTTCTATTATATCAATTAGTGCTGTTAGATGCAAAGGCTTCCAAAATATACAAGACAAAAGGAATATCTTCAGCTAAGTAGTCACAGAAAACATTTTTATAATGCCAAATGGAAACAGCTTCATATAATGAATAATATTTTATGCCCTGTTTTCAAGAGGTAAGAGAAGCCAGAAAAATACTTTAAAATATTTACTAAGATAATTTTCAGTTGAGAATTTTAGAAGTGATAAAAGGAATAGAAACCTAAAGACCAAAACCAAGGAAAATCAAATTGAACAGAGCAATGGTTTGCAATTTTTCTGTAGGGAACACACATTTGACAAAACATAAAGCATCTCCCTATTCTCAGTCCACATTCACATCCTGTGCAGACACTGCTGGCTTCTCAAAGCCAGTTCCTTGAGAAGGGCAGAGGCCTCGCTGTAGCATACTGCCCGAGAATGAGAAAGGTGAGGTGAAATGAACAGAAAATGATGTGTTAAGAAAGTATGTTTTGCAGAGGTCAAATAAACATTATTTCTTCTCCTCTCCATCTGCCAAAGGTCTTGGGAGTCTGGAGAGGTCCCTGCTGTCTGGAAGGTGGCCAGTGTTACTGCAGTTTACAAGAAGTGTATGAGAGAAGAACCAGGGAACTCCAGGCCTGTCTAACCTCAGCTACTGAAAAGTGTGTGTGTTACTGGACTGCAACCATTTAGAAAATTTATTTTCTAAAATAGGAAGTATATCATAAACAGAAAATTCCATTATAGTTCTTATATTGGACTCCTTACCATAATACTCACAAACAAATCTGAATGCTGAGTAACAGTAAGCTTCTTTCATCTTATTTGAAATGGAGCATTTGAGTCAATTATTTAGGCAATCCACAGAAGTATGCTGCTTACTACACCTATCATGTGACTTCTTCAAGAGTCTAATTAGTAGAGAACTATTCTCATCCATTAATTCTATTTGATCAAACACCAGAATAACAGAATTACTGTATTTTTTATTATGTAATTTCAAGTACCTTAGCATTAATTTTGGGTCTATCAATAAGTTTTTAGAAAACAAACTGCAGTCCATAATTAAAGAAACTGGATTTTTTTGGTTTGGTGTTCTTTGGTTGTTGTTGTTTTGGTGTTATGTTGCTTTTTTTTCACAAAAAGGGTCCAAATATTATACAGCAAAGTTCTCAACATGCCACCATCTCTTCCTAAAAGAATCACAACTGATCAACACTTCACTTCTACTGAAGTCAACAGCAATGTTACCATTCTCAGCTTTAAAATCACACTTAAGACACAGTATCAAAAAATGAAAAAAATTTGCATTTGCATCCATAGATATAGCAAGCAAAATTATTACGTAGGACTGATACAACTAGAAAGGAATAAAAAATGCATTATGACTATATCTCTGAACTTCAACTCGTAAAAATCTATGCAACACATATAGATTGATTATGGGACACAGAAGAAATAATTAAAATTATGATACAATATTATCTCAGTGTCTTTCATCTCTTGACTAAGTAGAACAATATTTTTTTACAGTCTTTGCACTTTAAGCAAAGTATATTTAGGTTGTATTTCTAAATAATCTGAAAGAACTGACTTACAGATAGAATTTCCACTACACTTTAAGTCTTGACTCTTAGTTACAATGGCATAAATCAAGCATTTCTACAAATTGAAATTGTCTTTCAAGTATTTTTATTTGATATGTCACAGAAAGTTTTGTTCTTCAGGAACATATTGGATCGCAAATGTACCATACAGCTATATATTTTTCTTTTATATTATTTGGAATCAGTGATATAGCACATATTAGATATATACTCCAGGATGTAGCCAGAGAATTTAATTAGAAGCTTTAGAAATTATAAATATTGCCATTTTTAGATTTGACATTTAAACCCCTTTAAAACAGAGGCATTCATTGAGAAATGGTACCTTTTGAATATCAAGGCAATGACAAAGTCAGGGTTTACTTTTATTCTCCAGTCACATTCTTTCCCAGGAGGATAAGGCTGTGGATAGTTAGGCGATAAAATAACTCCTGCTGGGCCTGTCAGGTTTCCTCCACACGCAGCTGTCACAATGTAAAAAAAAATAGGAATATAGTCACATGTTAAATTCACAAGCACATATTAACTGTTAAGTAGGAGGAAAATGACTTCTACATTTACCAAAATTAATAATATTTTTTTAAAACACAGAACTTTCCCACTTCCTGTTAGCAAAAAATTTTCTATTTTCATCTTAAAAAAGTGATCTCTGTTCATATTCAAAAGCGGTAAAGAAAGAAATCTTTCTAAAGGAATAAAAATATGAAGTTAAATAGGAAGTCCTGCATATTTTTGGTATAACTTAATCCTATCTAATCCTTGTCTCTGTCATGCTGGAAATTTCTTATGTACTGGAAGTACTTTAAAAACTGGAAAAGCTCAATAGCAAGACTCGGGTTGGAGTTTCTATTGACCATAGATGTTGCAGAAACCAGTTTGATTCACTTAGTAAAGATATTACCCAAATTAAAAACCAAATACATTCATTTTGTTACCGTGAATTGAACTTTTAAACAGATAAGGAATCCTGCTCTCATAGATGATAATCACATCTACAAAGTCTAACAAAAGTAAGTCTAATAAAAAGTAAAGTAGTCAAGACAGGCTGCATCTACATTATCAAGTCAATTAAACTAAGAGAAACACATTTATAGTGCAAAACAGTTAGTACTAATGATTTTGAATCTACACTAAACATTTTAAAGAGATTTCTTTTCAGGCCATTCCCTTTATAAGTCAGCATACTAAAGTAAGGACTTTTTGAAAATTTTAAAATTACATATAATGGCTTTACAGAACTCTTAAGGTTTCTACTATTGTCATGTGTACACTAAAGATTACTTTAATCTGCTTTTTCCTTCAAAGTCAACTGGAGTATATGGAAGAATACCAGTAACTATATATATTTTTTTTGCTTAAAGGGATTCTCTCTTTCTTATTTCCTTCTTTCTTTTAGGTTTGTTTTGTTGGGGCTTTATACTAGACTGTAAAGAAATATGGAGTGATTATAATTGGTATCTACAGTAAAAATATGAATCTTCTAGACTTAGACACCATATATATATATAAAATTTTATTTTTCTTTAGGTATTTACTTTGTGACTGATCCCAATATGTTTAGTAAGCATTTTCATACAGCTTTGTACATTGCACATGAGGTATCCAGACGGTAGTATGCAGATTATGTGCTTCTCCAATTCTGTTACATGATATGGAGTCAGAGAAACTATCCTCCATTATCTTGAATCCTTCACAGTATTTTTACTTCAGAAAAACAGAGGGACTGCAGTTGTCTAAGGATATGCTATTTTGGAAAGTGCTTCTACAAAATGCATTGTAGAAAGAAAAAACATTCTGTTTATTCCAGTGATATTGTATGTGGGATTTAGGATTGCTAAAGTAAGTCTTCATTTAATGATAAATCAGTAGGCAACAAAATAGCAAGGATTTTAAAAATTATTATGCCTAGCAGATAAATTTGCAGATGTTGATTACTCTTAGAAAACCTACATTAATGACCTTAAAAATACAATTCAGCAAAACTTCTAAGCCTGTTATTATTGTCTACTGACAAGAACCTCAGCGAAACTTTTATACAATCTAGCACTATGGATCCACCCTCTCCTAGTGCTATGGAAATATATCTAATTTTTTTCAACAGCATTGTCTCTTGGATCCCCTCCTCTGCATGTCCTTTTCCCAGTAAGTATGCATCTTTCAAGGTATTGCACAGGACAGGTATTTAATCTGTAAGGTAACTCAGACATATATATATTTTCCAAATACAACCAAACTATTACATAGAAGAACATTCTAATGAAACCATTTCAACAGGAATTTTTTTATCCAAATCACCACTTCCGTTTACTTATTTCTGTTAGACTTCGTCAATTTTAAACTTTTATGAAGTTTTAAGAATAAAGTAAGAAAATCATACCCCAAAAATACTGTTAATCAAGAGAGAAAGACTGACATTTTCTGTAAGTACAGAATAATTGAGTTCTGCAGAGCTCATCACTCCAGCATGAGCACCATATGCCCAGTAATTGAACAAGAAATCCGATCTGTATTAGTCCTAAACAGAGACTAACATCTCATCTTAATACCTATGCACGTAGGGGGATCAGGTTGCCAAAAGAATCGGTTATTCAGCTGCACACACGTAATTTTAGCCTGCCCTTGCAGCTGATAGCCTGGGTCACACTGGAAGGTGGTGGTGTCTCCAGGTTCCCTGCTGTCTCCGTATCTGGTGCCATTCTGTGGTGTCCCAGGATCATTACAAGTCGATGCAATGGAAGCTGCAAAAAAATGATGAAATAAAAGATGTAAGGTATAGATACTTACGCTGCATAATTAAATGTACAGCGTGCTTACATTAGCATTTCAACCAGAGGCAGCAGTATTTACTCTTCAGGTAATGCAGGAAGGCACTTTGTTTCTTTACCTTTACAAAAATCTCCCCACCGAGAGACATCATGATTATGTTGACTTCCTGCCAGTATCTTTAGTATAAAATATGGACTGATTTTGTCCAGTAAACACATCAAAAGATCTAGTAACTCCTTTTCTCACTTTAATATTCTGGTTATCAAAACAGATTTGATGCCTTTTGCACAATAGGGTAAGTATCACGTCATAAATAATATTGTTTTATAGTCTTACTCTCCTGCAGTATGCAAATGCTCTTTGCCCATCTGGCTAAATCAAACAGCAGTTTATGCAGCCCTGAAGTTTTCCTTTCAGGGGCAAGAAACAATTTTCTTAGAGATCATTTAAACTGAATCTTAGCAAAATATCTCATTTGTGATCAGTCTTTGGTAGCTGGATATGGATTTTGCTTTCTAAAAGAATCAATTATTTAAAAAACAATGTTAAACTAAGCAGAGCAATCGGTATGGTATGACTTAAAGCAAATAATCACCCAGAAAATGGATGCACAAATTTACATCTACTATGGATTTCTGGAAGATGCCAGATCTCTTCTGGCTTTGGGTTCTCTTCTACTGGCTTCAGGTATTCAGACATCCTGAGTTGCAATAAACTTTGCAGCCTTCCAAAGGAAAGGAGGTCTATCTCTTGAGACTAATGTCCCTACTGAATTGCACTCTGTTTCCTACCAGTCCTCACCCAAATATCGTTTTCGAAGAACTGACTACAGCTATGAACAAAAACCAAAATAAGAAGTAAATCCAGTCATGTCGCAGTTGCCGTTAATGGTACTGGTGTCTATCACCATTATGTAACTTTCCTGACCATTATAATTCATTTTCTGAATTATTAGCTGCATCTACTCATTCTATCCACGCCAAAAGAGTACACCAGGATAAGAAACAGCAAGAGCAGCTAAACATTTGCAAACTTGAAACAACTACCAGGTTGTACAACTGGAAAACATTTTTTTTCTTCCTGTGTTATACATTTTCAGAAGAGAGAAAGATTGAAAAAAAAACCAAAAAAAGTAAAATAAGAAACAACCAACAACTCTTAAAGTGTTTTTATGCACGTTCTAGCAAAAGAATGGTCACAGGTAAATCACAGAAATTGTAAAACACCTTTATGGGAGAATTAATGGATTATTATAATTAACACATTTAGAAACAGAAACTTTGACATTTTATTATTCATGGTTTTTGTTTCCACTTCAAAACAATAGACCAAAACTTTGGATCATTCCTATATGTAAATGAAGTAAAAGATATGGTAGGTTTTTAAGTGTGGTGGACTTTTTTCCACTAGAAATGAAAGTAATAGCTGTCACAACTAATGAGTACTGTGCAAGGATTCCCCAGGCACCACTTTGACAACTTATGTGACACCCCACAGTAGTGCAGTTTACTAAAAGTATGTTTGGACACAAGGGAATGAAAGCATGGTCATGGCTTCAGAGAAGATTTTTCCTGATCTGACAGACAAGAGCAGCTCTGAACAATGGTTTGCTCTAGTGCATATCTGCTAAAGACTTGCAATTCTTTCAAATAAATGAGCACAAGCCAGTCTCTGTCATTAATTGCTGTCTTTTTTTAACATATCTCTGAATAGATTCATTTTCTTCTTAAAAGGTTATGCTATATAATATCTCAGCAAACAACACTTTCCCCATTTTAACTGTGTCAAGTATACATCAATTAGAGAGGACTGATGCCTTCTAATATTAATTTCACTGTTACTCTCCGTTTCTCATATATGAAGTTCTAAATTTTAAAAATTATCACAGATATTTATTAAACACCAAAATGTTCTTTACACTTTTGGTCCTGCAGCCTCAGAAGTTATTTTATGTATTTGAAACCAGCAACCTTTCTATTGTGCCAAATGCACTTGATCCTAATTAAATAGAGCACCAAACATTTAAGCACTGACATGTCATCTAGTAAAGTGAACATTTAGACAGACTGTCAACTTTTCAACTTGCCACCTTTCCAAGTTGTTTTACTTCTCAAGAATCCCAAGAGATTCTGTAACTGCATGAAAATTACAAATCTGATATTTCTTCATTTGGATATTTGCAAAATATCTGAAGGGTATAGAGGTCATATGCATTTATAAGTAATCCGGAAATTAAAAATCACCAGCTTTCTGTCACTGCTCTTCTTTTATAACATTTAACAAGCAAAACATACACACTGTAAAGCAAGGAAAGCAATAACTACTTTTTAGGCTCAAGGATGCAAAATCAAACTAAATTACATAGTTAGACTTTTAAAAAATGACTGAGAAAAATGAATTTTCTAAAATGGCACAGCCAGGAGATGAGATGTGAATGCCACTAAGCTGAAAAATAAGTAATTGCTGCTTCTCAGCTCTTGCATATGTGCTCTAAGCCTTAAGCCTAGGTGATACTCAGTGGGTTATAGAGTAATTCCCTGTACAGATTTTCCATCTCTTACTGTCTCATCGGCTCAGAGCAGAATAAGCTTCTGCGTGTATTAAAGATGGAACTCAGAGGTAGGTTCCAGAAGAACAGACAGCTGGGAAAACCACAGATTGCCACGGAGTTTTCATACCTCAATATGTAGACAGCCACTCTGTTAAGATTCCCTGATTCTAATTTAATAATCTTTTACAATCCCATTTTAGAATTTATTTTGTATTTTGTCCTCAAATTATATTTCAAAGTTGATTTAAAATTGAACTGAGAATCAATAGGAGACTGCTTTTGAGAATATGACACTGTATTTGCAGGTCTGTAGACCTGTGAGCAAAATGTTAGAATTTTGGCTAACTTATCTTTTACTCTTTTTTTATTTTTTACATAATTTTTAGTTGGTATTCTCTTGTACCTCAAGGAAATAAAAGCATCACCTTCATCCCTATAATTTTCACTATGTCTGTGGTAACAATCATGTAAGCCATTTGATGTAGTGTTGTGCTACAGACACCATTTTATTTAACCATTATTCCACATGGTTAAAAAAATAATATAGACTTTTCCAGGCTTTTAAATTGCACAAGCTTACCCTGTTTAGTGCATTGTTTGCATAATAATAAGCTTGAAAAGAAATTTTGCATATCAAAGCTGAGACGTACATGGATTTCAGACTAACATTGTGAAACGTCATCGTGAAACGTCAAAGAATGTTTGTTCTCCAAAAAGTAACTCACATAATGTGCAAATGTACAGACTAAGTACTGTGGAAATTAGCACCAGCAACATATTTAAATGTCATGTATTGTCCAAGAATTTTTCCAAAGAAAAAAGAAACCCAAATGCCAATGCAGCCTCTTTATTAAAGTCTGAAGTACAAAAGCTCGTAAGTTTAGAGATACCCACCAAAGTAACCTACAAGATTCACTTTTGCTTCATTCCACAGGAACCAAAGGAAGAACAGCTAGCCCCTATGAGCCTAAGGATGCCTTCCCCAGGCCATGCATGGATTAGATGATGGATAGGAGTGCAGTGACAGTTTCGTTTCCATGTTTTCATCACGATGTTATTGTGAGCATGAAGTGCAACATTTATCAGACAGCAAAAGACACTGAACTGTGAAATTATTAAGTTACAGACTTGAAAAGGTTTGAATTCTTGTGTCTTGTGTCCTTTCATTTTTGTATTTACAAGAGATGTCTTAATTTATTTCATTTTTATTGAACTAAAGATTTATTTAGTTAGTAAGGAATATACATGATTATGCATTATTCATTGTAAATTTCTTAAAAATATATTTTTGTGCCAGCCTCCTTTCCCCAAAAATTTAATTGCGAATCAATCTGGAACAATTACATGATGAATTCTAGCAATGAAGATCCTGCCATGGAAATACTTATGCTACTTAAGTATGGCAACTTAGGCCATTAGGCAAGTGATTAAAGATATTTCAACAGTAAAGGAACATTTTTCAAGACAACAGTACTCAGTTCAAGATAGGTGACACATTTATTGTAAAAGTTGCTGCAGACAAACAAATGATCAAATGGAATTGCAAAGCTAGACAAAAGCAGAAATCACTGCTTAAACAGATTTGTCATATTAAGCCCAGTGCCATTAGGAATAACCAAACAGCTGATAGTTAAATTTTTGTGAGAGGAAGTAAATTGTCAACAGATGCGTCAACATCTGACAGAATAATTTCCAAATAATTGTTGTAATTACAATTGGTGTAAGTTGTTTACTTGTATTATCATAATTGGTGACTTGTGTTGTTAAGTTAAAGACTTAGGCATCTTTAGTCATTATTGCTTATCTCTGCATATACTTCAAGAGCAAAATTTAAAAATATTAAGAAAGCAAGCAAACAACAGAAAAATAAAAAATGGACCAAACCAACTATACAAATGCCTTGGTGTTGTATCTTTGCTTTTAATAATATGTGTGACCAAAGTTCTTCTAATACGACAGAAACATTACAGTAAATTGAGAAAAACTGCTTTGTTACTTAATTAACATCTTGACAGTTGTTTTATACTAACAAAAAAAGAGCTCACATTATTGCTTGAAAGCAGAGATAGGCACATTTTTAATTAAACTGTATGCTTACACAATACCATAACTAAGAGAAATTTACAGTACTGCAGAACCAGATATAGGCATAGAAAATTTATATAGGTAGGTCTGACCTTAGAAAAGCCTGATATCTGCAATTTTTTTTCTTTTTTTAATTTTAAGAACAGTGTGAATAAAATCCTTCAATGTATTATTTGCCTTATGGACCAAAATCTGTAAAACCACCTAAAGAACTATAGGTGTTCTTTTAGTTGATCATTTAGTTGAAGAAAAGGATACAGTTCTCTTAAGTTACAACAGAGAATTTAGCTGAAGAAAAAAAGGATAGACTGTAAGGGTAGAACTAATATCAGGTATTTTTAAACTAAAGCTATCAGAGCCTGTAAGAATGACAATATGACTAGAAACTGACAGTGCTGTTCCTATGATCTGTCACTTCTATTGTTTTTGCTAAATATCAAGTAAAAAAATTATACAGTTAGAAATAAAAACTCTCAATAAAACAAACTTCAGGTCAATAAAAGCAATAGACCCATTAGCATGGGATCCAAGTGCTTTCAGAAGTCTAGAGTAGATGGAGATGAAACATTTAGGGCAAGATTGATCTGCTTCAACATAGGTGACTAGTCTCATTTCAGATGCCTTATCGTATCCTGCGAATCAGCACAGGACTGGAAGATAGGAGAGAGGACTTATGGCTGTGTGACCTTCTGCAGTGGCAGATGGAGACGAGCCAGGATACTTTATGGCATCTCAAAGGAAACTAGACATCTGTGAAAAGACAGATAGGATTCATTTCATCTGCCCTTAAATATCCAAAAGTTTGAAAATTACTATTAGTATATCTGGACCTGTAGCTGACAAGAAGAAAAAGGCAATATCAGATGGAAATTTATGCCATTTACCTTAGATATGTAGGAAGAATTCAGCTAGGTTAGATAGCACTTTTTAATGATTAACTCATGAAAGAAGTTTTTGCTGCCAGTAACTTTCTCTGCAATAAAGAAGCCAAAAACCAAATTGGCCTATACACTTTTGCCAGGAAAAGTTGGTGGACATCCCTGACTTGTAATACATAGCTTAAAATGCATTTAACCCCCAGAGTAAAGATCAGTTTTGTACACTGAACTTCATTTTTTGTCCTTTTATGCACAACTAAATGGTAATTAGGTTTTAATGAAAAGCATTAGACTGATTACAATTAACATAATCACTCTTGT
This sequence comes from Leptocoma aspasia, assembly GCA_013399835.1. NCBI lineage: Eukaryota > Metazoa > Chordata > Aves > Passeriformes > Nectariniidae > Leptocoma > Leptocoma aspasia. The sequence continues at coordinate 1,615,517 of VXAX01004648.1, read as the reverse complement.
CAGTTCATGTCCTCATGTTCTACATGCTGAGCTGAGTGGGCAAGACAGGGCACTTTAATGTTAAAACATTTTGCAAGATTCAGCCAATTATATTTTTTTTTTCATTAAAATATCTCTAATTACATTTACAATCAACAGTAAATAATTTATAGGTGATATTTTATGATCTACCTTACATTACCCTTTCACAGCACCTCTTTTTTAGTCAGACGCAGTTATGACGTTCTAGAGTGCAAAGTATAGAGAGCAATTAGCACATTCCCAGCACAGTGAAACAAAATCTCCAGATGAAAATTAGCACTTTAATGTTTTGTCTTTAAGTTGCTCTTTTGACCTGATATTTTGAAATGTATATCTTTTATCTGATCCCATAAAGGGGTGCTCATGGATGCAGATACTCCTTCCAATTGCATAATCCAATACAGAAGCTGTATTACTAAAGGTTTTCCAATTCTGTGCAATTCTGAACCTGAAATTTATTTCTTCAATTATAATTAAGAGTTAAATGAAATATTCATTAACAGATGCAACACTTGAAAATCCTTCACATTGCACAAAGACAAAAAACTTCACCAATTACCTTCACAGAACTTGTAACAAAATGTCTACATCTTCTGCAATTGCCAAAAAAACAACAGTTTCAGCAATTTAGAAATATTTTATATACAGTTACAAGCTACTAAAGTACTGAAATGTCAATATTCTGTGCAGCTTTGCTACAAACTGTCCGACAATTTGAACATGATGGATACTAAACCACGTAAAGATTCCCACTTAGCCATAGATTAATTACTTTAAATCCTTTACAGGTCAAGGCCACAGTGCCTTGACCTTGCTCATTGCCTCAAGAAGACTAAATAAACTAGACTGATTTTTAAGATTAAATAACTAAACATTTACATTAACATATTCATTAAATCTTATTTTTTACTCCTTACAATTAAAAAATTAGTAACACATTCCACTTGTCAAGCAGAGTGAATGAAACTATGTTCCCTATACTTGAGCTCTCAGTTCTTCATCACTAATTCCAATTAATTCCAGTAAAACATACTCTGCAACTGTCAGCATGATCAGTCAGTGCATCCATCAGATATTATACACTAGGATGGGAAAATCAGTTATTCTGTCTTATATCATTAAATTATCTTCTACTTGCTCTTAGTGCCACTGAAGGTTAAGGAATGGTTGGTAAACCAATCTGCTTAAACATTTCTGTCCTTTCTAAATCTGTGCATAAAGTTATTTCCATATGATACAATCTTAAATGTTTGCTAATCCTGACAAGAAAAAAAGCCACTTTTACTACCACAAACATAAGACTTATGTTGTTTTTTCAAAAAACAATGAAAAGCAGCATTATTATATAGCACATTGGTGAGAAATTTTAGGCTGAGTGTTTTGGGGGAGGCAGATACAGCATTCAGAAAAATACAGGAAAATGAAGTAAATACATAAATATAAAACATATTGAGACTTAGAGACTAGGAAATCCCCAAGTTTATGTCTTCATGCAAATAATAATGACTGAAAGCTGATTAGAACCCCTTCTGAATGATGAAATCTATGGATGATATGGATTCATGTGTGTGAATACTTCTACTCACATACATTTATTCATAATTTTCCTATGTCTTGATGAGAAATACATGCATTATATCTAGGACATATAAGGATGCAATGACTGAATCAAGGACAAAGATACAGTGTCCTGTGTCCTACCCCCAGTCTTTAGGTCAAAATAAGATAGAAAAACCCCACATAACCAGTTTTTAAATATTGATCACTTGTACAATATTGATAACTTCTCTATAAACAGAGAAGCTTTCACTTTATACCTAAAGATCAATTTGATTAGTTTAATAGTAAATTTTTAAGTGTATTTCAATATGTTAAGGTGTCTTGCAACTCTTTAGCCTAATCATACAAAGAATGTTTAGGTCATAAAAATCATGCATCACGCAGAAAATGTTTTGAGAAAAAAAAATCCAACCAACATAAACCATAAACATAAAGGAATACATTGTTAGGTAACACTGGTGGGAATATTTAAGATTATTGGTGCAGAAGAGAAGTTCTGTATATACAGACCCATTTTGACTTGTTAAGTAATGCTAATGAGATAATGCTAAGTATGTGGCTGCTGTGGAAAACAAGGAATAAAAAACCTAAAATATTCAAAGTAAATCCAAAAATTCTCCCTAGTTGTAGCTATTTGCATAAACACATAATTATTTGCATAATATGCAAATATGCTATTTGCATAATAACATAAATAAGATGATATAATCTCTTTTCTTCTAAAGACTGAGGAAGTTGCAAAAGAGTTGAGAAAGAGTTAATGAGTATTGGAATAATGTATATAAATATGAAATTATTATATTTGAGAAGAAAAATATTTACATACTTGAAAACTGAATGGAGAAGCCTGATTTGCTGATGAAGAAATCACTGTCAAATTGTAATGTTAAGGAGTTGAAAGTGCTGTGAATATCCTCTGGAAGAGCTGAGCCACTCCACTCTTTGAGAAGTATGCTGCTCTCAACAGGCCCATCCCATACCTTCAAGATGTCATGAGCAACCTCAGTATCAAAAACAATAAAATGCAGACTGCAAAGAAAAAGTAAAAGTACTGTGCATTACTTGTTAAACACAATTACATGAAACTCCAAGCAATCATTCCCAAACTGTAGTTTTAAGATGCTGTTTAGGACTGAAGAAGACCTGGTGGTCCAGTAGAGTTATTCATTTTTCCTATTGAACAAGCTGATCTTACAAGAGTCATGCAGTTCTGTTTTATAAATGTCTGAATACAGAAAATTACATTACAGGGCATAAGTACTCAAGACTTAACTTACAAGTCTATAAATTATTTTTATGATATTTTAAGGTATACAAACTATGATTTCATCAAAGATTACATCTTTTTATTCAAACGAGAATAGCAAGACTGCTGTTGTGCTTGAATTATATGCAATTAAAAAAATGTAGCAGCTACTGGACAGTAGAATACATAGCACAAGAAGTCCTGTCAGCATGGAATTTCCTTTCCCATACAAAAAAGAGAAAAATATCATAGATTGCCTTTTTGCTAAAATTCATAAAACATAAAACTGTATAATAATAAATAATCTTTTTTTATCTTCAGGTGAAGAATTATATTTATTAAGGTGTTCAGGAATGTTAAGTCAAAATATGTGCATTGTCTCCAAGTCCTTAATGTTTTCATTCTTAATGCTGAAGAACTCTAATAGGTAAATATCAAAATGCCTCTTTTTTCATTTCAAATAGTTGTGTGTTGACATTTCTTCATCTTATTAGTCCTTAACTGGAAATCATTAATTTGAAAATTGTTATTTAAACAGAAATAATGCATTGAAATAACCCATGATGGCGTAAATTCAATATTTGGCTTAGTGAAACAGAATTACAAAAAAAAAAAAAAAGGGAAAAACCTCCCACTGAATAACTTGTCATTTAATTATGTTGTTTTGCCTGTGAATCCCTTTCAAATCAGAATATTCTGTGATTATATTTGTCTTCCAGAGCAACACATACTGAAGGTCTGCTCCTGAAGTGGTGGCTGGCCATCACCTACTGAGACGGAGTAGAGAATAAATATTTTGTTTTCTTCTGCTTCTATGCATGGACCTTTGCTTTTGTTTTATTAAACTGAGTTTATTTTGACTCACAAGGGTTTTTTCCCATGTTATTTTCTCCACGCCCCATCCTGCTGAGGAGGGACAATGTCAACCCACCAAAGGCTTTTCCAGGGCCCAATGTGGGTCTTGAGATAACATTAGTTTTGTATGAAGGTGCTATAGCTATGGCAGTAATTAGGTGTCAAGTTCCTGTGCAGGTCATGGTGTTTGTAGGTTTCACTGATTAACTCTTCATTTTGCTGAATTGTGAACATGTTAATTCAAATACTGCATCTGTGCTTTGCCCTGGCACTGATGGCCTTGCTGTGCTGGCACAGCTATCTTGTGGAGAGGATGAGGGAATGCAACGTTCTTTTCCTACCTGTGATTCATGGGAATATGCAGATTCCTGAGGTTCTTGTTCACCCCTATGTAAGCTGTTTAATACCAGTAATTAACACTGTAATATATTCTGGTGTTTGTTTGTGGAATCTGGTGTTGTCCTTGTGCAAACAACAACTTTTGGGTGAGGCAATACTCAAATGCACCTTGAATGCTCCTTATCTTGCCCCATATCCAAGAACTTTATGCCTGAACAAGCAAGCAACCTTGGAAAACTGATGCAACACCTTACAGAAGGATACCTTGACTATGTCAGTAAAAATCAGCAGCTTGTGTAGAAAAATATAAGGATGATAAAAAATGTATAAAATACTGAATTCAACTATAAATATTGAAATTAAACATGTACCTTATTGTCTTTCCTGGATCTGCTTCAATAATCCAAGTGCAATGAAGATTGTTGTCATATGGTGCTGGGTAACCAGGTGACAAAATGCGCCCCGATGTAGCAGCATGAATTCGACCACCACACTCAGCTGCAAAATAAGGATTAAATTTCCAATGAGACCATAGTAATTGGCATTTCCATTTTCAATCCATTCCACACCTCTGTGTTTTCTAAAAATTAAACAGAATTACCTCATACTTCTGAAGTAGTACACATACATACAAACCAGGACATGTACATAAGTTAAAAATTAACACAATGATCTCATTTCTACCTTCTTATTAAGAAATAAAATATACTTCTGTGATTGTTACTTAACTGACCAGACTGGTTCAATATGTACTGATACTACAAAAGCACAATTTTAGCATTAGCAAGAAAGCAAAAATGCTTCAATTTCTCATCTAATATGCTTAGCTTTTCTAACAATGAATGCTTGAATTCAAACTTTGCAGCATTGAATTTTATAATTAAAATAGCTTTCTGTTTTGCTGTAATGTCAAAATTATTTTAGTGTAATGTTTTCAAGTTACTTCTATATAACTTCAGGTTTAATTACACTAAAAAGCAGTAGGTAATGTCTAGCAATTTCCTTTGGTATTTAAAAGCCATATGCTTGCAAAGCAAGAGAGTAAATCAGAAAGCTATGACTTGATAGTATGTGGTATCTAGTTTAAAACATTTTTACTATCAATGCTATTTTTGTGGAGAGACCAATAGCAATGCTAAGCATCCATAATCAAATTATTCTTATCTTGCTTGTTTAGAGCATCATGCTGTTGTCTGGCCAGTGTAAAACACCCTGATGAAAGAGAACTGTGTAACAGTCATGTGCCACTGAACTAAAAAGGATCAGCGATTCTTCAGTTAAGTGATGTACCTGAATTTCTACTACATTTATAGTGTTGCCTTACAAGTAGCATTGTTAAAAAACTTACCATAGGGATTTATTCAAGCACAGCTGTACAGCAAGCATAGTAAGACAGAGATGATGGAAAAAAACATGGCAGCTGGACCAAATAATCTATCAGCAATACTCCTAACAAATATTAATTTTTGTACATCCCACCAAGTCACTGCTCACAACCAAGTTGTTACCATGAGGGAAAAATACCATGGAGGAAATAAGATGATTGATTTACTTATTTATCCTGCTGGTTTGATCACTCAAAACACTACATTCTATAAACAGAACCACAGCAGGAAGAAACTTCAGTACAAAATTTCTTCAAATTTAACCCTCTTCTAAGATTTAATTTCCATTATACAAGAAAGTTTGGATTGCAATAATCACTGTGGTAGATAACAATAGACAAGAAATTACCGATACAGTATTTACCAGAGAACTAAATTTAACTCAGTTAACTTAAAATTTAAACTCAAAGTAGCTGACATACTTGATTTAAAATTCTGAGGAGGCTTATTTAGGAAAAGAATACATCATAAAATTTGGGATGATGCATTATGTATTTAATTTTTTAAATCCATTTTAGTAGTAGACCAAAAGTAAACTTTCAGAAGTTATTATAAAAATAATTCAAAAAAATTATATTCCAATATGCATAAATGAGCATACTGCAAAATCAGCACCTCAAAGAATATACTATATAAACACCTATACCATAACTAATAAAAGTGACTTCAAGGTTTCTGGAAACTTCTGGAGGAAGAATTAAAATAATTCACTGGCTTTCTTCATTAAGGTTTAGAACATAGAAAGAATGAGAATGAATGCTAAGACCAGTATAACAGTTTATCACTAAAAATTAGTAAGTGTACAATGTGTGGAATATATCTATGTATATGCTTGATTTTTTTGTGAATGAGACTGACATGATAGTGAATAAAATAAAGAATATAAACGTCACTGAAGAGAACAGAAAATACCAAAATCTGATCTAGTCTATGAACAAAAGTAATGCATTTCCACAAACAAAGATTTTAAGAAAATGTTTCTTAAACATTTTCTTAAGAAAGGAAGTGACATTTGGAACTTCATGACAACGTCAGAAAAAGGAAGGAAAAGAAATCATTCAAATCAGAGTAGAAAAAGATAAAACTGTGATAACATAAGATAAAACTGATGGAAGAATAGATTTTATAAGCCTAAAGGGGAAGGGAAGCAAGACTGAAAATCTGCAGATATATAACTGAGTTTTCAGGGATCTTCATGGCAAGCTTTCCTGTGCACAGAACAGGAAAACTCCCAATAATTTAATGAAGATAACAGACTGTAAAACAGTCTAAAGAAAACAGACTTTTTAGAAGGAAACACTTTCAGAAGATTTTAAGAGGGAAAGTGAACATTTTATTTCTTGGGGAACTAATTAATGGTCAGAAGAGATTTAAACTAGAAATGAAAAAAGGTAGTTTATACAGAACTGATGTGATCCCAAAATTTTACTTTAAGAAGAGGAACAAGGACAGTAATTAAAAAAATATGTAGAGAGACAAAAGCACATAGAAAGATACCTTTTGATTGAACAGACAGAAAATAAGACCAAAATCTCTCTCAAGACAACAAAAATCCCTGATTATTCTATTGATTGAGGGACATAATTTCACTTAGAGATGAAATAAGATTCTCAAGAAATTCTGGCACAAATTATTTCAAAAGATTGGAAATAAAATACAGAAACCAAATCTAGTGATGTAAGGTACAAAATCAAAGTATAAAGACAAAAAAAAAAGAAGAAAAAAGATAGAATGGGAATCTTAAGTGAAATATAGAATCTTAAAAGCATATTGGTATGAAGAAACTGGAAATACAGGTGGAATTATGTAACTAGGATATGTGACTGTATTCCTAACATGTGGCATTACATGTTAGGAATACAGTAGTAATCTAAATAAAGTCAGTGTGAAAAAACATACATACTGATCAAAAAGTATTTTGAAGAAGGACCATGAAAGATGTTGTACTGGAGCAAAGATGTCAACTTTCTTTAGCTTTGCTTGATCCTGGGTTCCTTAGCTTCCTCCAGGCAGATTGGAATATACAGGATTTTTTTTTAATTACTATTTCAATTGTTACATGTTTGAGATATTAACATGCCACATATAGATTAGAAGACAAATCATCATACAAATGAAAAGGAAATAGGTAGATGGTTGGATTTATTCACCTAATAAGACTTGAAACCAACAAGTATTTTAGAGCTGATTCTAAGTCCTACTTGGTAGTGAACACATGCACAAAAAGTTGCAGAAAATGACCTTAGAGAAATGACTTCATTTAAATTACATGGGGAAATAGACAAAGGTAGGACTAATTATGGGTCTTCTCTACAAAAGGGCAAACTTAGAGGAAAAGGAAGTTAGCCAATTAAACTGAAGAGCATGAGGACTTGAATGTATAAAGAGCCTGGAAAAGTCTTTAAATCAAAACTGGATAGTTGTTTTGACCTCTCATATATACAGAAGAAAACTTACAGATAAAATTCTAGAATCAAGTGGGGAAAGTAACCTCTACTAAGAGCAGAAACGCTGTTAACTGATGTTTTTCTGGCACTTGCCTTCTGCTTAAGCTGAACATTTGAAAGGAAGGGAGCTTGCTCTTTTGTAGACTGCAGGTTTGTCTGGAAGAGGCTCTGGAATGGAGAATGTAGCCCCCAAAATGGGAGAAAGGAAACAAGCAAAGATCCTGTAGGTGAGGTGAGTGCTGAAAGCAGTTAGTGACCAGCCAGCAGCAGGCAGCAGAGGTGGAAACTAAGTATCAGAAGACACACAGAAGGAAAGACTCATGGGAACTCCATGTGAAAATTGCAATCGGGAAGTCACTGGCAATTGCTGGACTGGAAAGTGAAACTAGAGGATGCAAACTGCCTAGTAAAGGTACAATGGATAACAGCTACACTGGTGTTCAGTTATTCTGCATGTTGGCTAGCAATTCTTTGTTTAACATTACATTGGTTATAATGAAACAAAGTTTTAGGCACTTGAAGATGTGGTATTTCCAGGGAAGGTCTACCTCAAGGCTTTGACAGATGGAGTATCCTAGCACAGCAACAAGGACTCCAGAGCACAAAGATAAAAAAATCCAGCAACATGGGATGAAAATTAGAAATAAAGTTCATAGGAATGAGATGCTGAAATAATATCTGGTGAAAATATATGAGGAAAAAAACCCCACAACTTTATTTGCTTTATGATGGGGCTTTCTTAGTTTATGAAGTGTTTAGACAATACCACTGCCTGTGATACTATATCAGACTCAGTGACCCAGGGCTTCATCAGAACCAAAGCAGTAGTCTTCCATCAAAGGCTGCTCTATAGAAAAAAGTGTTTTCCAGTAATTTTATAACCATTAATAGTAAGCCACATATTTTAGATAAATTAAACTTCCATGTCCCCTTAACTCCAACAATATTCAATCTTTATTTGAAATTTAAAATATGTTTGCACCATTATCATCTCATGAAGTATAGAAAGACAGAATATTTGGGTTTTTTCTTGAACCACCAGACCAATCATACCGGAACATTGTCGCAATCCATATTACCTATGCAAGTAGGCAAAGGTTTGTCCCAAACTCTTCGATCTCCACTTAAGCAGGTCATAATACTACTACCATGCATTGTATAGCCAGGATTACAGCTGTATAAAATGACAGTGTCTATAAAGTGTCCTTCATCTCGTATCTTGTAGCCATAATTTGGTATGCCAGGATCTTCACACTTTACTAGGTCAAAACCTGCAAACAGAAGTGGGGAAAGAAGGAAAAAAGGCATGGAGATATAAATACCAAATAAAATATAATAGCAATGAATCTGATTCTGATGCAAATTATATTTTCATGATTCAATGACATTAGATGTTTTCACAATGACCAAAGATAAATGGTATATAATTTGGGTGAATCAGAAACTGAAAGACTAGGAACTAATTATTAACTTGATATTTGATTATGACATTTGCATATTGAAGAAAACATTTTATCTATATTATTCTAAAATACATCAGTGAGAAATTAATTAATTTATACCACTTCTTTATTTCATTCTTTTTTATTCAGTGGGAAGAAAATATTGATCCTGGTTTTGGCACAAAGTAGCAGCTTCACCTCCTCACCTAATCTCCATAATGATGTCAAGAGACCACAGTGGTAACTCAGGAAGCATGTGTAAAGGCTATTTTATCTATCCTAGTCTCAAGATAGCATGGCTTCAGTTTCATCTCTGCTGAAAGGTAATATTCCCACACTCATTTTCAATTTACATTTTCCTTTCTGGCCTATTAACATGCTGAATGGGATAAATACCTCCCTCTGTAATCCATGGAATGAGCAGATCTGCTCTGAGCACCTACAACTCTTTCTACATTTTATTCATTACTCTCTTCATTGTCTTCATACAGCATTGCTAAAATGTAAAGGTACATTCTATATCTCTTCTTTTGCCTTCAGTTCCTGTTCCTGGAATAATATAAAGAGTGGTTCCAAATTCATCTTTTTTAATTCCAAGTTCTTCTTCATAGTGGATTCTTCTTTATTACTGCCATGTCCTCAAACCAAAGAGGTAATTCTGACTCCACAAATATTTTCCATTTTGCTGTCCTTAGTTTACTGAACAGCTTATATCAAGCTGTTGGTCTTCAGTTTTCTGTTTTTAATGCACTCTCTACACAAGGTTGCTGAGGGAAGCTGTGGATACCCCTTCCCTGTAAATGTTCAAAGCCATGTTGGATGTGGCTTTGAACAACCTGTTCTAGTAGAAGGTGTCCTTGCCCATGTGTAAGACCCCAAGAAATTTGATCTGTGAGACTTACATGAGTTCATGTACTCTGAGTTAGATGCATGGGAGAAATACTAACAAGACACCCAAGAGGTCAAAATAACAAAAAAAAGCTTTGACTGGCACTTTTAGAAAACCAGAGAACTTTGGCAAAAGGTTTTGAGCATCATTCAATAAACATGAAACAAACACTTATCAAAGCATTAACTTGGCCCATTCAACTTAGCAAACTCCAAGCCCCATAGATTTTAAGTTTCTCAAAACATTACTCAGAATCTCAAGATGAGGTAATTAGGAGAGAAAGAGAAAGACAGAAAAGGCATAGAAAAGAACAAACACGGCCACTCCTGGTTCCAGTGGTGTTCAGCTGATAGAAGTTCCAAGAGGAGGCAGAGTCAAGTGTGCTTGCATCATGTCTTGCTTTAAGTATCCTTTAGCTTTTCCTGGGTGCTTCCCCAGGTGGGGCTTGCAGTCATTTGGCCACTTAGGAGCTGGGTTAGGGGCTCCAGAGGCAGGTGTGGAGCATTGCCTCCAGTGTGCCAGGGATCAGCAGCCACTGCAGGGCTCGGATAAAGGCTGGGGGAAAGGTGGGGTGTAAGGGGCAGTTCATCACCTCACCAGGGCAAGACTCAGGCAGCCCCTGCCACATACCCACCCACACACACCTCCGAATGTTCCCAGCCGGCAATCTTTCCAGGCTCTCACGCTATGGTAAGAGGGTCAGAACTAGATGATCTTTAAGGTCCCTTAAAACCCAAACCATTCTATGATTCTGTGAGGTCCTTCACTAGTAAAAAAATAACTACATAAACAACCTTTAATTATTTTACAAATACACTAGCTAGAGTTGATATCATATTTTTCTTGTTGCCTTTCTCCTGGCAGTGAGATCAGCCACAGCTGAAAAAAACTGCAAGGATTCTACAGAGCTTTTCTTCCTGTAGAGATGCTAAAGATATCCATCAACTGACATCACTGAAAACACAAAATACCTTTGCTTTCTTTGTTCATTAATAAGGCACAAAGGTTGGGATTTACCTGTTATAACTGAGGATTCTGAAAATTAGAAGGCTAAATTTGAACCAGTCTAGGCTACTTCAATTGTCAGCTGAAAAATAAAAATTTCTGGAACCTAATCTACCCCTTGTATTGACAGGTGTTTAGATCAGTCAGCTCAATAAGCTCCTGCAGACATTTATTTTCTACCTTTATGTTTAACTGAGTCCATTCTCCTTCTTTATACAGTAGGCCAGAACTGAATACTGTTCTATCACATAGACACTGCATCTCTCTCTGTGCTAATATCTAGAGAAACGTCAAGCCCCAGGAACAATAAGAATAGTCTGACCACAGTCATATATTAAATTCAGTTATGCTTTAAAAGAGCATGGTTGTTTATAAGTCCCTTCCTGGGAAATCAGCTATCTGTCTTCTGTGTTATGCCTGAGATTATTTGGGAAAGTCTTAGACAGAAGGCAGCAAGACAGAGGCATGTTAGCATTTACTCTAATATTTTGTCAGTCTAAAGAATAACTTCCCTATACTCATGCCCTGACAATGCTTAGTTTACTAGCAGAGCTGTAGTCTTTATGTCAGATGGAGTTATCTATAATCACACACAGTACAAAAGGATTATAGAGATTTATCATTATTCCCTTGCTAAAAGTTTGTTTCCATGTGAATATTTGCAGATCCCTGCAATTTCTTTTTGTGGAAAAATAAAAAAGAAAAAAAAAAAAGGCAGCAATCATTTTAACTGGCTCTCAGCAATGATTATATAAACAGTCATATCTAAACAGTTTTCTGTCTTTTAGAGTTAAAAGTATCTTATGAAGTATGGTTAATCTCATCCTAAGGAATAAAAAAAGTAGATTGGATGGACTGAACAATTCTAAAAAGGTCTATTTCTCTTCACACACTATAAAGAATAATGAAAATTTGGTCATTCAGATGAGCTGAACTTCACAAGACAGCTATATTTCATTATTTTAATCTCCTTATTAAACATACAGAGACATTTATGTAAAACCCTGAAAATGTAAGTTGTTTGATAGATAGCATTATATTTTAATGCTGATTTGATAGCATGAGCCAGTGTAACACTATTTCTTTGCCACTGCTCTTAGACACTTTCGCATTCTTTATTAGGTGCAACATTTGGTTATCAAATGCAGTGGCATGTGATCGACAGATGAAAATCCCCTGAATAAAGAATTTACTGGTAACTCATGAAAAAAAGACTTTCCATAACACTGATATATATTTAGAGAGATTCGTTCTCCAGTACCTTGTACCACATAAAGAAGACAAGGTTGTCAGGGAAACGTAGTATCTTTTGTAAGATCAACAGACAAATTTGGGTGAAATGAAATGAACTTTTGGATTAACCAACCTTTCTAGTCTGCTATACGACCATCTTCACTAAAGAACATATAAAGACTGGGATAAAACTATTGTTCTGACTTGCTATATTTTCATGTACTCCAGTCAGCATTCAGTTTGCACAAGGTGTAAACATACATGAAAGATGTGAAGAGTTAAAGAGATCACGTCACAAGCTTGAGAAATGTGAGAGAAGCCTACCACAGCCTGCCTGCACTTGGTCTATTCTTGCTTGAAACAGGACTGAAGACAAAAAAAGATATTTTTTGGTTTTATTTTGACCTTTCAATAGTTCGTATCATCATTGTACATCACTTAAGTATCCATAAACATAAAAGGTATTTCACCTTCTTTGCTTTGTAGATTCCTACATGTTCTCCAACTTATATTATTTTTTTTTTGCCTGTGAACATACATGTCCCAAGGTGAATTACCTCCTTCTTCAAGAGCCTCACACTCTACAGATACTCACTGCACTGCATTTTTATATCTGTAAACAACACAGTACCTCTGAAAATTATAAATAGGAAAACACAACTTTGTTAAAAACCCTCTAGTACAGAGTGGCACATACAGGAATTTGTCAGCTGGTATGTATGTCAAAGAACATGAAGTCCCTTCCAGAAATATACTGATTTTTGAATCCTTTTTAAATCTTATTTTTAACATTTTTAACACTGTGAGCAACAGGAGAGTTAAGATTTTTCTGCCAGTTCATTATAAACTCAAAGCAAATAATTATTTGGGGTAAAGTGTTAGATAAGTAGATTGTAGAGAACATAACAAGTCACTGTGTTAAGTACCAGAATTTAATGTCCTATTTCACAAACAATAAATTAAAAATATAATGCAAATAAAAATATCTAACTGGAAGCAAAAATATAAAACCTAAATTTAAATATCCTTGAGACACTAAACCCTTCATTATTTGCTGGTTTATTATTATTCAGAATTTTTCTATCAAAAAGACCACCTTGATTTTAATTTCTAGGTATTGATAATTCCTGAAGACTTCAGTAGTACTTTTAATTTTTAGGCTTGTTTGCACAATATTATGCCTAGGGGAAAAAATAGACACAAACATTCAGCCTGTCAAAATAAAGACTATTATTTGTATTTCAAGCTTCTTGTATTTCAAGAATAATCCCTTCAAAAACATCCAGTAAATTAATTGCTGGCATTTATGGCAAAATTTTAAAATGGCACTTTGAATGCTCTAGAAAAAACTGGAAGAATGACAGGACATATTTGCAGCCCCATGTTCACTACATTTCTCCATTAGCAAGACAACCATAGTTTATCAGTAGATGTATTAAAAATTGGGGTATTTCACATGCATGTAGGTGCTGTTCATCATGTGCAAACCCAGCAGTATTTTGCCCTGTGCTCTTCTTCCCCAATTTTTCCCCTTCGTCTCATACACAAAACCCAGTACTTTTAATTCCCTTTTTCCCTGATACCCTTGTAAACCTGGAGCAATTTATCACAAAGGATCATATTTTTGTGAAATATCATTGTGGAAATGTTGCAACAGAGCTTCAGCATTAAAGTAGATGCTGTGAACTTTTACAATAAATGCTATGAACTTTTACAACGGGGGAACATGCTCATGAGTTCCACACAATCACTGCACTCGGGTTTACCTGACATCGCAGCGTGCCGGCGTCAGAGAAATTCTGCCAAGATTCTTACTGCTGAATAAGATTATTGTATTGGAAAATTGCTGCCAATTATCTTATTCTTGAGTTTCATTATAGGATTGTCAGAAAGATGAATGCATAAAAGCATGTTAAATTAAAACCAAACCAGCCAGAAGACATCTTGATGATTGGCTGTAACCTCCTGGCTCTATTCAATGGGATTTACTCTGTCACATTAGATGTAAATAATCAGGAATGTTGAAACACCAACTGTCGGGGTAAAAATCATTGACATATATGTAAATATATGTAGACTATTAATTACAATTTTTTTCAACTTAGTTTAATTATGATGGGCACTGTGGCACTAGCTACATTAGTAAGCAGTACAGTATAACAAAAGTAAATCTGGGCAGCAAAGAAATGAAGCTGAGGATTTGATGTCCATACTATATGCATTTGTGTTTTTACCTTGGACTAGCTTTTCTGTCCATTAGTGGGTGGAATATGCTATGTGCATCCATGAAGCACAACTCTCAGTTCAGCTTCAAGTTTGTACCCTCCAAAGCCTGTCATCCAATACAAGGAAGAGAGTGTTCATTTTGTGTCTCCAAGGAAAATTTTCAGGGACTCTGTACTGCAGAGTGTACTTATAAAAGTTAACAACATCCTAAGGTATCAACAAATGTTCCCGTCACGTCACTCATTTTGAAAGGAAGAATACCATTTACTATATATATATATATA
>VXAX01004648.1:1575463-1600565 GCA_013399835.1 Leptocoma aspasia | reverse complement strand
TATATATATATATATCTGTGTGTGTATTTACACTGCATGTAAACCTACAGTGCTATATGAAAAATAAGTAATCGAAACCAAGCAATTTCCTACTAGAAGAAGTACTAAGGCATTTTGTGTCTCATGAAAAAAACTTTCCATAACACTTATATATAGTTAGACATTCATTCTCCAATACCTTGTACCACATAAAGAAGAAAAGGTTGTCAAGGAGAGAATCACTCTCCTAAAGCCAAACAAATGAAAAGTACGCACTTAAAAGGTGCATTAGCAACCTCTAGGTACTTGATCCCTAATTTGTAACTCTAACCTTGAGTTCAACACTAAGACTCCTATGAATGGACAAAAGAAACAAAGACACTCTGAATTGTGAGCTATGGTACTCATCCAAATTTTACTTCCTACACAAAGGTATGTTGATGCATGTTACATTATGACTGATTTAGTAGAACATATAGGCACACTGTTATTAGTGATCAGAATATAAGCCAAGAAATTAAGTTGTAGGGCTTTATTTCTTCCTCTTTTTTTCCTTAGTAAACCTAGTTCATGTTTTGCAAAAAATATACTATGTTGATTAAAACTGCACTTATGGAGATTGAAGATAACAGTTTTAAAAAAGAGGAAATACTTGAACTGACAATAAAATAAATATAATATCATAGCCCTTAATACTGTGGTCCCATGGTGCAAATTTGTTCAATTGCTTTTGACATTTTAGCTTTATTTATAGCTATGTTGTATTCATTACTGTTTGTCAATGCCAAGCTGACTTTATGCCAAATCATATAAAGAACTGCCGTAAAAGCAAAAATGTGTACAAGTTTTCTTCTGTATGCACTCATTAATTTTACAGGAATTCAATCATGTGTTTGTGCCAGAATCAGATCAGATTTGCACTGATGGGCATCCTGATGCTGCATCAATTCACTTTTAAGACCATGGAACCTTGGCTTCAGATATGATCCCAGAACACTGTAACCACCAAATAAGAATTTCTTCATGTAAATTCAAAAGCATGAACCTGTGCTGTAACTTCTGTTACCCTGCACTCTACTACTTTGTAGTAAGAACTCTAAATAGAAAGCCTCCAGACAAAACTGTAAAGACATTAAAAAACAAAATGCCAGCTGGGTTGTTTTCAAAACTTTACATGTCTAATCTAAAGATGAAAAAAGATGAAAGAAGGATAAGTACATATAAAAATCCTATTTCAGTACACCCAAGGAAATATTAACATGTTTTATTATAAAATAAAGGTACTATGAAAACATTGGAAACACCAGAACTCTTCCAGAGTTGCCTAAATCTGAAGTAATTTAAGCTCATAAATGCAGTCTATATGTTTAACACAGAATCTTTTTAAACTATTAAAGAGTAATTAAAAGTATGAAATGGCACTTGCATTAATGTTTAGAGTATATAATGTATTTCTAAATGCATGTAAAGTCAATAAATACTCATTCTGCAGTTATTGCATCCTAAACATCCATAACATAATCTATTTAATTAAATCTATGCAATTCAAAATAAGAGTTATTGCCATTTTCTTTCTATCTTGGAACCATTTATGTGCAACTCTGTCCTGAAACCTACAGCTGTAGGAAAAAAGAAACATGTACTGGAAAAATGGCCAATTACAAAATCTCTACTTAATTAGAATGATAGAAAAATGTATAGAAAGAAGGGTGTTTGGATAATGTGGCTATAGTGAGGTATCAGAAACTATCCTTTGGAATCCTTTGGAAACAGAAAAACACTTTTAATTTCTCAAAAGCTTTGCAATCAATTGGCAATTAATTTTTACTATTTTGATGCAACCGTCATTCAATGGATAATACTTTCTAATAGGAATTTCAGCAATTCTTCTTAACATGAGCAACATGTAAAAAATCTAGGTAAACCTGCAAAATATGTAAAATAGAGATCTTAGGACATGTTGTCAATAACAGGTCTTTGGAACATAAAATGAAAAGATTTTTTTTCTGTAATTTTCTCCTGTTATAAATATGTTACAAAAAGTTCTAAGGCCTTTCCTCACCCATTTCAAACCAGGTTCTTTGTGTCCATGCATCCTATTCAAAAATTTTGTTCTCCCTTTCTCAGCTACAGTGTCCCCATATGCAAATAATAAATTGCAAATTTAGGTAGCAAGTTAAATATGGGTAGACAGGTAGCAGAAGACAGGTTTATATTGTTTTATTGAAAGACAATACATAAATAACAATACTTAAAAGAGATGGGTATGCAAATATATGTGCCTGCAGAAGATGACTGCTGTGCATATATAGAAAGCATACAAATAAACTTTGCAATCAGTAAGCAAATGAATAATTAATCACAATTTATACTCCATATAAGAAGCAGGGATTAAAGGTGAAATTCCATGTGAGTTTAAGAACTCTAACTTCAAGTATCTATGGAAAGATATCTTCAGGATCTCCATGTCTACACCCTCTTTTACAGTCAATGGGGACATAACTGATACAGCCACTACTTAAAAATATTCTGTAGGTGGCTTGTTAGAAGAGACTGGTCTTATCCTTTTTCTGGGGGAGGGGAAAGAAAAGCAGAATAAATAACATGAACACACACTTTTTCCCCTGTGTTTTATCTTTGAATTAACACATACCAAACATTTAAGTGTTTGCAGATTAATTAATTTCCTCACAGTCTTTTCTAAAATACTCATCCTTAGAGGAATGAAGTCACCATGAATGTAAAGGATGGATTAAAAATGGAAAAAGCATTGCACAAGCTTATAAAAAGCAGTATGGCACAAACAGGACTGAACGTTAAAAGAACCCTTTCATCTCCAGTTGTGTTGATTCCTTCACACACTGACAGGTGAACCACATGCACACATCACCTGTTATTCTGAATAGTGGTGTTGTGCCCAGAACTTCTGAAAATTAACTTCTCAATACACTGAGGTGAAGAACTAAACAACAAGAAACACATAAATATTGTCTACCTTTCATCATCCAGTTTCAAGCAACTCTCCCCATCTAGAAACTTTATGGAAGCAGAAGGAACAGAAATAAATAGATTTATAGCATTCATCTTTAATTATCTTTGTTGCAAATACTCTTCTCTTCACATGCATCCCTAATTCTGCCCATATATTGTGTACATTTGGCATGGTGATTTTAATATGTGTAAACTTTAGAAGGAATAATCTTAATTATATTCTGAAATAACTTTATTGATGTTTTAAATAATTACAAGCATTAAAGCATAGTTTAGCTGACTAAAAAAACATCTGTTTCCTAATTATGGCTAATCTTCAGTTATAAAATATTATTAGCTTTGAGGGCACCAATCTGAATTTGTTGAAATGTAAACAGTTCCTTAATATAATAAAAGGAATGGAGAAAAACTCACATTCTTAATTTAAACTGTTAAAAACTTTACAAATTATTTCTAGATTTTTCTTGAAAATTAATTTTATTAGAAAAGGAAAAAGTCAGACAGAAGAAAGTTAAGATCAAACTTTGATCTCAGAGGCTCCCACAAGTTATTTGAAATATCCAACATTATATACTATATTATATATTATTATATACTATACTTTATAGAGTATATATCTATTATATGTTATGTAAGACTGTACTTTTGCATAAGAGTATTAGAAATATGGAACAGAGTAATATATTCATGTTTGTGTAGCTTAAATTTTATAATTAGACTGTTATAGCTAATACTTTAATTAATTAAACAGCAAATCAACAATAATGCACCTAACAGATCTTACATTTGAATAGCAGCAAGAAGGAGCTTGCAAGAAGGATTACTCCATCATCCTAGGTTTCTAGGTATTGATCATCTACCTGACTTAAGAAACTGCTTATCAGCCTCTCTTTCCCAACAGATAGGGTTGAGCCAATAATTCTAAACAGGAAATAATAATTTTTCATTTAACATGAGGCCAACATAAGCAAGAAGGTCGGGGTAAAGAACAATAGGATATTGGCAGTTCTGTTCAAGTGTTCTAAGTTTTCAGGCAGGAATTCTTGCTCATGGGAAAATTCTAGTAATTATAGCAGTGGGAATAAATTAACAGTAACTCTAGTGTCTACTCATCTAAAACTTGGAAAAGAGGAAATGATTCACTGCAAATAAACAGGAGTCTTTTTGTGAGAAACAGAGGAAATGAGCAAACTTTTGGAGCAAATCCCAGCTAAAACTCATTAAATCCAGCTGCACATACATATAATGACAACATCTATAATGGCTTCATAGAAATAGATTATTTTTAAAATATGTCAGAAAAAAAATTAGGTTGAGGTGGTAAAGAAGGTAAAGAAGTTTTGTCATTCAAACTGCTGCATTGACAAATTAATGGACTCTTTTCCTAATAAAGTCTCAGTAACAATGCTACAAATATGATCATTTCTTTAATATTAAAGCCATCACTTTAGGCCATCACTCCTGAGATTATGAATTTAGCTGGAATCTGCTTGCAAATTTCAATCACATTTTTTAGCTATGACTACATCAGCAGATGAGAAAAAAAAATATACTTAAGAAGCCTACCTGAATTGGCATCACTGAAAAATCTTGCTTTTATACTCTAAAGATAGAATTTTAATATAAATGTAAAACACCATATGCATATGGACATCTACAGTGATCTCTGCTAGCTGCTCTCTCTCACCTGCAAAGCATAACTGCATTTTAACTTTATAACAAATTTTAAATAGCAGCCCTTTTCTTGATAATAGATGGGAATCACAAAACTGGGAAAACCCAGTGGTTTTAAGGAGATGAGAATCCCTGAACCATACACAGAAAAGTCAGGAGACCTTCAACTGGTAATTTTCAGAACCAAATCACAATAACCTTTAACAAATCACCTTTTCCACCTGTTTGATACCACCTACATATCAAACATCTTTTTTTCCTAATTGAAAATGAGAAATAGTTAACATCTTTCTTCTTTCTAACCCTATGCCCAGAGAGGTAATTTATGTAAATTTGGAAATTAAATATTTTTCTTTCCAAATTTTCAGAGCACTTTAAAAAAATCTATTCATTTGTTGGTGTATATTTGCAATACACATTTTAGTCCAAACAAAATCATGGTTTTCCCTCCAAGTATTTTTTGAAGAACACAATGTAATGATCATGGACTATTCAGCGTGTACTCCTAACACAGCATGCTACTACTGTTATATTTCTTGTGTTTCTTCCTCTTCTCATTTTCATTTCTGCATCCTCCTTTTCACCAGTGCAGTCTCAGTTCTCCACTCCATATACTTGCTCTGTTCCTCAGACAGCCTGTCTGGCAATCTTCCTCTCCTACATTTGTATCCTAAATTTTTGTCTTTGTATTTGTATCCTAAATTTGTATCCTAAATTTGTATCCTAAATTTGTATCCTAAATATCCTAAATCGAAAACCAGCTTTCCCCATTCCCTGTGGTGCATTTGTTGCCTTCTGTACTCCTCCTTAGGACTCCCTGGTTTGATATTGCAGCTTCATTTATTCCAAGCTCCCGACATATCTATCTATTCCCTTCTTTATCTCTTTTTCCCTCCTCTCTAGGTCTGGCTTTTGTGTCCCTGGTATCGTAACCAAACAGCTTCATCCTCACTTTCTCAGGCTCCCCACAAGAAACAGGATATTGGTGGGTTTACCCCAGCTGGCCCCCACCCAGTTGCTCTTACACTTCCCCATAACTGGGATCTGAAGAGAATCAGAAAGACAAAAGCAAGAAAATTAATCAGTCAAGATAAAGACAGCTTAATAAGTGAAAACAAAACAAAAACAAAAACCTCAAACACCTCAAATCCAATCACTTATCAACAGCAGACTAATACCTAGTCAGACCCTCAGCAACTGCTATTTCAGAAACACTTCCCCAGATTTTAATTGCTAAGCATGACATGGCATGACATGTGTCACCATTCAATTCAGGTCATCTGTGTCACCTCCCAACTTCTTGCCCACCCTGAACCTACCTGCTGGAATGTCAGAGCAAGCAACAGAGAAGGCCCTAACACTATGAAGCACTGCTCAGCATTAGCTGAAGAATCATAGAATCATGGAATCATTAATGTTGGAAAAGATCTCCAAGATCATAAGTACAACCTTAGATCAAACATCACCATCTCAACTAAACCATAGCATTAATGCCAAGTCCAGCTGTTTCTTGAACACTTCAAGGGAAGATAATTCCATCACCTCCCTGCATAGCCCTTTCCAATTCTTGACAACCCTTTCAGTGAAGAAATTCCTTCTGAAAGAAGAATTAACTCTATGGTTTTTTAACTGAAGAAAATTAACTCCGTCCCATTCAAACCCAATATGGACAAACACAGATGGACAAACTGGTCACCTCCATCCTAATCTAGGCCTGCTGAGAAAAAGTACTCATTCATAGGGTAGCATTTGCTCACTTGAGTCTACATGGCTGAACATCTGTACCTCAAAAAATCTGGTAAGATTTTTCTGAGATGGGAAAAATACAAAACATCACCATGCCAGCACTTCCATCTACAAAGCATGGGTTAACATAATCTTTCAAACAGAAGGTCAATACAATGCTTATATTCACCTAATAAAATGGTTTTCATTGTTTCTGTCTTAGAAATAAAAAAAATATTTGGCACCTACTCTGTTTACCAGAGTAACAGCTTCATAGACGTCTTTAAATTAGAAGTGAAAACCAACCTCAATTATAAAAACTGTTATAAGACCAATTATTTTTTTGTTCATACTAAGTTTTGAGGATTTAGGGGAATGGGGAGACTATGTAAATGTTAAGTATTTTGGAAGCAGAAGGCAATTTAATTTTCTGGGGGAGGAAGGAGAGAAGAGACTCTGATGTCATCATGTTATTAATCAGGATATCATCATTCTTGTACACAAGTGAAATGAATATTTCCAACAAACTTTTTTTTTACATTAATTAATTTTTATTTCTCAAATCTGCAACTTTGACTTTCTTTTAGAAGGGTTTTTTCTATGCATGCAATATTCATTTGGGGTTACATTCATTTGGGGTTAGTCACATAGTGGTACTGCTCTTAACAGGACCTGTGACTACGCCATGCATGTATTGGTTAAGATGTACTAATTTAATAATATTTGTGTTTGGTGTCTTACATTTTTACTGCAGTGTGTGAAGGTTCTAATTGTAACAGATCTTATACACAGACTAGTTATGGAAAGGAAACTGGAAGAGCTTCTTTTCATTACTGGATTGTTCTGCTAAACTGACATTACACATCCTGAGGCAAAGCCACTATATCCCCAAATTTGAGACTGACTGTGTGCTAGAAAAATTGCCTCAGTATGCAGTTTCAGAACACTGTTTTCACTGACATTCTAACCTTTTCAGTTACTGTAGAATAGGAAATGAGCTAAATTAAAGTTCATGATTCTCTTAAATTAACTATTATAAATGGTTTCAAAAATTTATATAATTTTACATGATGGTAATTCAGATTCATCTTCCATGCACTAACTTTCACTATGCCTTGAAAGAAGTAGGGTTAAAGAATTATTATAACCGAGAACTTAAACTGAAAAGTAGAACTAAATCTTTAGCAGTAACAGAATACCATGAATGCTAAACCAGTGCATCATGTTGAGAAATGTATTTAAAAATTTCTGTCCTTAAACTGAAAAGTATATCTTCAGACCAATGAAGAGAATATTGTAAAACTACTAACTATGCTAGATATAAAGGATGATAAATGCAAATGAAAATATTAAACCTCATTAAAAAGAAAAAAATTCTCTCCATGCACAACCCTAAATCTGTGCTAAATTCTGTGGAGTGGAGCACCCCTCAGGGGCCTGAACTCTTCTGAAAGAAATTATAGCCATGGAGAATTCTGCTTTCAGAGAAAGAAAAGGTTGTCATGGATTCAAAATTTGAGGATGCTACCATTAAATTATCATTTGTGCCTACACAACATTCATTTTCAAAAAGACAAATCCCTAGTGAGATTTTTTTCCAGCCCTCATTTCCATCTTAGCACAGAAGTGCAGGAAAATGTCTAATTTCACATCACAAGGAATTGGAGGATATAAATAAAAAACAATTGCTGAGGAACCAACATGGAATCTCATTTTTAATCCATAGCAGTAAATCAGGGACAGGTTAGTGTTAGGCCTTCAGAAATCTAAAATCTAGCTACAGAGTAATTTTCAGCCTTTAGAAAGTCTATGACTAGTTCTTCATTTTTCTGAAATGCAGAGGAATCTGTTGAGAGGCAGAACATAGCACTTAGTGGGCCAGTGCAGCCAGGCATGTTCCTACAGATAGTATTTGTCAGTATCTCTGGATGGACCCTTCCACTGACTTATTACAATATATTCCAAGGTTTAATCTGCAGATAAGTGAAGCTTTTGCCTCTATTATTTACTGCACAGGACTGGGGAACCATGAAATTGCCATAGAGAGCTAGATAAGCTGCTCCTAAGGAAGAAGATGTCTAGATAAGGTCCAACAGCAACTTCATGCTATTTCAGACAAACAACTGACAGTGCAAAGCACGTGGTAAAAACCCTCAGGTCTCAGAAGAGTCCAAGGAGCAATTCTACAGTGGTAAAGGTCCCTACACATAATGAATATAGATATCCATCATTAGGCACCAATGAACTTTGAGATTTCTAGATGGTACTGTGAAGGGAAAGAGTGTTTTCTTCTCAAATGTTTGGGAACTTTACTGAGAAAATTGTGCAAGTACAGTACAGTGACAAGTGATCTGTGATCTGTACAAGATCATATAGATCACACAGTAGCAGCATTAGGCAGTACTCAGAGGGTCACAAAACATTTGTATATGACATGTATGATAAAGTGTAAAGGTATTAGTTTTTGTTTTTCCAAAACTTAAGAAAAGTGAGACTATGTTCAAGGAAGGAGGATTAAACAGGAGCAAGGAAGCACTCGTGACACAAGTCAGAGTAAATTCAGTGCATGATGAGTGAAAACAAACACTTAAATTTCCTCTTGTGTCAGGACTGTGATAGGGGAGTGGTTAGGCATGGCAGCTAGACTGCCTCTTTGTTATTCAGAAGCTGTTCTGAATTGCTCCTTATTTAAAGCTGTAGCCTGTTACTTTTACAAGACAGCTGTTTTTGCTTTTTCTGCCTGTCACTGTGCAGCACCAATACGATTTTGGTTTTATCTGAATGTCAATTTAACATTAAATACCATTGACATGGCAACACAAAGCACTGGCATCTTTATATCAGAATGGCCAAATCTTTTAACTGAGCTGTGAACAGGAATAGCTGTGGGAATCCCTGTATCTAATCTTCTCTTCCCCACAAAAATTAGAGGTGTCTCAGGGAGAAAAGTTTTAATCAGATGGAGGGGAAAAAGATCCCTTGAATAAGAAAACTGCAATTAGGAAAGAATAACATTTTCTAAAATTAAAAAAAAAAAAATAGCTGTCACATGTGTCAGTTGTGGCCCCAATAAGCATACACTTGAATTTTTACATGGAGATCACTACTGATGTCCTCTACTCATAGGGAATTAAAGTAATCAAGCTTTTGTTGTCATTTCCTCAGCACTGAGATATAAATGTCCACAGTCATTCCCTCTGCCAGCAGTGTAGAGATACTGGAAGTGGACACTTTACCTTATTCCTTCTAATACACTATAAGAAAATGGCTTTATATAAGCTTCTTTTACACAAAGTCAACAAGCTGCCTTCTTTGTTCCTCATTTTGCTTCTCCTCAGGTAGAGTCATGTTCAGCTATTGCTCAAATTACTATTTCATTGACTCTTACTCCATATATACTTACCCTGCCAATTTCATGCTAAAATATTCTCAGTGTTTCTGAAGTTGTTTCCTTAAATAAAATCATTGTACTTTTAGTTTTCACTCAAAATATTTCTTAGTTTCTCAAAACAGTTAGCTTGAGAAAGAGTACAGATGTTTTCATGGACTTTTCTAGTAAAAAATATCTCTACCTATCAGGATAAATCTATTTTCTTGAAAGCATCTTGTAGTTATAGATCAAAGAATAAGATAACTATAATTTCCAGCTTCCCATCAGTATTACCTGATGCAATTTCCTCTATAGAAGATTTCATGAGAAATTTAATCAGATTTCATTTAGAACTTGAATCCTTTATAGATTTCATTTTAAAATCTGCTTTCTCCATTTAGCTTATATTTTGATTTCCACATTTTATACAAACATCTTGGATTATAAATTTATGAAATTTGGTTTTACTATGTCAATAATGAGATTCTGAAAACAAATATACAAGTTTCTTCATCCTCATGGATCATTAGCTTTTTGTTCTACTGTATTTTTAAATTTAATATAATCTTCAGAATTCACACCATCAAAAAGGATGGAAAGGTAGTTGCACACAAATGAAATAGCAGACTTTTACATTAGTCTTTTTAATAACACCTTGCAATTTTACTTCCTAATTTCAATGGCATTATTAGGAAGAAAAGTACAACAACAATTAAGGGCAGTTGATGACTCCTTGTGGGTAGCAAGAACTCAGCAATTAAATAGGAAGTAATCTGAATTATTTAACCTGATTTATTAGACCACCACCTCTCCTATCTCTGTCTTATGATATTAATTATTCAATTTCATTCACTCCAGCATATATTTCTTATTTCCTTCAGTGAAGCCATATTTTAGCACCTTTTTGATTTGTTTTAGTAATTTTAAAGTATCTGGCATTATAATTCAATCTGAAAAGTGAATAAATAAACTTCAGAGTAATATTTCAGTTAGTTCTGCTGTAAACTATAACTTTATTAACCCAAAAAGATAATTATTATTTTGCTTTTCATGTATTTACCAAATGAAAAATGGACACATTTGTTTAGTAACTGAATTGTAACTGCACCAAAAAATTCCAAACGCACCAAATAATGAGTATAAATTTCTGGTATATCTAACCTCTAAGATATTACTAGGATAGGACTTTCAGAAAAAGAATATGAGTAGGCCCTGCAGCCAGTTTTCAAAGCACTGCAAAAGAATACATCTTCTCCTTGTATATTCTGTTTGCATTAATATATGAATAGTGAAAAGTCCCACACTGAAGGGTTTGGAAATAACAGTTACAGTTTAAGGAAATCACCTGGTTAGATGGTCACTGTCTCAAAATTTATTATATTGAATTTCCTGAAAATGCATGTGAGAAGTAAAGAATCAGTTTATACCTACAGCTGGGGATTGTCTCATGTCAGAGAAAGTAGGAAGAAAAGTCATTACAGATATGCTTTTCAACATGAATGGCTGCAAACTGATTACATATGATAAAATAAATTAGACACTCGGCAACCAAAATAAAAAATGTAACATGTTATGCAGACATAGGAAAGTAAGATTTGCCTCTCTACCTGGTACCAAAATTACAGTTAGAAGACTATGTCAAATTCTGTCTAAACACTTCAGAAAGTATGAAAATACTTGGAAGAATAGAAAACAGAGTTTAAAAACTAATCAGTCAGGAAAAAAGCCTTAAGACATGAATTATTATATCTTATCTTACACAGAAAAATATGGTGCAGGAGAGCAAATCTTAAAGTGCAACAAAATCAAGCAATTGTATGTAGAAAATAGAAAAAAAAATATATTTTTGAGTAAAATTACATTTGTAAACAGCAAGTGGAACTGAACACTGAAGCAGAATTTGAAAGGAACTGATTCAAGACCCTTGAAATCAGAGGCCTTAAAATAAGATTGTTTTTAAAATCTTTGGTTCCTTTTCTTCCAAAGGAAATTTTCTACAGTTTCTCTAGGCAAATTAGAGTAGATTTCCCTAGTAATTCTTCAGTGGTTCTGTAAGAAAAAAAATCTGAAAGGTTATTCCACAGCTTGCTCCAAACCAAAGGGAAAACATCAGATGTACTAAACTGAGCAACGATTCCATTTCTGTGCCACACTATGTTGTGGTGCTCTGCCCTGCAAGATTCAACAGCAGCTCAGGGAAAGTAATGTATAAGATAATAAATTGAAAGTAAATAGAACTTGGAGATTCCTTGAAACCTGGAAAAGTATCTCTTTATGTGTGTTGGAAACAAGCTAGTTATTCCCAAAGTTATTCCCCACAAAAAACTCATTGTTCTGCCAGCAAAAATTAATTCAATTAATTGCATACAGTCGGTGGGACAAATGCATTGTTTGTCAAAATTTGTTCACTCCAGTCTTCTTCCAGTATACTCCACTCTGATCCTGACAAGCAGTAAGGGCAGATTAGGAGTGTACTCTTTTATTCTTTTTAATTTTCATTTGTCCTCTTTTTCTTTTTTCTCCTTTTTTCTTTTTCTTTTCTTCTCTTTTCTTTTCTTTTCTTTTCTTTTCTTTTCTTTTCTTTTCTTTTCTTTTCTTTTCTTTTCTTTTCTTTTCTTTTCTTTTCTTTTCTTCTCTTCTCTTCTCTTCTCTTCTCTTCTCTTGCCTAAGTTGACTGCAGAGATTGAACTTTCCATTTTCCATTACTTTCTGTACATTTTCTGCTACAGTTTAACAACTAATATATTCAAACCACATATGTCACAACCCCACTACTAGGTCTTAAAAATAATCATGCTTTCTAAGTTAAAAAACTTACAAATTTCCTTTCAATAGTGTTTTTAAATTACTAACACCTATCCAGTCATGTAGACAGGTAAAGCCCGGTCTCTTAACCACAGTACATTCTAGGAAATTACCTTCAACATTCAAAAAGAAATCACTACAGCTGAGAAATACACATTTCCCTGCAAAGCAATCAATCAGATCATATTTATGAGCTACTTACTTGTATAAGTCAGCTGAAATCCTTGGTCAGTATCAGATCCGTTCGTATTAAACTCTATCCACATATGGTTAGAGGTGCTATTAAGAATAATTCCCATCATGTCATTTTTTGTGAAGACTCCAAGAGACCGTGAAGAACTGTCTTTTCCATCATACACCTTGCAGAAATGAGAGCATGAAACATCAAATTGAGAGCACTGGACATATAATCTAAATATTTGAAAGACTTTAATTTATACAATAATTCCAAAGTTAGCAATGTATTGCCAATAGTTTCTCCAAAACCTTAATGTATCTCTTTTGAGAGATACATACCCCTGTGTTACACAGTTCAGTGAAATCTTAAATAAACTGCCCCCCTTAAAGTGTTTTATAGTTTTTGCCTGTTCAGTTTTGTAAGCTCATCTTGGAAGAAATTAATATTCATATGCAATTCTATCTTCTGAGGTTTTGTAAACTCAGATTGTTTTCTTGATTATTCAGAAAGGCCAATAGAAGTATAAGTCTGAAATCACCGCTGAAGATAAACCCTTACAGCCTACTCTGTTCTCTCCTGTCTGGATATATCAACAGCAAAAATGAGATATTTAAGTCAATCTGTCATCTTTTATCTCAGGCTCTAAGCCTGCAGCAATTTAGTTTACTATAGGATTTAACAAAGACTGATAAGTTTCCAAAAAGATATGTGAGTCTATTTCCAAATGATAGAGATGTTCTTATTTACCATGTTACTTTACTGATAATTTTCAACAGTATTAACCTATGTACTTTTTCAAGTCCTAGAATTTTTAAGAATACCCATATGACTGTTCACAAATACAGGAGACATACAGACTCTTGCCAAGGGGGTCAAAAATTATAGTTTTCTTATTGCAAAACCTTGAAAGCCACAAAGTGCAAAAATAGCCTTCTGCAGTTTTGTTTTGTTTGTTGGTTTGTTTTCTCAAGATGAACTTAAAAAGCTAATTTCTTCTTTAAATTAAATAAATCTCCTCTACTTTCTCATGGAAAAATAAGCAATATAAAATGTCTAAATACACACGATACATGAAATATCATGTCAATGCTTATACAAAAGCAAGAAATGGATTTGAGCAGCTGGTTTCTGATATGAAGTGAAAGATAATTTGCCCTTATCTCATGTGTCCTAGAGTGACTAGAGACAACCAGCACAAAAGCTACAATTATAGTAAATATTTCAAGTACTGGATCTTCATCCCTGCACTAGCAGACCTCGTGGTACAGTGCAGATTTATACTGATTCTAGTGAGAAGCAGGAGTGACCCATTTAATAATCTAAATTGCTGCATCTGAGTCACAGACAGTTCTTCCTATTTGAATGTCCAGTTAGATCTATTAACAAAATTTAGAAATGCTTCTTTTGAGATGACAGACCATTGCAACATTTGTAGGAGAGGACCAACAATTAAAAGCAGTTCTATTTTTTTGGTGGAGAAAATACCAGCATGCTATCCATAGGTAAACGTCTTGAAAGTACTATGTTCATCTCAAATGCCATTAACAAAATAAAATAATAAAAGTGACATACATAAAGTTTTTTTAAGACAAAAGCAATATATTTACTTTTATAAACCTACAGAGATATAAATGATTACTTGCTCTAAAAGAAACTTTTGAAAAATAATATATTGTGCTAGCCATTGATAAAAGAATACATTCTGTCTTTATTATCAATGCAAAGATTGTCTTATACCAAGGCACACAGATGAGATGTCTCAGAAGATACAATCCATTGTATTTAAGGTTCATGCAAGCAGTTACACACACTTAAGGTCCACCTCTTGGAAGAAATATGACTTTAAGCTATACTAAGAGTATCTGAAAAATTACTTGCAAGCTTCTAACTACTGTCTTGGGACAGAACTACAGGTCAATTTCATGGACGGATTACACTTTATTTATTAGAACTGGAAATCTATTGTAAAGTAAAGTATCATTTGTTCCCCATAAGATTTATTTCCATAGATATAGTACACTTGATCTGGGAGGTAATACTTGTAATGGAATGTTCCACTAATTGTCATTAATTAAAAATGCTGCCTATGTTTAAAAAGATATTTTTATTCATCTATAAAACAAAACAAACAAACAAACAAAAAACCCCACAGCTAAAGATTACAGACATCTTGTTTCAACAGTGTTTTACCTCACTGACTGTTAGAGAGACTCTTCCTACCTGAGGACTAAAAAGTTAAATAATAGAATCCCTCAAGATTAATCCAGACCCAAATTAAAAGAGTGTTTCATGAAATTAAAATTAGATATGAGAGATCCTGTGAAAACGGCTGCAAAAAAACCCACAAAAAAACCAAAAACAACAACAACAACAAAAAAAGGCTGGTACAATTTTTGGTGACACTTGTTCATCTGTTGTTCACATTACAGACATAAGCAAGTACATATCTACTCCAAAAAGTGAAACATTGTTACTAAACAAATACAAGCATTGAACCTCTCTTGTCCACACTGAAAATTTGGTTGAACCATCCTAGGAAAGAAAACGCTTTTTAACCAATGCTTGTGATGCTAATTAGTGTGGGCCAAGGATCATTCCCAATAGACAACCATTGTTGGTTGTGTACAACCATGGTGTCATGTCATATGCCACTGATTTCAGAGGTACAGAATACATTTAATAAACTAGTCTAGACTATTTATCACTATTGATTAATATTTAGTACATACATTTAACTTATTTAGGAGAACCCATTTGAAATATAATTTGCATGCTGCAATTACAATTTCCTGAGTCGTGAAGAAAAAAAGAAGGTCTATTTGGCAAAAGAAATGAAAAACAGAATATTACATTCTGCTTTTTCTCTTACCCTTGCCAAATTCACTGCAATTGCATTATAAAGATTCTGGCATAAGTAGCCACTTTAAAGAGCTATGAATGTTCAAGTGGTGGTTAAAACAGGGAAACCAGGAAGATGAAGTGTTAGTGAGTGAGAAAAGGATAAGCTCTAAAATAAAGAGATAACCCAAGTATTCACTTTTGTCATATGTCCTTCAAAATGGTGAAACTGTTTCTATTACTTTACTTGAATTTAAATTTCTATCCCACACATTCAGGTTCAGGTTTTGTCACAGCTATAGAATGTTTGCCCACAAATTACAGACATTAACCTGCATGCATTCTTCTTGAAAGCAATAGGTTTGACCCTTCCTCATGCACTACTCTTATTGATGCTAGACATACTCTTGCAAATTATATCCCATTCCATACACTCTACAGCCTCAATATCCAGCCTCAATATTCCCACTTGAATACTGAGCTGATATATAGATCTGCAGATTAGTTTATATTTTCAAAGCAAGTAAATAGTGACAGAGTAGGAGTTAAGTCACCACAACTTGATTGTCTACACAGTATTTATTGTCGGTGCATCCCTGGAACACATTTAATGCTGACTTACTAACACCTTCACAAATCTTCCCTGAGAAAGGAGGGACTGAAAGTGTTTGTTTTTCTTGCTGGGGTTAAAATATGCAGACAAAAGAAGAGGACCGTGCTACAGTTATTCATGAGGACAAATGCTCCAATAACAGTGCTAATGTATCTGCACCTGCTGTGGGAATGCACAACACTCACGTGAGGGAGAAGGAAATGCTGGCTAGAGTTTCTTGACCTTTCTTGAAGTTTCTCATTCTGACAGTAAAAAGAAATTACTTACAACTAAACTTACCCAATTTCCTTAGCTGCAGAGATTTTACAGCATAAAATCATCCCAAAGGGACATGCTTTTAAAATATCCCTTTGGAAGCTAGGCAGGCAAGGCCTGTATAGTTTGCTGATATTGATAACATTCTGAAATCCTTTTGCTACATCCTCATGGAGTTTGTAGTGATCCTATCTCCAACAGTAACATTATATGCTTTGTCTGACACTCCTTGTGGGCTTATCTTGGAATTATTACATTTTTACTACAGGCTTTTATTGGCCCTCTTTATCACTCACTATTGAGCAGCATTTTTTGCCCTTCTTTACCTACCTATCCCCGCAGTGCCCCCACCCCGGCCGTGGCTCAGCCGCGCCCTGCGGTAGGTGGTTGGATCTGGCTGGAGTCGGCTGTGTCTGGCTGGAACCAGCTGTGACCGGCTGGAACCGGCTGTGTCAGACTGGAACCGACTCTGTCCGGCTGGAACCGGCTGTGTCTGGCTGGAACCGGCTGTGACCGGCTGGAACCGGCTGTGTCCGGCTGGAACCGGCTCTGTCCGGCTGGAGCCGGCTGTGTCCGGCTGGAACCGGCTCTGTCCGGCTGGAACCGGCTGTGTCTGGCTGGAACCGCCTGTGTCCGGCTGGAACCGGCTGTGTCCGGCTGGAACCGGCTGTGTCTGGCTGGAACTGGCTGTGTCCGGCTGGAACCGGCTGTGTCCAGCTGGAACCGGTTGTGTCCGGCTGGGGCAGCCCCGGCCTCCCCTCACGGAGCCCCCGCAGCCCCCACTGCTGCTGGGGCCTGGGCACCCACACCCAATGCTACATTATATACGTACAGATTTTTCTTGTAAGACAGAGTGAGATACTGAGCTGGGAAAACACCCTATATTTCAGCACAAGGTTTATAAATATTCCTAAGCTTAGTGCAAGCTGCCAGCAAGGCTTCCTCCTTGCAGGTTCCTTCTGTGCAGCACAAGATAGAAGGCTGGGGTTTATAATACATTTTGCTCATATTTTGGGTGCAGATAGGAAAGAAAGCAAGCTTCGAATCCAAAGCCTTGCCAAAGTGCTGATGCCAATGGAAATATGTAAAAGGACAGCCTGGCATGGGAATAGAGAGGAAATAGACTTTATTTTTATAAATGGAGGTAATAGAAGGACCTTAATTGGTGGAAGAGAGCTTAATTGCATAAATGGAAGTTGGGCTGTGTCAACTGACTCAAAACCCGAGAACAGTCCTTGCAGTTCAGACATCACCACAATTTTGCCTTTGCTTCCTTTGGATCCTCTGAAGTATTGTGCTAAAAGATCTATAAAAGAAGAAAGTATCTAACAGGTTGCTAAGAACAGCTTTGTCTCAGGCAAATCTTTCTTGTATCTCCAGGGAATATCGCTAAGTATGCTGGACATTACTCATGAGATATTTTGAAGGATAATTGAGTTTCTTGAATGTGTCTTTAGGGTTTTCTAAGGGATTTTTGGTTGTAGATTTTTAAGTAGTTTATTAAATTATTTATAAACCAGCTATCTGCAAAGCTTCTGGGAGACTTATGTACGACAGCCAAGCAATTCAGTGGGCCATTAAGTTCTTTTTCTCTGCTGCATCTCTTCAGAGCAAAAGTACTTCTGGGGATCTGCAGTGTCAGACTATGGACAATGGTAGCAAAGGACAATACAGATCACATATTTGATCCACCTACTCAATTCACTTTGATTTAAAAGCAAAACCAATGTTTTTATACATGGTAGCATTTATTATCAATGTTTTTGTGGGTAAAGACGGAGAAAATGCTGTTCTTTTGATTGCAACTTTCAAATCTATAAACTGAACTATGTTTTGCTTATTTCATGGTCAAATGCAGACTGTACTTGTTGAAAAGAACAGATATAATAACAAATATATAAATGTCTATATTAAAATGAAGACTTTTTTTCCCTCTCCACCTTCATCCTATCTCTACATTCAGGAAATGAATTGTCACACTTATTACATAAGGAAGCTCTTAAGATGATGAAATGGATAAAAATATAGCCACCAATATTTGATCCATAACAATTACATCTTTAAATTCCTTGTGAGAAGAACTCAGTGCAAATTTTAAAAATCAAGTTTAAAATGTAGACAGCAATTTCTAACATGTTAAATGGGTTGCTGGGACATATCCAGAAAGGAAGTTGCTAGCTGAATTCTGAATAATTTGTGATTTTAAGTTTTAATTAACCAAAAATTTGGAAACATAAAATTGAAAGACTAATTTAATGTATGGTCAACACTTCAGATGAACATCAGGATTTTCAGTACATACAAGAATGCAACAGCTACTATTAGGAAAAGGCAACTTATTACCATGCTGTAGAAAAGTACATGCTCAAAACCTATATATATTTAGGCCATGTTTCAATGGTTCCCTGCAATGTAAAAGAATGAAAGACAGCTTCTATAACTACAGTTTTAGTCAATATTGCAATGTTAATTTCCATTTAGGGAAAAAAAACCAAAAATCCCTGTGCTACAATTATAAATAATGTGTAAAGAGAAAAAAAATACTAGATATTCAAAATCCCAGTTCAAGTTTTAGGTTTTCTTTTAAGATTTAAACCACTTTAAACAGTCTAATACTTCTAGAAATGTAATTGAACTCACAACGTCTCCTATAGTTTCTTTGAATGTAGTATAAGTCATTGAATCTAGTATAAAGGCAGTGGCGCTATCCACCTAGAATTCATTAATTTTGTGTCAAAAAGTAGAGTGAAAATAAAGATAATTGGTATTGGAAACAGGTTTATTCATGCAATGTGAATATTTAGCATAGAAAGTGAAATAATTTTTCTTATTACCTTAACAATATCCCCTTCATGCAGCTGAAAGCTCCTGGCTCTAAGATGGATCCCTTTTCCAGCCTCAGTTTCAATTTTATAAATACATTCATGGTTGTTGTCATAATTAGATGGAAAATTTGGAGACAACAATGTTCCTTCATTTCCAGAGACAGTTGCTCCACATTCAGCTAAAGAAAACAGACACATTAAAACAAAAGAAGTGAATTATCCAATTCAAGAAAATATGAGTTATTAGCAATAATATTTAGACTCTATGAAATCTCTAACAGACTATCTAGGGAAAGTATATTTCTATCAGGTCTCACCTGTAGGACCACCTCCCAGAAACCCTATCAAAGTTGCCATCTCCTGCATTTCACTGGGTCTGTTTATTATGCGCACTTATGTGCTTTTACCTTCAATTTATCCTCCCATCAGACTAGACAATAATGCAGGTTAGCCTGGATACCATAAAAATGGAATGCTTTATTGAAATATAGTTATTGTGGTAACATTTCAAATTAACATAATATTGATTTTACCCCTGTATTCAGCTTTACAAATAAGTATTTTAAAAAGCAGACAATAAGCTGCCAAAAAAAAAAAAATCAAGAGCATTCAAACATGTTTTTCTCTACCTGAGATAAAACAAAACAAAAACAAAACAAACAAAACAAACCAAACAAACAAAAAGATTTATTGACATCAGTCAGTGCCAAGGAGACAGATCCTTTCCTTTCTGGGTAAAGAGTAGGTGAGTCTTTTTCACAGCCATCTGTAGTAAGCACCTATTGACACTTTAATTAGACATTTCTTGTTGAAGTTCCCCAGTAAAGAAAATAAATAATAAACAGTAGGAGGAGTGGTATGTTCCAGAACATGGACTCAGTTTGAATTCTGAATAAAGACTAATAAAATTATGCCAAATATGCAACATAAATTCCATCACCTAGATGAAAACATCCAAACAGACATCAAATAATATTGGTATACTGTTCAAACAGATATTAAATCTGCTTTTAAATTACCTAAAAACACCTTATAAAATCCTACAGTAACATTAACATACCAACTATTAATCTTCAGCATCTTTTTAGGTGCATGAGATTGATATTGATATCTCATTTTCCAGTATAGGGATAAAATACACTGTGGTTGTTTAACCTAAACATCATTAGAGTTCTTTCAGAGTTTTATGAAAACGTAACAGATAAAATAATAATAAATTAATGTATAATTGTAAAAGAACAGATACACCCTATCAAATAAGTGATAGGTTTAGAAAAAAATCTGTATTTGTTCTAAAAATGTTTAAGAGATTTTTAGGGGTTTTAGGATGTTAAAATATTTTTTTGAGAACTGACGGGGGGGGAAGTACAATTTTAGGTAAAAGTCAATATAGTTTAACAAGCATATGTGTAAAGAATAATTTTGAAAATACAGTGTAAAGACAGACCAGAAAATATATCAGAAAATAATTGATTTACACATATTCAAGAAGAAATATATGATTTATATTTGCAAATAAGCAGTCTAAATGTTTTGGTTTTACATTTCCAAGGCCTTCACAGATATCAAATTTATCTTCCTCTTGCTTTTGACAAGTATAAAGACTGTATTTTTTACTTCCTTCCTACAATAAATCTGAAGAAAGAAAGGGAGTAAGAAGGAGAGGGAAGCAGGGATGGATGGAGGGAAGGGGAAAGGAGGGAAGTAAGGATGAAAAGGGGAACAAAGGAAGGGGAAATGAGACAGTTACAGTCTTACATGGAACCTTATTTTTACTCTGCATTTGGGATCTCCTTAGGCAAAATTAAAGAGGAAATCAATAAACTGGCTCAGGACCTTTATATAGCATGTTAAGTTAGAGTTCGTTCGCTATTTTAAAGTAGAGCTTTATATTCTCCCCTTCCTTAGCTTCAGTTTTGAAGTACATTATATTTAACAGGCAGAAGGGTGTTGGAGAATAAGAGACCCTGCCACCGAACTTCAAACAGATGAACTCTTTCTTTGTTGAAGAATGTAGGATGCATAAGGTATTTCTAGCATGTTTAAAGTCACCTTATATTGTCTAAATGTTTCAAAGAACTGTAGTACATTGAGAAACTAGATTTTTTTATTTTGACACTTTGGTAAAGCATGTCAAGTATGTGATACTTACTACATATGGCTACATATAAATGTCTCTCTGTACCTATTAGTGAGTACATATCCATATGTAGCTATTTTTGTCTTGGATTTTAGGAAGAAGGTGGAATTGATTAAGTTTATAAAATGTAATACAAAGCAATGCCAAAATTAATGCCATATTAATGGAAAACATTTACAACACCAGTACTCTATGTAAAGATGCATGCAAAAAAACAGTGGTCCCTTAGGCTGCATCAGCATCTCTTTATCTACCTCCTTTAGAGAACTAGAAATACACAAGTACAATGTTGAAGAGACAAAAAGTATGGAAGCAAAGGATTTTTTTCTTTCTTAATGTTCATGCAATATTCTACATTTTGTTTCAGAGAGTGAATGTAAACCCTAAGACATATGCAGTTATAGAGAAAGTGTACAATGAGCTTTCCAAAATCTAGAACTTGACACATTTCTTGTTCCAATAAGTCTGTGTTCCAAGGTTCAAAGCCATGGTAATTTAAAATCTGTGAATAAAAGTACTGACATATAAGATCAGGGATAATGAGATTTACAAACTAACTGCACTTCTAAAGAAAGAAGCGGATGTATTCTAACATGAGCAATTGTTTACTAAACTTTAATTACATGACAAAGTTCTCTGAACTCAAGTTGGCACTCATATACCTCCAACCCTCTAAAACCATATTCTGTCTTCAGTGCATGTTACCCTGTTGCAGTAGAGACGGACAGAAATGACACCAAGCAATGTATCAAAGGCTTTTTTTACTGCTGCGTGTTTTCCTTTTTTTATACAGTTTTACAGACCTCATGTGTGACTTTAATTGATTAGTAGCTTTCTTGCCAATTACTCTATTGGTTAGTAAAAGGTATTTTTCTTGTCCATCAAATCTCTCTATTCTTAAATTGTTTACACATTTTCTTCATTGATTCTTATGGGATAGATTTAATGTTTATGCAGGTGCTACTTGTTTTTCACCCAGGAATAGATTGTTATGTTAACAAACTGTTCACACCAGGTTTGTTTTCACATGGGAACTTGCAAAGTGCTAGCTTTGCTTAGAAGAAATGACAGGCCAGCCACTGATCTAACAGAGCAGGCCTGATTTTATGGGGCCTTTCTTTTATAATTTTTCTACCTTACTGCAACATTTTCAAATCCCTTGCAAATATCTGACAGCTATGCAGTTTCATCAGGCCCCATCATTCCCTTCATTATCATGACAAAGGTTTGCTCACATCATCTGGCCAGTCAAGTTTCCTACCTCATCTTGTGTCAGTCAGCAAATCACTAAGACACACCCCAAAAAGAGGCTTCCAAAGGAAATTAAGCCCTACTTTGTAACTTCCCTTCCTCAATTTATACAAAACCTGTCATAGCTCGGGTTAAAGTTTTCTAGCTATATTTTGCTAATCTTAGGATATCAAGTCAAGGCCGTGTTTAATTAGCTCCCCCAATGTCTTGGCCTGGAGATTTAAGTGACTTTTTTCAAAGAAATGTTGTCCTCATCTATGGAAAAATTCCTTTTTTCTCCAGGCTGTTGGAGCTTCTAAGTGTGCTAATGACTGACGTCTCTGCTATTTGTGACCAGTGCCCAGATATACAGAGGACCTTATGCCCTAAGGACTTCAGTTGAGCATTTTTTCTAACTGTTCCTGCACATTGCAGTCTGGAACTGTATGACTGCGCTTCCCATAATTATGAACTACAAACTCAATGAAATGCAATACTGAGTCTGGCCTTGGCAGCAGGAAAACTTAGGCAGTCAAAGGCATGTCTCCCCTTCAAGGCCCTAATATTTTACTGAGTGGTGTGGGAAAAGTCATGTTTTTTCTTTAAAAAATATTTGCACTAGCTGATACTGCTGCTACTTTTTTATATCATAATTAACACATACAGCCAGGATGTGTGACACCTAAATTAAATTAACATTACCTCTGGGGATTTGAACATGCATCTCCTATGACTTCTGCCTCACATAGAGAGATTCGAAAATCAGTCACAAAGTGAACAAATGGTGACTAATCTCTTTAGCACGGTGGGTAGGGCATTAAATAAGGGAGAAGAAATACTTCTTTGAAGAAACTCATACATTAAACAGTTGGGAAATAAAATTCTGAAGTAACTCATGAATCAATATTCACTGTTACCTTGTGAGCACCAAACTAGTAGACTGGAAAAATATATTCATGTTCACTTCCATTTCTCCACCTCCAATTAATCTCTAATTCCTTAGGCAAAATGAAACAAGAGCCTTTGGCCACACTGACATGATAATTCTGCTAGCAAGCACCAGATACACTTTAAAATTCTTTTACAGAAGCAAAGCAAATGAAGTTACATCTCTTATATTCTTGATGAGAGATGCAGCCATGGCAGTTTTGTGTAAAGAAGGGATATGGCTTTGTCCACCTATGGTAACTGGAAAGTAAAACACTGCCAGCCTTGAAAGATGCATTACCTATCTAGCACATGTGTTCTGTGAGTAACTACTGATTTTATTATCTCAACCGGAAAATTACTATCTTCTTATCTTGAAAGAGCTCTTTAGCTCTTGACTGCAGAGGCCACTTCCTTACTTCAATGCCTTCCAGATACCTGCTCAGCTCCTGAAACCTGTTTTCGTTTGGACAACATGAACTGCCTCCCCAGCCCAGAAAGATGAAAAAGATTTCTCACTCCTCCACATGAGAAAAAACCATCTTGTATGTAATTGTAATTTAATTTATTAACTACAATCCACTGAATATTACCAATATGCATTTTTTCTTGGACAAAAATCAACTATATCTGTATTGGTGTCTACAAGTCTTAAATTATGGAAACATTGACAGGTATGGAATTTGCCAGGAGAAATAATCTTTACTGATCTTAAAGTAATTACTGTTGATATTCTGTCTCCATATTTTGATCCACAACCTTGTGTTGGAAATATCAGGGTAAATTTAGGGGAACGGGTAAACGATAACATACCCACTGAAC
Source organism: Leptocoma aspasia (assembly GCA_013399835.1). Taxonomy (NCBI): domain Eukaryota; kingdom Metazoa; phylum Chordata; class Aves; order Passeriformes; family Nectariniidae; genus Leptocoma; species Leptocoma aspasia. The sequence goes on along the minus strand of VXAX01004648.1, from coordinate 1,576,193 downwards.
ATGCTCTATGTAAATAGTATTTTCAGGACTAGCTACTCAAGCTGTAGTCTTCAAAGGAAATGAATATATTTCACAATGGTCTCTGTGTGGTTGTGTCATATGCATTAATTAGTATAATGTAGGTACAACTTAAGAACCTAAAATCTGCATATGATATAATACCCAAAAATTGCTATAAAAAGATGTAGCACTTGAATACATATTATGACATAATACAGATCCTTTCTCTCTATTGCATGTCTTTTCTTCCTTTGTTTCTGTATCAATCTATTCTATTTTTCAAGACACAAAATGCATTGATTCAAAGTTCTAGGGGTTTTTACTATCAATATGGTCAGTGACACCTAAAGCCACTCTGCAGATTAAACAATTAAGATCCAGTTCTCACTTCATTTATTTCAATTTAGTAATGTATTTCAAATATATCTTGTGATGAAAAAGAAGTGTAATCCAATATATTTTTCAGCAGAGAATATGTAAAAGGAATGTCAAGAGAAAAAAAAAAAAACACCAGAAAAATTAATTGAAAAAAACCCCACCAGTGAGCCAGAAAACCATGAAAGCAAAAGAAAGAAAAAAAGTCGTTTATAAAGGGTCATAAGAAATGACAAAAAGCTTCTATTTGCAAGGGTAAGAGAGACTTCTCTTTCCTGCAGGAAGCATATAGGGGAGTTTTGTCAACTTGTACACAAATGTTTTGAGTCTGAGGGGTAGAGAGAGGCAATGGGAG
>VXAX01004648.1:1483115-1575371 GCA_013399835.1 Leptocoma aspasia | reverse complement strand
CAGAGAGCAAGGAAGGAAGGAAAGGAGGAAGGAGGATAGGAAGGGAGGGAGGGAGGAAGGATGATTCATATATTTGGAGAAATAATTGAAATAGCACCTACTCTGTTCGGATAATATCTATAAAATTAAGAGGACATTTTCATATCAAAACACATGTAAGTCACTTGTTACATAACTTAAACTAGCACATAGTAAACAAAATTTGTTCTGTAAATATCGGCTGCTTACATGAATCCTGTTTAGATTCTTCACTTCCCAAATCTGCCAGACTATGGAAGTCTGCCAAAATACAGCATTCAAAAGACACGGTCCTTGAACACATCTTTACAAAGAAAAAAATTCTATATGGTACTGCCTCTATGTTTCAAACATTGGAAAGCAGACAAAAGCAGATTAATTTAACTCTCTATTATAACTTTTGAATCTTGTGGATTTTAAGTGTATTTTATTTATTTATTACAAAATCAAAAGTATCCACCTTAGAATTCAAAAGGTATACTCATATTGGCTGTATACTCTTATGACCTGTTTCCTCCTCTAAAAGATTTTAGAGGAGGAACGACATGCTTTAATTTCACTACAGTTTCCAAGTTGTCTGTTATAACCTTGGTAAGAACTGCAGCAGACTGAAAAATGCTGCTTTATCAAACTGTTCTTTCATTCCCTTTCAGAGAGAGTAATCTGTCTGGAACAGATACTTGACCCCATTCTTTGTTCTTTTGCTTAATAAAGTCAAAAATTCTATCTAAATAAGTAACTTTTTTCTTTCTTTCATTGTCTCACTTGAAATTGGATAAAAGGAAGCTGCAGAGGGTAGATCTTTTGAAGATCATCAAACACTTCCTGAATATGAGCACAAACTATAAAACAAACAAAATTCAGGGATTTTTGAACTGCTTTGAAATGTAATTCATGTAAAATGTAACAATAACTTTGTTTAATGGAAAAGTTTACTTTATTATTTTTTCTTCCATACATCTTGCTAAAAGGTTTGACAGGATTTTAGGCAGATTTCCAAAGCAGAGATCAAATAAAAGTCATATGTCGTCAGCTTAAAGGCTTCTCTGACACAAAGCACTCTACTGAGTGTCAGAATACCTTTGTTGTATTTACAAAATTGTGCAGCAGTTCATGAAGTATGAGAAGAAGCTGAGCTCAGACATTCTTTATATTTCTGTTGGACAATATTGTTATCCAGTAGGACGGTTATGAAACATTAATAAAAGAGCAAAGGGGATCACGGACAAAGCATTGCATGCTCTGCCTTCACATAATAGCAAAAACTTAGGGTGCCCCCACAGTCGTGAGGGGTCTCTAAAGCTGGGCATATGACTTCTGCAGGGCAGACATAATACATGACTGGGCTCAAGCGTGGATTCATGTACAAACTCAAATACAGTACTAGAAGTTGAAGCTTCCTGTTAACTGGAGGGCTGCATCAAACTGAGGTGCACGTGGAGTTCCCACAGCAACTCACTGCACAGTCTCTGAGTCTGTATTGTCAGCAGTCCCTCATCTCCTGTTCTGCAGCCTGCCCTCCACGCTGAGGGTGCACCTGTAACTTTTCCTCTGCACACTGCCAGGTGGCTGCAGCATTACCTTCACTCTGGTTTCACAAGTGCTGTTTTTCTCACCTGGCACCACTGAATTCAGAAACAATGTTATGCTGGGTTTCTCCTAAAAAGTGATTGCCATCAATTTTTAAATCACACTCTTCTCACCCCACTTCTTTTGCCTTGTAATTTTAGCCTCTAAGTTTACACAAAGATCACATCACTCCAGATCTGGTAGTATTTAGCCTGTAACTTCATGCTTGAATAGAACCTTGTAGATAACCAGCAGTTAATAGTTATTTTAATTCACAATAAATATTACACAATAAAATATATGCACAAATATATCATGTTAAATACTATTTAGCCTGCAGAACCCACATGTGATCCATTTGGTGTAAACAGTATCATAAGCTACCAGTGAGGATCTTGAGAAGGTCTGCATGAAAAATATAACTGTACCTGGGAGAAAGCAAGAAAATATTGGGGTCTTTCTCATTACTTTTATCATTATTATTGTTACTACTTTTCCTGGAGAGAATTTTTTGTCTGAGGATTCTTTCCTTTCTCTTACCAGTTGATGCCTAAGGAGTGGCATTCCCTGTTTTCTCTCTCTCTTTTCTTCTCTTTGCTTCTCCAAGACAGATTTCAAGTAAAGTTAGGTCATCGGCTGTGGACTGCACTACTAAAGCATGTTCATGTCAGCCTCTCTTAATATTCTTCAAGCAATACCTATGTGATGGTGGTGAGGTTAGAATGCCTCAGTGAAACCCTACAGAAATGCTTTGCTGAAAATAAACCCTTTATTCTGTATTTTTTGTACCATTCCAATGCACAGAATGATGGAGCAGGAAAGGAAGGCCTCAACAGCAGGCAAATCCTTTTCTGTGGTTTGCTTAATTAGATCTCAATCCATATGCCACTGAAAAAAAGGCACTACTCACATTCTCAAAACAAACCCTGTGATGTTAATTGGCCTCAGGGGATTATTGACACAAACCAAGGTATGGGCAGTTTTTGTATTTGAATTTTTTTGAGATTTTTGTCTACTCTTTCTAGAATCATCTGATAATAATATTTGGACATAACATCCCTACATTATTTGTCTTAGCAGGAAACAACACATAGCAGACATAACCTTAAACCATAGAAAGAAGGCAAAAGGGTTACGTGAGGCAATCTTTATTCTTTCTAACTATAGGTGACTAATATTTCATACCAGGTCTCAGATAAAGGTAATTGAGGTCTCGTACAAGTCACTCCTTCTCATTCTGAAAATAAAATCAGAGTGCCCAAGGCATACCAACAGAAATCTGTAGCGATTCCTGAATACTAAAGTTTCAGTTTTCAGATAGAGATACCTCAAACCTGTAATTATTATATGGCACCGTATTTTAAAGATTCAGACAGATTAAGACTCCAAGACTAAAACAAGTAAATCTTCAATATTCAGTCAAAAACTGAAAGTAAAAGAATGGATTAAATAATGCAACTTTTTGATTGTATTTATAAAAATGCAATGTTTTAAGAGAAAGAAACATAAATTATCAAAAACATCAAATAACTATTAAATACATTGTATAAAATGGAAAACAGCCTATAGACATAACAATTTAAATGTGATAGCATTTAAATAAAGAATTCTGAAATAACAGTGGGTCCTGAATGCATTAACATACTTATTTCTGTCTGAAGATTCAGAGACTCAACTATTGATATTATATAAGATTTTTTGTTCATGAGCAGCTCTTAAATGAGAGCTCTCCCTGCCTAAACTCTAGCTAAAAATGAACAGCAATTTTCAGACTTAGTTTGACTTCTTAAAGGTGAGCTCAAATCCAGATTTTATGCTACAGAGACTTTAAAGAAAACGATGAATGTCAGATCTCAAGGGTCTCACAGAAATCTCCAATGCTATCACACTAACAGGGTTCCCACTTGTTTCAATCTCACTGGAAATTAATTCAATGCTACAACATGACAGAGTATATTAATTACAATCAATGACTTTGCAATGAATACTAACTAAACTATTAAAAAGAAACAGCTTATTAAATGGTGTCAGCATTTTATTGTAGCACCCTACCAATTATTCAAGTAGTATATAATATAACAACTGAATATGATAAATTAATATGATATTTTAATGTGATATTTAATGTGAATACCAGTGAGCAATACCTCGGTGAAGATTTTACTCAAATACTGTATTAATGCACTATTAAAAGTCAAGTGCTATATAAAATTTAATAAAGGAGCAACACCACTTAAATTAAAAATGAAAATATATAGGAGCGCTTTCTTTTCAGCTTTACCCTTTAAATTTTTTCCAGCTTGATTTAAAAATTCTGTATAGTTGAAAGGACTCATCGGGGACAGGAAATAACACAGGTTAAAACCCAAACCAAACAAAAAAAGACCCAGCACTCAAAACTAAGATTATTCTTTGATGTGTTGTGTTTGAACACTGTTCAATCCTTATCATGAAAGGCTAGTTTGAGCTGAATATAGTGTACACTGTGTAGTACCTAAATAATATTTTAATTATGTGTCAAACATAGGTAAAATTACAGTTTCTTTAAGGGATAGTGAGCAGGGAAAGTGCAGACAAGCAGATAGGATCCCTTGGATGTGGTAGAGTGATCTCTGTGGTCCAAAGCTATTTAGGCTTTCCTGGTGTGACTTGGACCTACTGAAAGGTTTTCTGTGGGAGAAAGTCAACCTCAGAGAGGGTTGTGAGGAGAAGGACATTGACTCTCAGTGGGCAACTGAAGGGTGCAACTACCAAGAGCAAGTCAAATGGTGACTGTCCACTTTTTCTGAAATTATAATGATAACTTTTTTCCCCTCACTATGACCTGGATACGTGAGACCTGCTGAAATGTTTTCTGGTGTAACCTGGGCGTTTTGAAAGGATTTCCCTGGAAGAAAGCCAAGCCAACTCTCAGAGAAGGTTAATGGGGAGAAAGACATTAATCCTCTGCCGATTAGTGACAGCTTTGAAAGGAATGACCACCCAGGAAGAGTCAAATGTGGCTTGCCCCCTCCTGATGAAATTAAAGTCTTTTGAAAAGAGAAGGCACCTACATTTGAGCTCTGTACTTTGCAACTCACTGTAATGGGATCTCCACTCTGGTTTTTACACCTTGCCTTCAATCATCAGTCAACAGCGTATCTTTGTCAAGTGGGAAGGAAAGAATGAAATGTCTCTTCTCTTTCAGAATTTCATCAGTATATCACAGTGCACCATATAAAGGAATACCAAAACTTCCTCACATTTTTAGAGGATTACTGCAAATGATAAAATTACATTTCAAAAAGTACTAAGGAGGTAATTTCAGTGTACATCAGATTCATGCATTTGACACTGCAGTCTAAACTGCTTGGCCACCTATCACTGGAAATGTGCATACTCACAAAAATCTTGTTTTGTTAAACATTTCTGCTTTTGCACATACCCTATTCCTCACTAAGTCTGAAAAGACAAAGGTAGCCATATCGATATTTTTTTCTTTTATAGAAAGATGAGTTTAAAGACTTTGTCTTTGAATGCTGTGTTTTGGCAGACTTCCATAGTTGGCAGACATGGGAAGTGAAGAATCTAAATTGGATCCATGTAAGCAGCTGATATTTACAGAACAAATTTTGTATATTACGTGCTAGTTTAAGCTATGTAACAAGCAATTGATCTTGTCAGAGCACAGTACGTGTTATTTCAATTATTTCTCCAATAATTAATGTATGTTTTTCTTTTTCTCCTTTCCTTTCCTTTCCTTTCCTTTCCTTTCCTTTCCTTTCCTTTTCTTTCCTTTCCTTTCCTTTCCTTTCCTTTCCTTTCCTTTCCTTTCCTTTCCTTTCCTTTCCTTTTCCTTTTCCTTTTCCTTTTCCTTTTCCTTTTCCTTTTCCTTTCCTTTTCCCCTCAAACTCAAAACAATTGTGTAGAAGCTGAACAACTCCTTTATATCCTTCCTAGAGGACAGAAAAGTCCTACCCTTGCAAATGGAAGCTTTTTTGCCATTTCCATGACCTCTAATGAACTAGAGGTTCATTTTTGTGAACTTTTTTTCATTTTGCTTTCATGGTCTTCTAGTTCACCAGTTTGTTTGGTTTTTCAGGAATGCCTCCCTTAACCTACGAGTCTTTCAATCAATTTTCTAACAGTAACAGACAGAGCATTAGAAAGCTCCTGAATAGCTTGACTTAAAGCAAACTTTAAAGTAAAAAAAGTATGATTTAAAGCATAGTCTTGGTTTGCTAGATGAGATTTAGAAAATCTGTCTTCGTAACAGATTTCCTGGAAATAGCATGTGGATCCTGTTTAAAAGGTTAGTGATGACAATATGATAACATCAGAAATAAGGTTGTGACCGTCTCCTTTAGGTGGACATTAGCCTCAGAATCAGGGACTTCAATAGACCTCAGTAAGAAGTTGTTCCATCTCACTTCTGGACACCACTATTTCCCAGGCTTTGTGGATACGCAGAGGTGCGTGACTGCCTTGAAGCTTTACTCTTAGATCTGTACTCTAGGGGGCTACTCACTAAAAGCTGGGGTTTGTCCTCAGGAAAAAGTAGTCAGCTGTGAAATGTAAATGAAACCATAACAGAACGGTGTAATTACAGGTAGAGAAAAAAAGAGTTACTGCTGGAAGGAAAAAGTGGTAAGAATATGCAACCATGCTCAGACAGTTTTGTTTTCACAGTGATGAAATAAGCATAAAGGTATATATTTTTAAAGGTATATACAATATTTGCAACTATGAAAAGCAAATAACATAATGGGAATAAATTATGTATGTAGAAGTAGTACCAGCAACCCATCACACCAGAATTACTAACAAAATGTATGTTTTTGTGTTACTTTCACTTTTCAGCCTTCTGATGTTTTCATTCTTGTGATAGAGTTTCTCACGCTGTTTTTTGTAAACATGCACATGTTTTTCTAACTGTCTTTTTGTTTTTCATTCCTTCTCCTGGGAGGAGAAAGGTTTGATGAACTTTGTCATTGACCAGTGTCGTTGGAGAGGTGGTAGCTTCACCTTCCAATCGATGGTCGTTTCCAGAACCCTATATAATGAGAAAACCAAAATAAAGTTTCTCTCTTCTTTGCCTTCTCTCGAGTGTGGCTGCGTTCGTCTCTGCGTTTCGTGTTGCTCGATAGAGTGACATTTTTGAACGTTTGTTTTTGGAAAACACTGGAATAATAATTAAAGCAATAATAACAACAAAATAACAATAACACTGGATAAAATGTAAACAAATGAAGGGGACTGTTTTCTGGTTGCAAATCTCAACTAGACAAAAGATAATCAGGAGAAACTTGTCTGTACTCCAGTATCTTGTTTTTCACCCACACACACAATACAAACCCAGTAATTTTAAATGATAAGCAAATTATCCAGAAGTAGATGTGGAAAATTAAACCATTACACATAGTCAAACATACCAATTACAGTAGCATACCAGATGATAAGGTTAACATCCATACAGGTCACAAGTTATTTCAGAACAGTTAAAGCCCAGATATCTACATTAATACTGTCAAATCAAAATATATGGGCTAGTGACATTTCTTTCCAAGATATTATGCATATTTATCTTCCAGGCAGCCATGTGTCAGTATTGTTAGAAAGGTAGTTTTCTCCTGACATTATCTCTTGACATTATCTACTAATCTATGGACATGTGCTCGTTACTCAATTCTGTGCATCATGCAAAATAGAAAACTAGCAGAGTTCCCCTTAAGGTCACATTCCTCGCAGTTACAATGGATTTTGAGCAGGGGTAAAGAACAACACTGCGAATGTACATTGAGACAACATATCTCAAATAACAGCTTTATACAGGTAGACAGACTTTTTTTTCATTCAAATTACTGTCTATGTCCTTTATACTGTGGGAGACTGCAGAGAAGCCTAACTGTAGCATACGTTTGTCTTAGTTGCATTATATATATCTTTAGCTTGCTACATTACAAGAGATCAAATGAAAACATAGGTTGAGTTAAAAGAGTTACTTAGATTATCTTATTTTAGAGAAGTACCACTTGTCTTTCCATATTTTATAAAAGGTTTTACTAACCAGTTAGAAAGGGGGATCTCATACAAGGATTCAGTGACCTAAAGTGTCTCAGGGCCAGTCAACAAATTTACTCAAAACTAAACATGAGAACAAAAAGGAAAGGTTGGGCTCTCTGTAAATAAATTCCATTTCAATATGAATGGCAGATATATCACATATACATAAGATTAGATATGTATAAGTAAATTATGCTTGGGAGAACATACAGGCATATCTGTGTCTGGCACACTAAGTAGTTACATTAGTCCTATAAATTCACAGCTAATTCAATGGCTGATACTTCATTAAGCTAATTATTGATACTTTGATAATCTTTGCAACTTTTCAATGTGTCATTCACTTTATGAGGAAAACCAAGTGAGCATTTTCAAGATGTCAGGTATGAATCTCTTATTACTATGGATACTGTAGGAAAGGCTTTCTAAAATATAACAAAATTACAAAAACATGCATCATATAGAATGTCTCTTCTTCAGCACAAGATAACAATATTTCTGCAGATGACAAAACTTTATGATATCTAAAATAAACTAAACATGTTTGAGTGGAACACAGAGAAACCCCTTAGAAAGAGAGAAACCCCAAACAAAACAAACAAACAAACAAACAAAAAACCCAAACCAAGCAAACATCCCAGGGCTGAAAATAGACTTGAATCTAGAATTTCCAAATAAATGGCAAACTCCATATTAATTTGGTTTCTCTCTCATCTGTAACATCATTTCATCATGGGATAAATAACTCCATTTCAAAACAAGATTTGAGATACTTCATGTTTTTCTATGTATCTTACAATGCAGGTGACTTTGTCAGATATAAAGATCCATCTTTTTAAAATAAATAAAAGAAAGAAGCTGAAGCTGAGTTTCTCCCTTAATGAAATAAAATCTTATTTAAAACAAGAACCCTCTTAAGGAAATCCATTTAGAGGTGTGTGGAAGTATTTGACTTTTCAGAAGCATTATGCCAATAGCAGCTGATGAGATTCACTTGACGTGGTTGAGATAAAACCATCTCACAAATACAGCAACTGCGTAAATTTCATAATATACAGTCCCAGAGCTTTTCAAAGAAAAGAACTGTTCACTGAATTTGAGTTCATAATTACTGATGCTTAACAACAGCACACTAATTAAAAAAAAAAAATAAATAAAGGTTAAAAACCCTGCAATGAATTTTATAAACTGTAAAAATCCCAAAGGTTTAGAATTACAGGAATAACAACACAATATGAAAACAAAGACCCTTAAAACCAGGTACAGGGCTCTAAAGTAGGGTATTTTCACCTAAAAGATCTAAACCTTGTTTCTCTACCCCAAAAGACAAAGTATGAAATTTATAACTTAACTGTGCCAAACATGAAGTTTAATAATTACTTTTACATTTTATTTCATGTGACAATTTGATCTTATTTGCTGGTATAATTCTAATTCTTCCTCTGTATTTTTGTTCTCTATATAAAAGAGACATGCATTACTTATATCTCGCACTGACTTTAAAGTTTTTACAGCTTGGGGATCGACTGTTTCAACCCAAGCACTTTGCTCCCTGCCCAGTATTCTGACACATGCCATGTGCTATTAACGATTTGATGAATGAAATGAAAGCATGTGACCACCTACCCACACACCTTGGCAGAGGTGCACTCCACACACGCCGACCACCTCCCAGGCACGTGAGTTTGTTAGCACCTTCCAGGCGATATCCAGGGAAACAGGAAAAGATCAAGGAGTCTCCAACACCAAAATGAAAACCAATTCGCCTACTGAAGGCAGGAACACCAGGATCATCACATGGCTCCAGATCATACTCTGCAGACAATAAAACATTATGTATATTATTATCTGGATAAATTGTCCACATGGAAAAAAGCAAACTTACCAAATTGCTTGCATTGTGTGACCATGGAACAGCTGGAAAACGTGTATTTCAGAGCTGTGCTCTCTACTAAAACCCAATACTGTTTCTATAAGTCTATTATGCCTATATATACAGTAATTATGTATCTAATGTGTCCTACCCACACTACGTCTATTTTTTTAATTTCAAGAGCTATAATCATCTTGTACTGTAAGTGGTTTACTATAATTTTGTTTAATTACTTCCTTTGTATATAATTCTAGTTTCTTTTCATCTGAACTCCCAAACAGCTTTAGAAGTGAGCCTTACAGTTGAAAGAAATCATTATGTAATGAAGAAAAATCTAATTATAAAAACAAGCAAAAGGTTAGGTGAATGAAAGACATATGAACATGTTTCCAAAAAGTGTGCTTTTCTAACTACACAACAAGAATAATTCAGGAAGAGTCAGAAGAAACTAATGGGGAAAAAATCATGGCTGTTACATAGGAAGCAAATCAAACTCAGAAAATATATGAGCGACCCATTTCCCCATCTCTGAAGAATATGCTGTGGAAGTATCACTTTTTTTTCTCCTGTTTTCTCATATAATTTCTTCCTTAGTTATCTGCTACCAACTACTTTGAGAAAAGATGTTGAAAGAGAACAACTTAACATCTAATGGAGGAGGTTTGATTCAGAATATGACCTAAAAGACCCAAGAGATCCCTTCTGGTAACAGATAAGAAAAAATGTTTTCTAGAACATTAATCTTGGCGGTCAGTGGAAAGTAGGGTCAAATCTACTTATTTAGAGGAAGACTCTCCATCCAGTCAGGGAAGGAACTACACCAAAGTCTCTGAGTGAGTCTTTAAACAGCTGATATATGGAATAAAATGAATAAATAAATCCTTTCCATTAGTAACTGTCTTGTAGGAAAGTTCTGAATATTAGAGGCAATCTATAAACTACATCGGTTTCTGCTGGAAAATGTTGCAAGTTTAGAAAACATATGATCTACTACCTCTGCTCAGTACTGCAGATTCTAGGCTAGACACAGAGATACCCTGTAGTATACCTATAGGCACAGGGCAATTTTCATGTCAAATTTCTATGTTTGATGACATTTAAAACAGCTGTTCTCACTAAACGCTTCTTACTAAGAAGAAATATATTCTGATTGTGTGAAAGTACAAAAACATAATCACCTTTTTGTTTCATAATGTAAATTTACCTCATAATATTTCTCAAAATGTGTATTTAATATAAATGATGCCATATGCTGGCTCTGTATGTTGTAGCAGTAGTAAATAGGACATACACCTTCAGTTGTGTTCCAAAAGTTCTATGATCCATATCTTTTGTTACTGCACAATTTTCCCCCTTGCATCCACAATATTTTGTGTGTTTTTCTATAACTTGGCTAGTGCTCTACTCTTTTGACTTAGTGATAAACAAAGTATCAGAGGAATAATTAATATTTGTATTTACATTTCAAACTTGTAAAACTGCTTTGGTGAGTCCAAAGTATCCAGAATGAATGTATTTTAGCATTTAATAGGAGTAAATCCAACACTATTGCTCTAATCTGTGAGGTAGCTTTTTTCCTTTTTTAAATAAGCAAGATAAATGAGATACATTACTCATAAATAGCACGGTCATATGTAAACTTCGCCAATTCTCAACAAAACTTATCGGCTTTCAGTTTTTGAAAAATTATGTGGGAGAGTTGGATGTGAGTTCCTTATGTACTCCTTCCATAGAATATACACGTGCATGTGCATTTCAACTAGCACTTTCAACAAGATTCATTCATATGTGTCATGGGACAAGTGAAAGCTTCAGAAAAACCCTGCCTTAGCCTCAGAACTCAGCAGCATCTTAAATTTGAGGACTTACTGTGGTACACAAGTTCTAACAATGGCAAATCAGATCTATTTATAAAAATAATTATTTATTAAACAGACAGAGATAACAGACCACAGATCCTAATCACAATTACTATGCAGTATGCAACTAAAGAACTACTAGTAGGTTACAGCCTAGCATAAAACAGTGCACTATTTCAAGGTACCTATAATTAAAGCTAGCAAAAGAAACAGTATTGTAATTTACCACCGAAATGACAATCATGTACACAGATTTCTTTACTTAACCCCTGGGGAGTAACTGTAAAATAGGTGTCCCTACTCATCGGAGTAACTCCACACATTTCCAGGATCATGTATAGAGGATTTCTGCTTCATGAAAGTTTGGTGTAGCTTTTCTAGTTTGTAAGTGAGGCGTCTTTCAATAAGAAATCCATCTTACCTTCCAGATCTCCCTTCAAAAGTAAGACGTTTATTGGCAGTTGGGAGATGCCAGACCACTGGCCATTTTGGCTATGGCACCAAAATAACCCACTACAAGACAGCTCATCCTGTTTGAGTTATCTGACCAGCTAACAAACAGCAGATCAGCTCTTGTTGGGGGCTGAGATGCCCTGCTACAATATGCACATCTGTAATTCTACTTCCTAGTAATGGAGATAGGCAAGGAAAATTATTGCGAAATGTATATTAGATGTCATCTAGTTTTAGAAGACTGCAAATAAGAAGCACTAACAAATGTTTCACATACCTTAAAGAGATAATTTGTAGCAATACATCAATATCTAATAAGTGGGTTTTTTTATCTTTATATACGCATTTTCCATGTCAAAGTCAGTCTTCAAATTAGTGAACCTTTGTGAATCTCAGTTAGCATACCACTGCTTTTTTAAAGTTTTTATACTTTAGAACAAGCTAATTCCTTTCTTCTGAAGCAGTACCTTCTATCTCTGTAATTTTTCCCCTTAATTTTCTTCCAAACTTCTTTTTCAACAATTTTAATGTTTCTATGAGAACAGGGAAAACTTAAAACAGTCAAATCACCAATATTCTTCTCGATTATCTTGGCCCTTTTTAAACCATAACCAGTTTTCTATGATAGACACTATACAATTTAGATTAACTTTTTTTTTTTTACTTTATGGTGTGTCAAAATGTTTCTGTTCGCTGCAAGGGAAATATCATCTGGAACTTCAGGATATTTAGCAGAATGGAATTCATTACCTGAAAACGTTATGTTGAAACCTTCGTAAGAAATTGAAAAATCAGATATAAATCGAAGCTGTGCAGTGAAGTTTCCAAAGAGGCCGGCTTTAATTGTAGGGGGTAAGACCGAGCCAGTTAATCTGGCTACTGGTTCTGTGAAGCTCCCATCTTCAGTGATGAGCAAATAGTCATGAGAGCTCTCAAGGTGAAAAGTATGAAAAACCAGCTGTACACCTTTAAAAGAATTTAAAAGGGAGGAAAGAAAAGCATTTAATAGCAAGTTTTTCTATTCCTTCATATGTAGGTGACACAGAAAGCAATTCTTACGTTACACGGAAACATTTTGAGAAAAAGTTAGAATCAAAACCTGAAATTATGAAAATAAAGTTTGCAGAAAGCACATGAGCTCAACTGAATAATATGTGCCATGTGGGTGCTTGTTTAGCTCACTTTAAATTAATAGTTCCCATAACAGAATTGATGGAATTCAGTGCTATTTTTATACAGCACTCCAAAAATTCAAATTTGTATTATTATTTAGGTGCTATTTAAGTTCTCTTATAATGTCTACCTTGATTTTTTTATTAACTAGGAGACGTACATTAATACTTGGCTGAAATTTTGTATTTGTGCTTTATTTTTGCATTTCCTCCAACACAATTCTGACTTTTAATTCTAAGCTTCAGGAAAGTTTCCAAGGACACAGCATACACAAGTTTTATGTACAGACTTAGAAAAATACAGATTCCTATCTTCTGGGACTGATCATTTACATGACATCATGACTGTTTTTTTCATTTACCAACTTCCAATCCAGCAATGAATTAAATTTTGACTCACAACTCAGTTTCCAAATACAAGAATTTTTCAAATTAAATAAATATGATAAATTTATAAATTTACTGTGGGGAACAACATTTTCTTATATATTTTAAACTTAAAATGTGCTATGATTTTTAAAATAAAAAAAAAAGTTTTAAAGAAGATTTTAAAAAGTAGAAACTTCCCATATACTTCTCAGTAAATTTTTAATATGTTTTGCTTCAATAGTATGTAACACATTATTAGTACTCTCTGGGCTTTTTTCCTTAGGTTATTTTACACATTCCCCTGATGGATAAGATGACAAGATCAACTATGCATTCAAATATTACCTTACTGTATAAGTAACTTAAAGATATATATAAGTTTTTTCTCTAATGGTTTAAGTCTGAAATCTAAGGTTATCAATACACAGATCAAATCAGTTCCTTTATGCTTGATAATAGTGAAGAGCCATCAACAAGGTCCTGACACCTTTGACTGAAACAAATTTAGAGCTATTTAACAAGTTTAAAAAAAACCCAGCATTTTCCCATACACTGTTTTCCCAAATATTATTTTACCTCTCCTACTCTTTTACATGAGTAAAAGAAAGAGACTCATGTAAAAGAGTAGAAGAGACTAAAACACATGGCCTCTGGGCGACTGTTAAAAAGAATTCTTTCTTTGAAAAATAAACACAAACTGGAAATCCCAACTTTGAAAATATTTATTTTGGGAAGTTAAGCTTCTTCCTCAAAGGAATGGCAGATAGCACTGGTTTAACTCATTTTTTTAGCTATGTGTGTGATTCTTTTCCATATAGACATTATATATATGCAATGCATATTAGATACTTACCCTTGCCATGGGACACTTCAATAGTCCAAGTGCAGTTTAAAGAGTTTGGGTAAAAATCAGGAAAACCTGGAGAAAGAACAGTTCCACTCTTCCCTTGAATATATCCACCACATAAAGCTTAAGAAAAAAAAAAAAAAAAAAAAAAAAAAAAAAAAAAAAAAAAAAAAAAAAAAGTCATACAAAAAGCCTATCTTGTAAAAAGGTTTGAGAGAGAAAGGGGGAGAGAGAGAGAGAAAAAGAGAGAGAGTTCATTTTTTAACTGAACTTAAAATTAGAGTCAAGGATTAAAATAAGTTAATTAATCCAAAGCTGCAACATTGATTTTGACAATAATTTGTTTTCCTCTAAATTGGTCCTTGAAAAGGAGCTTATTTTTCATTTACAGCCTTTAGTTAGCAGAATACAAAAATAAGGAATTTTTTTATTGCAAGTATTAATTCCTATTTCAGTAGTATATAAGAAATTAGGGGATTTTTTTGTGAAGTACCTCAAAAAATATCTTGCTGCTACTTTTCTTTCACTAAATATTTTGAAAGGCATACATTCAACTGCATTTTTAAAAAACAAAAATACTTGTGTAATAAGCACATTTTTTTCAAATAAGTAAAAGTTTGATGATTACTGCAATGCTCAGGGGAAAAAAAACTGTAATTTCCTCTTTTTCAAAGATTTAGATTGTACCATCATAAGTAATTTATTTGGAATTGAATATTTTGGAAGATATGAGAACTATGCTAGAAAACATTTTATGCATACTAGAATTTGCTAAACTAGGCTGTTCAAATTTGCATAGCAAATTAATTAAAATTTAAGATTTGCATGCTGAATTGCTCACAGATCTTATAAATATAGCATGACTGTGTTTTTCACTCCTCTCTTGCTGTCCAGTTTTTATGCTGTTGTTTTTTTAAATTTTAATATACTAAATATTTAAACAATAAAGCAACAAAACATTAAGAAGCTTTTAGTCTCCTTCCTCACATTGAGTCATAGACTTTGCCTTTAACTAGATTGAAAATATACATGACAAAATATTCAATAAAGTTGCAGTACGTTTATGTAGATGTGTGTGTATATATTTATACACATATACTTGGTTTATAGCTTAAGTTCCTTTTTTAAATTTCGTGTTAGGCTAAGGTCTTTGTTACAGTTTTTAATGTTTTTTTTTAATTTATGTAACTTAGATATATTTATAATTAAGTGGAAGGAAAGGAAATTCTTCCAGCCTTGTTTTACCTGAATATAGTTATTTCTGCATGCAAGTATGAACTAAAACACATTTGACTAAATCCACAGTAAATATATGGTTGATAACAATACTTTATAATAAAAAACAGCATTACAGACATCAGGTTTATAGTGCCATAAATGAACAATAATACATTCATTCAAAAAATCCTTATCTTATTCTGTAAACACCACAGAAGGAAAAAAAATATTTGACTGTGCAACATTACTTAAAGCAGATATAACATATCTCAAAATAATTTACATATTTTAAACAAAATTAAAAGTATGGAATTGATGTGCTTTAATTTTATTTTCATGTTCCACCTTGGAATTAGCATATTTTGAGAATGACACATAGAGAAAATTCTAACCATCTTGTATTTGTACGCAGGTTTATTTCTTCTTTGTTGGCATGAAACAAAGCAACACGCTTTTCCCTTAGGCATTTCTTCTGCTAAATTAATTTCTGAAGTTAAAATTTTGAGAACATCGGTACTCTACAGATGAGTGCGAAATGCTCATTTCCACCTCAGTTAAATCTGTCACATTCCAAAAATTTGGGTCACAACTTCTTGAGCCTCAAAAGGCAAATACACTAACAGAATGACTGCCTAATAGAGTGTGAGTCCTATTCCATGGTTTTAGACTAGTTAATACAATGGAGCTTAATCTGTGAGGAAAAAAAGAAGAGACCGAATGTATGTTGAACCCTTGTGCTTGCCTAGAAAACATACTCCAGAAAGACTTAACATTTTCTCATGCACTTACATGAAAGTGGATAAAGGACCTGGGAAAAAATATCTTTTTCAATGAGTGAAAATTAACTAGATCTTCCTGAAGTTCAACATTCATATGCAAACAAAGGAGTTAAATATTGATATTTTAAATCAAAAATACATCCACACATTTTATCACAAAGTAGAAAAAGAAGAGAATGCTATTCAAACTTCAGATTTCTTCGCATTTGTCAATCCATCACGGCAAAGAAAACAAGGAAAGAAAATGAAAAATTCTAAAATGGCTTTGTATTTGTGCTTGTAAAGGAGGAATGAGTTGTGGTGATTACAAGGTGAGTGAGTTTGAATGCGAGATTAGCTAACTTCTATAATAATCTTTTGGTGGTTTAGATGCTTTGAGCATGGGGCCAGAAGGCTGTAGTGAGAGTTAAAAGGAGAAGACTAGTGCTCAGATTTAACAAAACAGTTTGAAACAGAGTGAGAAACTAAAATACCTTGCTGAATCTAACTCTGTTTGCCCTCTGACAGTCCACTGTAATCAATGAAAAGCAAGTTACAAATACATTAATGTAAGTAATTCAGTAAAGCAAGAGATTTTCTTTGCTGTTGTTCTGTGGTTTCTATAAGAGGGATTTTGTAGCAACTGTCCAAGGATTCCATGAAGAAATTAGGTTGATTCAGTGGTTCACAGAAGCAGAACTTAGCCAAAAAAATCCAATTACAAAAAAGAACACAGAAATATTTGAGAATACAGTTGTGCTGAGGTAGAGTCATTTTCTTCTCAGTATGGGACTGTGTTTGGGATTTGTGCTGAGCACAGGGTTGATAATACAGAGGTGTTTTGCTATTGCTGAGCAGGGTTTAAACAGAGCCAAGACTTTTTCTGCTTTTCATATGTGGCACTGGTGAGGAAGTTGGGCGTGAGTGGGAGATGAGGAGGAGACACAGCAGGGACAGGTGACTGCAGCTAACCCAAAGAATACCCCACACCATATGGCATCAAGCTCAGTATATAAAGTGGGGAGCAAAAGGGAAAACGGAGAAGTTCAGACTGATGATATTTGTCATCCTAAGTGACCATTACATGTGATGGGGCTCTGCTCTCCTGGAGATAGCTGAACACCTGCTGTCCTTGGGAAGCAGTGAATCAATTCTTTGGTTTCCTTTGCTTGTGTGCACAGATTTTGCTTTTCTTACTAAACTGTCTTTATCTCAATCCAGGAGTGTAATCACTTTTAGCCTTCTGATTCTCTCCCTGATCCTGCTGGTGGGAGTGAGCAAGTGGCTGTGTGAGGCTTGGTTGCTGGCTGTGGTTAAACTACGAAGTAACCCAGCATTTTGAAAAATGTTTCATGAAAGCACTAGACAGTTTCATACTTCATATCCACCAAATCAATTATTAAACTAACCAAAATTTCAAAACAAAAATATGTAAAGAAAACTAATTACATTGGCCGATCTTGGTCTGTCTGTTTTAGTATTGAGCATCCTAAATTTTAAGCAATTATTTTGATATGCAGTATTTAGAGTTTAAAATATAAATTAATTTTATTGGCTTTGTTTTGAAAGTATTAGTTGTACGGAAGCATTGATTCACAGTCGAATAATGGCACCTTTCAAGAATCTGATCTTTTCTATTTGCGAATATGTCCCTGCTTTTTTTCAGTACCTCAGTGAAAGCTGATACAGAGATCTAAAGTATGACTTTTAATAGCAATAAAATAATTTTTATAAAGTGTGGAGCTTGCTCCAATTGAAGGGAGATAGTAGCAATGACAAGCTTAATTAGTTCTGAAAAATAGTAGATTAACTTTTGTGGACTTTAAAGCTGCCATCTGAAGAGCTTGACACTTACCATCACAGCTGGGTAATGCATGATTCCACTGATGGTTTCTTTCACATATGAGAGGTTCTTCATCACTCAGTGTATATCCTGGATCACAGCTGAAGGTGACTGTGGAGCGGATATTAAAGTTGTTACCATGGCGATGGCCATTCACAGGAATTCCCGGGTCAAGGCAGGAATCTGATTCCAGAGTAACACCTGAAACACAGAGATTTAATTTTGTTTTTTCACCTTTTTTTCAGATAGCAAACAGAAAAAAAGACCCAAACAGAACACAAAACAAGGAAGACAGGAGAAAGAAAGAGCCTCCAAAAGATCCTAGTTAGCATTGTCTGACAATCGATATGGAATAGAAAACCTTTTCTCTAGCTGTTGTCTGACTTACAGGACTGTTTTCCAATTTCAAGTTTCATAGAATAGAGAAGCCCAAATGAAATAGAAAAATGCTTGAGCTTTAAGGTATATTTTGTCAATCAATTAAAAACACCAAACCAATAAAAGTACTGAACATCTGAAACTACAGTTGGAAGATACTACAATTCGAAGTATGAATAAAAATTTTGCTAGTATGTAAGTCAAATTTGATTATTTCATCTATTTAGTTTCTGATACTGCAGGACAACTCAATTTTCCTCTGCATAGTTATGATTTTTTGGTAGAACAAGAAACAATGTCAAAAAACTGCAATTGAAGGCCTCACAAACTCCTGAATTCTTACAGATATTATCCTATTCATGAAAAAAAAGAAAGACAAATAATATAGGTTTCACAATTGTATAACTCCTATCTGACCGAAAGAGTCTCTGGTAATTACATCTTATAAGAGAGATTAAATAGTTTTTGGCAAATAAACCTGGAGCTATCCACTGTAAAAAACTCCCCGAAGGCTCATTAACTGAACATTATACATTGTGCTTCTGGTGATAGCAAATGTTTGTAGAATTCAATAATAGAATGAACAATACTGTATACATGAGAGAAACAAGTAGAGACTCTCTATTGGGATGACTTTATTTTCTGTTACTATGTGTAGTGAATTGACCTTGTCTGGCTGCCAGTCCCCCACTCAGCTGCTCTCTCACTGCCCCCTTCAACAGTACAGGGGGAGAGAATAAGGTAGGAAAATAACATGAAGAAACTCAAGGGCTAAGACAAAGACAAAAAGATCACTTAATAATTACCATCACAGTCAAACCAGACTCAATTTGAGAAAAAAAGATTTAATTTATTTCCAATTAAAAACAGACTAGGATGGTGAGAAACAAAACCAAAAAGTAAAACACGCTGTCACCCTCACCCCCGTATTAGGCTTGCATCACCAAGTTCTTGTTAGTAGACGGTGGTGGCTACAGGAGTGGCTTCTGTGAGAAGTGCCATAAACTTTCCACATGTTCAACAGAACCAATGCCGTCTAGCATCAGGATGGGCCTGCTGCTGGCAAAAGCTGAACACCTCAGAGACAGTGCTAAAGCCTCTGGGATAACATAGTTTAGAAGGATACCAAAAGCGACTGCAGAAAAACAGCAGCCATTGTGGATATTCTCAGTTCAGTCAAAGAAAGAACGGAGATAATTTCTCCCAGGCTCAGCCTGGGAAACTTAGACAAAAGAATTAAAACATTATTATCTTATCCCTTGCACCTGGTGTTGTGTGGGATGTTTACAAGTAGGAAGTGTTCCCTTCTTGGCTAATAGTGCGAGAGGAGTCTCCCAAAGACCAATCAGGTCTTAGGTTCACGATGCTTTCTATAAGAGTGTGATTTTCTATTAATAAATGCCTTTTAGATCATGGAGTCAATATGTTGTCTTTGTCTGTTCCCTATATCATTCATGTAACAAGCCACAGAGAAGATTGAGAATGTGAGAGCAAGAATTCTGAGACACTAGGGTCAACAGAGAAGAAGAGGGAGGAGGTGCTCAAGGTTTGGAAGCCCCTGCAACCCATGCTGAAGACTGATGAAGCAGCTGTCCTACTGCAGCCCATGAAGGTTCACAGTGGATCAGAGATCCACCTGCAGCCTGTGAAGGACCCCACTCTGGAGCAGACGGATGCTCAAAAGAGGCTGTGATCTTGTGGGAAGCCCACACTGGAGCAGGCCCCTGGCAGGATCTGTGGCCTGGTGGAGGCAGGAGCCCACACTGGAACAGCTTTGCTGGCAGGATTTGTGACACTGTGGGAGACCCACACTGGAGCACTCTGTTCCTGAAAGATTGCAACCCGTGCCAGAGCCATTAGCTAATTGTAGATTATGGGAAGCATTCCAATCTTAGATATTAATGGAAGACTGTCTCCTGGTGGAGGAACCCAATGCTGGAGGAAGAGAAGAGTCTGAGGGGTCTTCCACCAAGAAGAAAGAAGCAGCAAAGTGTGTAATATGTGATAAACTGATCACAACCTTCATGCCCTGTCCCCCTGCAGCTTTCAGAAGGAAGAGGGAGATAAAATCAAAAGTGAAGTTCAGCCAGAGGAGAACAGAGGGGTACGGGGAAGGTGTTTTTAAGATTTTTTTTTAGATTTTTTTAAAGATTTGAGCACCTGGGATCTAGCAAGGTTACTCCACCACAACTGCCTTCTTCACAGGCATTTCCTAGCTTCTTAGCCCTCTAAAGCGCTAAGAAGGTGCTGGTTCTCTCAGCTGCTTGTGCACCTCTAACTATTTCTGTGGAAGTTGTACTCTCAGTTCATTGCTTCTACCCTGCCCTGTTTATCCAGGCCTACCATACAGCCTTAGGAACAAAGCAGGAGGAGTTCAAAACTAAGGAAAAAATTGATTTATTAGGGCATAAAGTGAACGGTTCAGAACTATAGATATGAGTGTTGGAATCAGGACTACGAATAAAAATATCATAAATAATGACTAGCTTTCACAGAGAAATATTCTCTGTACCCTCCAGCTCTTCCTATATCTTGCTTAGAATTCAGATTTGAAAGCTTATGATCCAGTTTTCATGAGGTAACCCTGACATACTTAAATTCTAGACGAATAAGTTCCTCTAGACTTGACTGCATACTCTTAATGCAAATGTACCGTGCTAGCTAACACAGCGAATTTTTAGATTCCCTTCACCCAGATAAAATTGCTTAATATAGTCTCAAAGAACCCATTTAAGTCTATAATATTCTGCACTGTAAGTGCCCTTAATTTCATCTGTATGAAATTTTAACTTTGATGCACATTAGTTTTTTTTCAGATAAATCATATTTCATATTTTGAAATATGTTAGTATAGGTGGAGGTCCACAGCAGTGCACTTAAAATTCCTTTCTCTTAGGGCAGCCTACCACCCTTGCCTGAACACTAGCTGCTTTGGCATTCTGAGTCACACACAACAGGTAAATTCATCAGTTTCTTTTTGAAATGATAATTCAAAATTACATTGACTCCATTGTTTCACATTTTTGCAAGAAGACCAAAAGCTATAGGAAATTTATCAACTTCTAACTTCCTGACTGAAGTAGTAGTGTCAAATAAATAAACTCAGCTTAGGAAACAGAGAATTTTTCATTCCCTGGGAAAAATACTCAGTATGTAAGTTTCAGCAACCATGAACATAGCTGAAAAGAACTAATTTTTCTTTGCTTCTTTGCCTGAAGATTTGATTCTTTTTCTCAATAGGAGATAACTTAAAATTAAATAATGTGCAATTATTAATAATTGAATATGTGCAATTATATAACAAAAAGATATGGAAAATTCTGGCACAACGGTGATAAATGTGGTTGGAAAACAACTGTAAAGGGTTGATTGAGAAGGAGCACAGGCAGTAGATCAAACTCTAGGACAAGCTGCAATTATTAGCTACTTGGGACCATGACGACATCGTCACGCTTAACCCCTTGCCTGCCAAGTCATACCTTTTCTAAGCAAGTACAAACCTTCCAATGACTCCTTATGTGTCATGTTTTCCATGTTAGTAACCTTCTAGTCTCTTTAAACTGTCTCACAAACTGGACACACTAGTCTCTGTGGTCATCAAATGAAGTGAAATAATGTTTGAACAAGTCCTAGGGAAAACAGTCCCGTAAATGGTTTTCTCTGTTTTCCTGTAAACTGTATTCTCTGAAATTATCTTTTGGTTTTTAGACAGTTAAATACAATATCTAGAAGATTCAACTTTTTGCAATGCTACTATATTTTTCTCTCAATTATATAAGTTCTGTGTGACATCCAAATCTTTTTCTAATGTATCTCTATTTTGTATTTATGCATGTCATTTCTCCTTCCCCATTTAGGCATAGCATGTTTTTTTATAGAACCAAATTGGTTTTGTTTTACACTCTTTCTTCGGTTCATCTAGCTTGTTTTGAATTCTAACCTTCTCAATCATAGTGCTTGCTATAATTGTAGGTTGGAGTCATCCTCAAATTGTAATGTTCTTATATTGTCATCAAAATTATTAATACAATATTATTTTCACAGCATCACAGAAATCACATAACAATTTAGGGGGGAAAGAACATCTGGGGGTCATGTAGTCCAACCCCCCTGTTCAAGCAGGGTCACCTAAAACTGGTTGCACAGGTGGATCCATTTCTGGATGTATTTTTAGTATCTCCAAGGACAGAGATTCCAAAGCCTTTCTTAGAAACTTCTTCCAGTGACTACTGTATCTTTTTGTGCATTTATTGTACTGTAATAATTTCATCCACAGTAAATTTCTATATTTTTCTCTAGAAGAGTTCTACAAGCCTTATGAATGCCAGCACAGAACTATTTCCTCCCCTTTCCATTTCCAAATCTACAAAACAAGTTAACCTGTCAAGAAAGAAATTAAGTTGGTTTGGCATAATCAGTTTTTATCAAATACAAATCATTTATTTCTTATCATTACATTTATCAGCTTGAAACTAGTATCTTTCAAGAGCAAAGATAAAACTAATGTCCTTGATCCTTCTGGTCCAAATATTTTTTTTTTTCCTCCATCCTTGCTTGGAAAAGTGTGTGCCCTTCTGAATTTTTTTTAAACTTCCTTACAGATTTGAATTTACAGACATAATTTCCAGTGGAGTGGTCCTTCTGCTTTGCCTCTGAGTATAGCACAGGGAATTTCAACAGTCCCTGATGAATAAAATATATTTAATTATTTCAATATTGTGTAGTACCTACTCTCCATATGCCATACTCTTACCTTGAAAATGTTCACTTAATTACATTAAGTATATGGTTAAAATTATTATTTTCATCAAAAGTTGCAAAACAGGAACAAAGCATTTAGTCTTGCCTGTGACAGCTGATTTTTGGTCAAACTTTTTTTGAGCAATTTTTTTCCCCTATTTGAATATATTTATAGATATTTTTGTTACTGTCTTTCTGTCTCTTGTTCTTGGAATTAAATATGTACTTTAGATTTTTGTGTTTATCCTAAGAGTTCTGTGTTATTCTTTGATTCCTATTTATAGAAATATTTGAATACATCAAATATCTACATTATTAACTGTTGAGTTACATCATTAAAAGGGATTTTTAAATAACTACAGAATCCTTTCTCAAAAAAATTTAAAAAAACCCGAAATTTTAGAAAAAGAACCAAAATAAACACAAAAACCCCCAAAATGAAACAAAACCAAGGAAAAGCAAGAACAAAACGAACAAAACCAAACCAAAGCTACCAAAAAACAAACAATGGTTTTCTGTTGGGCTTTTCATAATTTTCTTTTATAAGTGACTTTGAGAATTCATTTGTAAGGATTCAAGGACATTCACCTTCCAATCTGCTGAATTTGGTGGTTTAGATTTTTGAAAATCATTAATTTAATCATCACGTTGCTTCATTCTTTCACTTCTTACCAATCATAAACTCTATTATTTTATGGTCACTTTCCCAAAAACTACCTTTCCTATTTAGCCTCTGTATTGATTCTTCTTAGCCATAGTAAAATGGACTGCTGAAAAAAAATCTTCCCCAATATTTCAATATTTTTTTTTCCATTGACTACATCCTGCCACAGAAAATGGTATTAATCTTTTCCCCATATCCAGACTATTGAAAGGATTATTTTTTTCCTCAAATGAAAAAGTGTAAAATATTTTGATGCTATGTTATCATGGCTAATATTGACGGTGGGCTCTCTGACTGGCTCCAACACATTGTCAAATCCATGAAGATTGCATATTTCTGAGGCTAAAAAGTTATTTTCTGAAACCTAATCTAAACAAATATCTAATTTTATACACTGCGAATAAAGGATTTCGTCTATTTTTTTATTACTGATGATTTCCATTAAGAAAAATCCCAATATTGATTTTGTAGATTTTTTCAACTGCCTCAACAAGGAACATTTTACTAAGATGGGTAATCTTTGATGTTAAAACATTTTCCCTGACAATGTAAGAGAATTGTAGTGTTTATTAAATATATAGTGATCTAGAGTGTAATATGACTGTCTCAATGCATAACTAAAACACGATCTATTTTTCAGATAAATTTTAGGATAGAAGGAAATATTAGTCCATGTAAAGCACAGACTTTTAAGCAAAGCATTTGAATTTAAGAAATAATTTTCTTATATAAAGAAAGAAAAATTTCAAATACACTTCAATAAACAAAGGAAAAAAATTACAATTAAGTAATTGTAATTTTTTATTGAACTGCAGGTGAAGTATTTCTACCTGTTTTTGTTTAAGAAAAAGACTAAGATTGCACAACCTGCGTCACAGAATGAGGAACCAAAAAACCCCCACAAAAACAAAAAACAAACAAACAAAAAACCCCCAACCAACGAGCTAAATAAACCATACCCAAAACACATAACTAGGGAAGCTGAGAGATCAGGGAAATGTAATTGAGACATAAAGCACACTTGCCAAAAGAATAAAGACTAATTATTTTTAACAAAAAAATGAATGTTTTATCAGTAGTTTTACTTAAGGAATATTTTAGGCCCTTTTTTTTTTTTTTTACTTAGATGCATAAGAGTTTATCTACACTGCCTTGCATTAGCTAGGTCTGAAGTGTCATCAAAAGGCTGAATGACATATTTAAGACGAGGAATGAACAAATTATCTTCACATCCTTCACAGTACCTTTAATGGGTTACATATTATTAAACCTATATTACAGTCATATTTTAGCTTAATAGAATAGTACTGCCATCTTAGATTCAACTCAGTTTAGCTTATATTGAGCCTTTTATTTTAAGCAAGGTTAAGAGCCTTCTGCTTCACAGTGCAGTGATTTACTTCAGCATCAAAGTTATGACTAGAAGTGGAATATACTATAAGTGGAAGATACTTCTACATAAGACAGGTATATGAACTTTCAAAGAAAATATTCAGAAACTTTTCTCAAAACTCAAAATTTACTACCTTTTCTTCTACAAATGTAAGAAATGTGAAACAAATAGAAGTTCTGTTGTGATATCTTTAAAATTAGCAACTTCTATAGTTAAACCTCCAAGGGAAATCAAAATACAATTTTAGTCTCTTGTGATCCTGGCAGATAACTCATGGCTTCCACTAGGTCTTTCTACCTGGTTTTGCTCTTTGAAAACACTGACTTTACCTACTTAGTACCCCCATGTTACTGGTTATTGTGATGACCTTCCCTCTGCCATGTACACAATTGTCAATACAGAGTAAAAGATCACAGAAATGCTACAGGAGCTCCTGATGCTGGCTAGCACAAGACTCTGCAGTAAATTTCAGCTGTGTTACATGAACCTATAGAACACAAGGCAAAATGGAGACAATTTTAGCTCTGTGAGAAATCTAGTGTGAGGCTGTGATTAACTGAAGAAGTCTTGTGGAGCAAAGGCACTGACATAGGTGTGAAGTGTTTAGCAAGATTTCTCTGTACAGCTTTGTTTTTACTGTTTGGAAAAGTTTTGATGTGGCTATAAAATATATCTGGACACTATTCCAGATTCAATATTATAGCAAATTTACAACAATCAGATTAGTTTCCAAATAAGAACAACTGATAAAGGTGACGTTACTAGGTTGGCACAACCGCAGTAAGCACATAAAGCTCTCTTCGGTAAATAATTAAGTGAATGGTTGTACTATCATGTAATGACCAGTGTGATTTCAGAACTTTTAATATACATCATTTTATGCACTTAATTTATAAGAAAATGCTATTGTGATCATTCTCTAGTTTACATGGAGATATTATTATTAATTTATTTCCATTTTGGAACCACTATAAATAAGGTGTCCATGTCTGTTCAGCCCTACAAAAACCAGAGAGAGAAAAAGAGAGAAAGTGAAAGTTAGAGAGAAGATAGGGGACACCCAAACAATATATGTTTACCCACAAGGGAAAGTTTCTAAAATTACTTTGCATTTGATTAAACAACTAGGTTTGTAAGGACCCTGAATAACATAAAAGAACTCATGCAGAAAATATTTCCAAAATGAATATTTCCAGAATTGTCTGTCAGTACAGCATAGAGTAAACATAAGCTGTTCTTACACAAACATAACCACTGAATTTTATTTGTTCCCTCTTGTTTGCTCATTTTTAATTAAACTTTTTTTTTTAAGATTAAATAAAAATCTATTCAAGAAATACCAGACTTACTCTCATAGTGAATTAGGAAACCAACACTGGAACGACTGTTGTCCGTAGTGAACAGCAGATACATATAATTTCCAGTACTAATAAGGAACTGAGGTGCTTGTGTTCCATGGTATTCTCCAATTAATGGTGATGAATTTGCTGGCCCATCTCTGACTTCCAAAGTGTCATAATTAACTTCAGTCTGGAATCTGAAAAGGAATATGCAAGTCAGCTGGTGGATAGACGAGTGGTGTTATTTTCTTCAACTGATAGAAACACAACCCACTTGTAACTGATCAAGAATACCATACATAAAAAAATTACATAGCTACAAATATATCCATGTATTACTAAGAATAACAATTAAAGAAGGTTTCATGAATAATTTTCCTTGCTTTGTTTTGTGGTATCACAAAAAATTTGTAAGGGATCCAGTATACTTCAGATCAGCCATATGACAGGCCTTCAGAATGACATTTAGTGGGAAATCTGGGTACAAAAATGCAAATTGTCTGAAACAAAATTGCATTACGAAGATCCAAGAAATTTTTTGCCCTCAGGCTAAGAAATAGTTAGACACCCTAGGAACATCTTCAATAACACTTCATCCTGTCATCCCAGTAATTTCATTATTTGATATTTGCTATTTGGCAAAAGCTGTTTTATAGATAGCCAAGTGTTTAACTTTCTTTTTATCCAAATATTTTATTATAACATAGCTTGTTACTTTACTTTTAGGTAATCATTTTTGTCCTATGAAATAAAGCAGTAAAAAATACTAGATTTAAATCAAGCCTTCATTTTGAAATTCATTACTGTTATAATATGGATGACTTCTTAGTTTAGTTTAGTGTGTCAAGAAGACCCCAACAGGTAATATAGACTAGAATGGAAAGTAAGGAGACTAACAATGGTTGCTTTACAAGAAAAAATAACTTTAAAATCAACAGCAGAGTCAATGTGTCTGCCAATCACTAAACCACCACATCACATTTCTACAGTTCATAATGGATATCTATGCTACCTACTACTAGTTCTTAAATCAATCAGCACAAACCTGCTCTTTCTCTAAATGAACTTGAACTGGCATTTTTTACATCAGGTGCTTTTCAAGATAGTTTGTGGTTATATTAGATTCTGATATGCTGTAGAATCTAAACCATGCACACATAAATTTTCCTGTCAATGAAGCTTGTGCTATTACACAGATATTTACACTGCTCTAAATATATTTGCATGCAAACTCAATATTCTTATTTTCATCTTTCAGAAATGCATATGTTGTGAGATTTTTCTCTTCTATTCTCATAAGGCTTGTTAGTTCAACTTATGAGAGAAGCAGAAATCCCTATGCAATACAATACTTTTTTCAAAGTGAATGCCCTTAGCTGTCTTGCCAATATGGGACACATGTAGTGGTCTAGAGATAAGAAACTGTATTCTTGTAATTAAAGTGCAAAATATACTTGAGAAAGGAGAAATATATGTGACATTCCTTCAAAGTGTAAATAAACTTTATACTTCATTAGGAAAATATGACAGAATGACCAAATTGCCATCCAGGCCATTACATTTTACAGAACAAATAGCATTGGTCTTGTAAAAACATCTTCACAGACACATCAATATTGGTAAGAAAAAGTTCAGTTTTAGCAAGTATTCAGTATTCTTTCTAGTTCTTCTCTCACGGTTTCCTGAAAACAATAGCACAGCCATAAGTCAGAAAGCTTTTGCTTTTCTATCAGAGCTAATGACTGCTGGGAAACTGAATTAGGCACTTCATATCATTCCTTCCTCTTCACACAGAAAACTCTAGATTTATGGTACTTTATTTGGATAAGCTGGATAAAATCCAGATGATTGCTCTTACTGCTGTCTATCCACTCTGACACTGGAATAAAGGGCTTGCAGGTTTGCTAATAAATTAAGCAATTTCAGGATACATTTCTGGCAGTGAAATCAGCCAGAATGGAATGGCCTACATCCATACTAATAAATACATCCTTTAGCCTCTCAAAGAAGGAGATACTATTCAAATTTCCTATTATGAATGGTTGCTTGCCCACAGTAACTCCTGGTCCTGTTTGATAATTATTTGGGAGAATGCTAGTTGACAAACTCAAGAAGCATGTTGGACACTATTTCAACCATTTAGCTGCATAAACACATGAGTTTTTGTGTCTGGAAAGCTCACTGGCTCTATTTAATTTACCAAAATAGACAGTTACACAGGGCATCACTAAAGTACTTAACAGTTTTTTCTCTATCCTTCCACATGTTCAGAGATTATACATTGATTTATCCTGCAGCAGAATGATGAAAACAGACAGATACAGCTAGGCTGGTTTAAATACTTTATTTGTACTCATAATGAGTAGACTCAAGATCAATAATTGAATAGTTCAATTATTTTGACAGTTATGTTTGTGAGGGAAACTAATTAGGAATAAAGTGCTCTCAGCCAGCAATTGCAGTTTTCTTAGTAGGGCAGTATGACAACAATGGATGGCAAACCCTTGCTGGAGACAGAAACCAGAAAACAACTCTTAACAGCAATTGCTACTCTGATGATGATCTTTATTCCCACTAGATTCCTGCTCATGTCAAACTCAAATGTGACTTTATAATTCACTTGTCTGATTTTGAGGGTTTAAGGGAATTAATTGCTTTTTGAATTGGGCTGGGTTTGTCGTTGGTTTTTATTTTTAGCCTTTGCACTTTCCCTAAAGTGATAAATCAAGACAATTTGTTATTGGAAGTTCTTCATCACTACTGAAAGTACCTAATTAAGGGTTACTTTTTGGGTTTTAGCTTATTTTAATGTTTATTAGCTTACTCATTTTAGTAAGAGGTAGAGTGTCTTCCAAATGTACATGGATAATTTTAAAAAGACTTAAAGGATTATGTGTTATATTATTCTTCATACAGTTGGGTTGGTTTTGGATATAGAGGTTAGTTGTATAAATCATCAAACTATTTTTTATCAATATTCACTACCAAAGATCTTCAGGTCAGCCATTATTCTTCTACCCCTTTCCTCATGACTTGAATCAACTAGATTTTACTTTTCTGTTACCCTTCCAGGCATTGGGCACAATCTGAAATGCAGAATGTTTCAATGTACAATAACCATAGGGTCACTCAGCCATTTGATGCTACTTCTGGAAAACATCTAAGGACTCTGGAAAGTTGCTATACATTTGTATAGCAACATTACAGCTTCATTAGCTCAAGAGTGAGATAAGTTACATTGTTAATATCACATTTGTACAAAGCTTCATTCTATTAGTATGTCTTTGAGGCAAGTCATATAATTAAGTATAAAAGGGTTCAATTTTCCCCAAATTAGGCCATATACTTGGCAAAAATATTTTATTTGCTGATTAATTGGCAAAATCACTTACTGATTTGTAATTTGCTAATGTTATATCAGACAGCAAAGTCAGTTTTTCTTGTAAGCAACAAAAAGGTTTTCTATGGAATTTTTAATCTGGGTGACAAAGCCTTCATGTTGACAAAAGAAAATAATTTTGCTGCAAAAGCAAGGTTATACTATTATTAACAAGCATAATACTTTTAATAAAATTTAGAATATGATGTATTAAAGTTAGACAATTTTCTAAACCTGCCAGAAAAGCTCCATAAACCTCTAAAGAAAACAGGGAAAGGTTTTTTCTTTGTCTACCAAAAACAACATGCTGAATGGTAATACTGTTTTGCAATTGAAACAATTAGGGAATGGCAACAGAATCCATTTGCTATTAATGCTGAGATAAAGTTGCAGTAGATTAATTGTGTATCTGCTGTGATCAGAATTCTCCATTTTGTATCAGCGTAAACTTCTTGTTTAATGTCATTGCAGTTCAATTTGTATACAAAACTCTAGAATACTGCTAATGGAATATGCGTGTGCATCTGTCTAAAATTCAGCAAATTAAGTTCTTAAACTGCACTACATGTCATAGAAGCCTATGTTTCTCATTACTTTTCTCAGAAATATTGTTATCACACTGTTAAGGTCATGTGCATTCAAACATCTGCAATTTCAGGCAATGCGTTTCCTTTTATAAAATTTAAATGCTCCATCTTATAACTAAACTGCTATTTCTATTTAAGAAGACATCCCTGAAAACCTCAGGCTTCTGAGCACGAATTAAAAAAAAAAAAAGCTTGCAAATAAATATAAACCTATAAATACTATGAAGTCTTTAACTGGGAAAAAAGTCAGCATTTTAAAATTCTGGAACTTCCCGCTGAGTACAATGGAAGCAAACAACACATTAGAAAGCTTTAATTGCCTACTTGTAGGAATAGTATTGTGACTGTTGCAATGAAGTTCCTTTTTGTGGTTTGAGTCCTTAAAATATATACTTATTCTTCAATAATAAAACAAGTATGCTCAGAGCTTACTTCTTGTTTAACTTTATGATACTCACCTGTCAAAAGTGATCTTAATTGAATGTCCTGGTCTTGCTTCAATCACCCATTCACAATTAAGTGAGTCCTTGTAATATCCTGGCCACCCTGGTGGCAAAATAACACCACTCGATGCTGTCAAATGTCCACCACATGGTGCTGAAAGAAAAAAAGCACGTATATTTGTAACATACAAATTATTTCTAATATATAATGTATTCAAAGAAATAGAAAAAAAATTAAAATGCATAAAAATATAAGTTTATTATAGTTTTAATAGTTTAACACAGTGTTATGAGCATTTTGTTTTCTTCAGATTCATAAGGCCTGAAAAGTGTCTTATCAAGACTTATTACTCTCTATATATTTTAACACACAGAGCATGACACTTGGGTCTGCCAGCCTTCCTTCTGTTGAAAAGCATAGTATCTTGTTAAAAAATGATACTGTCTCATCACATTTAGATCCAATATTATTCCACATTTACATGGAAACATCAGACAAATTGTTCCAAGTAATTATTACCTTTGTACTCTGCCACCTTTCTGAGCAATCACTGAGCACAGTGGAACTGGCAGTTGTAAATATTCTGTTGGATCATAGAATGGTTTAAGTTGAAGGGGATGTCTGGAAATCATCTAGTCCATTTCCTGCTCAAAACAACAGATTGCACAGAACCTTGTCCAGTCAGGATCGTGCCTTTCTTTTAAAGTCAGACACTCCCCAGACTTTCTGGGCAATCTGTTTTAATGTTTGATCACTCTCACAGTGCAAGGCTTTTCTTATCTTTAAAAAGAAATACATTTATTTCAGTTTCTGTTTACTGCCTCTTGTCTGGTCATTTTACACCACTGAGGAGAGTCTAGCTCCACCTTCTTTAAACCATCCTATCAGTTATCTGTACACATTGACAAGATCCCTCTTGAGTCCAGAGCCTTTTCTTTTCCAGTCAAGACAAGCACAATTCTTTCAGCCTCTTCTTGTATGGCAGATGCTCCAAGTCCTTACTTATCTTTGTGACCCTTCACTGGACTCACTGCAGTATGTCCACATTTTTCTTGTACTGTGGATCCTAGGAGTGCACACAGTGCCCCCAACACAGCATCACCAATGCTGAATAGATGGGAAAGATCTGTCATTTATTATCAGCCCAGTTCTCCTGCCTCTCTCATCCCTCTGAACAGCAGCACGAACATCTGGAACAGCAGCCACGCCCCCCAGTTTTACTTCATCTTCAGGCTTGCTCAGATTACATTCTGCCTCAGCATTCAGTTCAGTACTGAAGGTTTTAAACAGTATTGGATAGGGGATTGACCCCTGGGCTACACCCCTACCAATTAGCCTCCAGTTCTACCTTGTGACACTGCAGTTCTACAAGTTTTCAGTCCACTTCACTGTTCCCTACTTCATCGGTTTGTCATTGAGAATTTTGCATGACATGTTCCTAAAACTGAATATCCATTACACTGCCCTCATCCATCAGACAGTTCATCTTAACGCAGAAGGCTATTAGATTGGTCAGACTTGATTTTCCTCTTCATAAATCAATGTTGATTAATCCCAGTCACCATAGTTTTCTTCATTTTGTCCTATTTTTGGCTTGGACAGAGTTAACTTTCTCACAGTAGCCTTGAGAGGGCAGAGCTTAGAGCTGTGTGGGCACACCTGGGTGGTTACTCTATACCACTCACCATCCCTGGGGGTCAGAAGTCAGGGACTTCACTTGTAAGAAGAAGAGAATGTGACATGGGGTGAAGGAAAAACATGAGCAGGAGGATCTGGGGGGACATTTTGTCTTTGTCTTGGTGGCCACCCACACGTGGAACCTGGTTGGGTTGGCTGGACAGTCAGGCAGTGGGTTAGCATTTTTTGTATGGAAATCACCCTCTCTTGTATACTTGTGTTATTCATATTAATATCTTACTATTTTATCTCATTGCTGCTTTCCTGTCTCAACTCAGAATATCTGCCTTTTGTCTCCATCTCACAGGAGGGGGTGGAGGAGAAAGGAGCAGCTGGATGTGGCTTCATTTCCAGCTGGGTTTAAACCACAGCACATGGTTGGAAATGGTTTCAAGGAATATTGCTGCATCACCTTTCCCAGTGATAGAGATGAGACCTGTAGATCTTCTCTCTTTCCATTCTCCAAGACTGGAATTTGCTTTTTTTCCAGTCCTCAGGGATCTCCCTGGTTTAAATCAGCTTCCCAAGATATTGAGTGATCTTACGATGTCATTGAAAGTCTATTAAGCGTCTTCAGAACTGTTGGCTGCATCAGACCCATTCCTGTGTGTCAAATTTGTTTAAATGTTCTGTAACCTGATCCTCTTCCATAAAAAGTAAACAAAAAGGTGTATTGTAAGAGGGCTATGAAAATGACAGGGCTAGACAGGGAGCATTTTTCAGAGCAAAATTAAAGCTTCAGAGCAGGATTAAACAACAGAAGAAATGACAGAACAAATTTAGGAAAATATGAGTCCCTTAAAAATTTAAGCTGTCACGGCACAAGGCCTGGGGATGTTATGTTTTACTAAAGGCTATGGCACGGCATAACACATGAACACTTTCTAGGTCATGAAAATTTATCTTAGTATCATTTATATTGTCCTCATAGAAGAAGTCAATGTTATCATTATTAGAAAAATCCACATTTAAGTGCAGGAAATCTTGCTAGATTTCTTCTGTTTCTGTAAGTAATGACAAACCAACTGATTATGCCATATAGAAATGGATGGCAACATGAATTTGTGAGTTGTAAAATAATATGCCTTGTTTTATTTCAATGTTTTTACTAACACAAAAAAATTTAATCAGAGAGGTTTATTTTATTTCACTTATGACGTACACTCATCTCTAGGGATTTTTCCAGATTTGAGTGGGAAATAAAAGCAACCCACAAATCCTGAAACACAAATTTTCTTTAAAGCAAAATCAAAGGCAAGTAACATGGCATTTACCTTCTATTTGTATAGTTAATGAGGAAATACATTTATTCCATAGTGTCTTTTTAAAATAAATTTCATCATATTATGAACAAGAACATTCATAAGACTATTGATCCTAAACCGATTATAATACTTCATGTACATCATTTACGTTATATATTTCAGGTGTTGCTTACAGAGACTGTTATGTATAAAAAAACACAGAGCAGAGCAACAGCAACAAAAAAAACCCAGTTGTTCAGAAATCTCGGCTAGAAGCAAAGTAAATCATGCTTAGGATTCTTAGTCCACAATTCAAGCCCAGAAACTCCTTCAATTATTAAGAGAATCCACATCAGAAAGGAACACATCCTGAATGTAACTACTTCCTTCTATAAAAGGAACAAAGAGCAAAATCTAAAAAGAAAAGCCCCAAACTAGTCTATTAGTTCAAACTTTTCCTCGTTAAACATGAGGATGCCAGAATGAACATGAACATGCCAGAATGTTCAAAGAAAGGATAACTGAGGGGCACCTATATATTTTCTGAAAAAATTAATTTCTGCAATTTTTTAATCTTTTTTCCCCTTCAAAGTGCTCATCATTGGTCCTTTATCTATGCATTTCCAAAAATAAAATTACACAAGATTACATTGAATACTTTAAGAACTGAATCTAGAGTTTCAAAATGAGAAAAAAAATCTTCCGACAAAAAACAACACCCTATTCCCTGCTTTGGAGTTGGCTGGGTTTGCTCTAATAAAAGAAAAACCCTGCTCCATGGTGTAACATGCTTTAATCAGGGTAAGAAATTTTGCTAGTACAACATCCAGGTTCACATACACTTCTAACAGACTGCAGACATGGGAAGGATCCTTCAGTTTTTCTAAATTTTCTTTGACATGCACAGGCTTATGAGAACTGAGTTCTCAAATTGCCCAAATAACAAGAAAATTATATGATCCAGTTCCTTAAGTAATTGCAATGACACTGAAATTAATGGAAATGTGAGATTTAGAAGGTTTGGATTGGTTTCTGCCCCAAAAAACCTTTTAATTTGGAGTCTGTCTATGTATCCACTGTTTAATAAAAGGTATACATATTGAGCATGACTTTTAAAAAGCGTACTTTAGTCATTTATTAAATGCACTCATCTGCCTTGACTTTAAGACCTATCAGTTAAGCATCAAGCAATTCTTCTTACTGTATTTCATTCTAAAGAGAGTTTTAAACCTAAGTAGAGATCATCTTAGTCTATTTATTCACCTAGGAAAGGACAAGCAAATAAATTTGGAAATTTTTGGGAATATCATGGATATTAAACATAGCTCTGGTTTTCACTATATTTCTCAGGAATAAGCGTACTGCAGGTTATAATATTACACACAGAAATTCAGGTATACTTTCATTTTGAGAAAGTTAAAGGGGTAAACTTTCAAAAAGGGCTTTTATATATAAGCTTTATTTACTTTCTATGTGGTAGATAATTATGTTCTTCAGCTTGCTAGAGCCAAAACTGTTATAGCAGCTATAATTCACAACCAAGTAATGATGGTGACAATCACAACTTGGAAACAATAGCAACCAGATTTTTAGAATGCTAATTTATTCCAAGAATATAAAAGCAAGCTATCTTGTTTCTATTACTGTGCTCTCACTTGACTGGAAGAGTGTTAAGATGAATTAATAACTTCAGGTAAAGCAGTCTTATTTACGTGCAAAATGTAAAAAGTAAGCTAAATTTAAATAGTGTCATTATTCAAACTGTAGGTGCAAAGTAAAGATTGTGCCCTTACCTTCACAACGTGGGACAGTGGAGCTCCACACTACATTTCCATCTTGCATAATACAGGTTATGGATTCAGAGCCTTGAGTCTTCACAAAGCCATCATCACAGTGAAAGGAAACAGAACTTCCCAGAAGGAATCTGTCTCCAAAACGCCTCCCATTTATAGGAATGCCTGGATCGTGACACTCATTCTGGCCAAAGGCTGATAAAAACATAGTAACAATACTGGTAATAAAAGCCACAATAATAGCAGTAATAAAAACCATCCCTTTCAACTTTGTGTTGTGTTTTTTGGAGGAGGAGGAAAATAATATTTCAGTTGTAATACAGTAATATATAACACCTATAACATAGTAAGATATAAATCAAAGTATAGAGAATTTCTCAATAAAAAGTCAGTTTCAAATCCAATGACATTCACACACATGCAACATAGTTGGAATTCAGAAGTTTTTAGATATATGTGGCTTAGATACACAAGAACAATTTGGTCAGACATGACCAAAACTACATTTTCTTCTGGACAAAATCCAGCTGTTTTGCGTTTAACATAAAGGAATTGGGGTTGTTTAACCTGAAGAAAGGGAGGCTGAGAGGAGCCCTATTGGCCCCACAGCTGCCTGAAAGGAGGTTGTAGCAAAGTGAGTATTGGCCTCTTCTCACAGGTACCAAGTGATAAAACAAGAGAAATGGCTTCCCCTTTTTTCTTCCTGCCATTTTTCTAAGGACAAAAATTATCCCTTCCTATAAAAGCAAAAGACCAATTTAGGCATCTAAGACTTTAAAAAGATTGAAATCAATGAATTCCAGCTTTATGTGGGGAATCTTTCTAAATTATGCAAGAAAACACCTTGGCCACAAACACTATTATTTTAATTGACACAACACAGAAACAGTGCAAAAGATCTCAAAGACAAGTTTATTGTCAATTAACTTCTATAACCTTAGAAGATAATTTCTTCAGTTAAAATGATAACCTCTGTATAAGTGGCGTCTTTGAATGACTCATAAAACTTTTAGGAGAGTTAGCAATCTAGGCAAATGTAAAAATGTTTTCTATTGAGAGTACTGTTTAGTAATATATTTTTTATATAAACAAAACAGAGGGCCATCTTTAGCCAGATATTTCTTAGCCTGGTTGCCCAAACAGGAGAGACTTATTTTCCCAGTAGCTCTCTATGTGCACATGACCAGTAGGTCCACATTTAACAACTTTGGGATTGGTTGTCCAGTTACAATTAAACTTTGTACATTTGAGAATTGGCTTCTCAAAGGTAGCACATTCTTTAAATTCTTAAAGGGAGAGTAGCCAGATAGAGGAATTATTCTAAATTAGTGTACCCTTATAGGAAAGACTTCTGCATCAGTTCAGCTGTGCTCTAGACACTAGAAAAAAAACCCACAGAGTGTAACTGCTATGCAGAAAAGAAATGCAATGCAGAAAAGAAATCTCTATTCTTAGGGGCTTGTATTCTTAGATTTCACCCCATTCAACTAGAAACAAACATACAAAGCAAAGCAGGTTCCCAGAACTATTTATTTACATTGATGATTACTTTTATGCTTTTCCAATTAATACCTCAATATTTGGGATCTAAGGTTAAAGCCTTTATGAACTTGTTCCTGATGGTTCCATTGAGAAGTGTGTTAAATTACATGCACAGGATACTTTGATGTGAAAGATCTGGACTTTAGTCACAGGGTCTGCATTTATGCAGTATTAACAAAAAAGACAAATAATAAATAATGAAGGAAATTCCTCAGTATTATCAGAATTTAAATAAATAAATTATAAGGATTCAGATAAGCTAATGAATACAAGGAAGACGTCTGAAAAGAGTGCAATTATACAATCATGACAATTTACTTCTAAAAAATATAAATATAAATATAAATATAAATATATTCTGTTTTAATTATTATGAAGAAAGCATAAAACTAGGCATAAAATAAAAAGCAGAAGTTCTTACTTGTGTAAGTGATATTAAATCCTCTTCCAGTGGTAGAGTGATCTGACTGAAATTCAAGTCTTACTATGTGCCCACTACTAGCCAATTGCGAAGGGACCTCATTGCCAGAAAATGTGCCAAGGGGTGGTAAATCTGAAATCCCATCATCTTTGATTGTAAGGTAGTCAAATTGAGGTTCTACATCAAAGTCATTGAAAATCAGATGGATTCTGCTTCCTGGCTCTGAGATAATTAACCAAACACAGTTCATATTGTTCCCATATTCCTCAGGATAATTTGGAGAAAGAATAATTCCGGATGGTGTGGTGAAGTTGAAGAAACATGAAACTGAAGGAAAGAACAATAACATTCTCAAAATACTATCCACAAACTTTATAAATATTTGTCTTTCTATTTTTTTTTTCTTAATTCTTTTGGAAAAGGATGATTTTGAAGCCTGGATGTCAAAACTACTACACATGCAAGCAGAAAATGTTTAACACTTTCAGAACAGTTCTCTAATTTTTTTTTTTTCCCAAGTTAATCCAAGTGACTGAAGCAGGGCCCACAAGAGGTTAGCATGTCATGAATACCAAAGAAAGCAAAAGTAATGCTTGATGCATCAGAATTTGCAAAAAATTGGCAGGTTTGTTCTCAAATGAAAATGTGATCTCCAAATTTGAGTGGCTTTTTTTACAACTATGCCTTAAACTGTATTTAACAATCAAAAAAAAATCAAGCACAAGGGCCAATGTTGTCTGTAGGATACAAAGTTTATACTGATGTAAATAACAGTGGAAATTTAGATGTGACTGAATCAAAAATTCTTGAAAGTATATGGTCTTAACTTATTTTACCCTAGTTTCCCTTTGATGGCATAGAACAAACCCGAAAATTATTCATAGCTATCATCTTTTTTTTACTCTTTTGAGCCAATTTTCATCAAGATGTTGCCTAGCTGGTTTCAGAGTCTTGACCTCGTGACTGATACTGTAGGCAGAAGTAGAGCGTATTCAGAAAGGGGAAGACTCACTGTTAGTTAACACAAAGGACAACCATTATTCAGCTCTTCAAATGTGTCAAACTGAACTTGGTATATCTAAATAGATGTTATAGAGTCTGTGCTCTTTCACAGGGCATGTGCATATGTAACACTGGCGGCACAGTAAAATATTCTACATGGTCAGCACAACTGTCACACCAATCCAATGCAATAGAGCACCACGAAGAAACACAACTTCTGTCTTCCAAGGGAACTGCAGCTGAACTGTCTCTGTGCCTAGGCTTTACATGCTTAGACACATTTCAGCATTGCAAGGCATAATGAGAATTATTCTGGTCCAGAGCAATCTTGCTTGGTTTGTTAAGCTCTGTACCAGCACAGCTTCAAAGTATATATGTGTCCAAATAGAGTAGGACATCTCACAAAGGTTGTTATGTTTGTCGAATCCAGTACTGATTTGTATGACTCTTTACAGGAAAATTTAACACAATCTGCAGAACTGAAGTGCCTAATATACCTGTGTACTTGAAAGATTTGCTCTATTTTATAAGAAAGGAAAAAAAAAGCAAAGGAAAAAATCCCAACCCAACCCAAATAAACTGGCCTTCTGAAAAAACCAAAAACGTACAAACAAAAAACAAAACAAAACAAAAAAAGAAAACAAAAAAACCCCAACAAGCCTCTCTTAACAACAGATATATTTTATCTTTTTAAAACGAAAATCACAGCTAATGACCTTACCTAAACTTTTCTTATGTGTGATATCCTTAACTTCTTTATATTTATATTCACACCTTTGTGGTATATCACAAAAAAAAACAAGAAACAAAAAAACAAACCAATCTTTTTTTTATGTGGGTCTGCAGGCTGTTTTGCACTGCCAGAATGAAACATGTATGTGCCACATAGTCCTTTTGAACATTTATCTGCTATTAGGAATTGCTAATTTAGAATCTAATTCAACACACATTTACATTAAGAGTGTTTAATTGGTGGTTCAATTACATATAAAATGAGTAAAGAACATTCTAAAAACAGTCCTGTGTGATGCTCCCCATAAATGAGCTACTGAGACAATTGAAAAAAAAAAAAAAAAAACAAACCATGATGGAAAAAGTCTTCAAGGCACTTTGAATTATTTTTTTGCTGATTAGTCACAAATGTTAAGAAATGCAAGAGGTTAAGGCCAGAAAATAATACAGAAAAGAAGATAATAATTCTTACAAACACAGCTGGGTTTGTTGCCAGACCACTGGTTATTTTGTTGACACGTAATCGTTCTCTCTCCCACCAGTTCAAAAGCTGCTTGACATTCAAAGGTAAGTGTGTCTCCATGCAGAAAACTGCTGCCAGTCCTTTTCCCATATGATGGAATTCCAGGATCCCCACAACCTCCTTTCTCTATTTCTGAATATCAAAAAATTCAAATGCAATAGTAAGGAAAATATATTTGCAATCCATTTATATGTCAGTATCAGAAGTACTTTCAAAATATTTGTCATTATACGATAAACTAATATTTACAGCTGAAAATGAACTAGAGGTAAATGCTGTGCAGCTGCTTCAAAGATGACTTAGGATCTAAAATATTTTCACAAGCCAATAGCTTCCATACCTGCATTGTTGCATTGCTGAAAATAACAAAATACTTACATTGAACTGCATGACTGCACCAAATTACAGCCTATTTGAAGGTGAAATTATAAAGCCACAGTCTCCATCCTACCCATGGAGACATAGTACATGTAGCTCGCTTTTCTGGCAAAGAAGTACTCATACTAAAGTATGGGTACTTCTTTGCCATATATACTAAAGAATCTCTTAACTCTCACATCTGTAATTCCATTTATAAGTTTTTTTACAGTATGATTAAAAAGTATAGAATTTCCTAATATAGTCAATAGATCTCAGTTTAAAGTATCTTAAGTATAATAAAAAACAAAATTGAAGAATTATTTCTTAATCTCATACTTCAAATTAGAGCCACATTTTTCCCAGCTGCATTCAGCTATGCTGAAAATAAATTAACATTTTGGATAATAATTCAAGATATTCTCTAGGAGCTCTGTTTCTTAAATTATTTAATTTGTAGATCTCAAATCTACATAAACCAGACAAGGCTATAAAAATTCAAGTCTTATGAAATTTATGAATACCAAAGTATTAGAAAAGAAAATGTAAGTATTAATTGCCTGTGATAGAATCGTCTTACAAAATACTATACACATGGCTACCCATCAGAAAATGAAGGCTCCATTTCTTTGCCATCAAATTGAAAGCAATTTTTTAAATTAACTTGCCTTTGATCAGAAAAAACAACAACAAAGCACTTCTGATTCTATAAACTGTGTTTCTGCACACATAATGAAATTATGTACATCTGATTCAAATGAAATTATAGATAAAATTCTTGGTATTTAAATATTTACTGTTCAGCCCAAGGTATGAAATCAGAAACATTCAAGATAACAAGAAAACTCAACTCACTGAATAGTATTAAATATTAATATAATTTAACACAATTGAAAATGTTTGCTGTCAAATACTGTTAAATCTAATTATGTTAAATTCTGGCAGAAGTGCATAACTTGACTCAGGAACAGAAATTTTAGGATACAGGATGCAAAGTTATGATATGTGAAGTCAATCCACTATGTTTTCACCCTTAAAGCAGTCATTAACAGATTGTTGACAGACATGTTCAGAAAGGTATGGCACATATTTCACAATGTAATAGTTTTCTCAACCTGCTGCTGATGCTGTGCCTGATGCATCCATTATTATTTTATTTAAATAATTTGTCTTAGCAGAAAGTTAGAATGTATAAATTAATAAAAACATTTTCCAAAATGTCTGGTACACAAACAAAATAAAACATTGGGAGAGCAATTCTATAAAGAATATTTCTAGATAAGGATTCAAAATTATATGTACAAATGCTTTAATGTAGCTTCACTTGTCTGTTCCTACTGAGATATTGATTTTTACTTCCACACAATAGCACTGAAAACCCATGTTTTCAGCTATGCACATCTTTACATACTTCATGAAAATGTAGGGAGCCACAGAAAATCAGAATACACATTTTAATCACATTTTAGAAGTTCATCTCCCCCACTGACAGCAGAACTGTATCTAATCCAGCATGTAAGAATGATCATAAACTCTTTGCCAAACTTAGGAGAACAACCAAATACTTGTTTATTCTTAACATATCACCCTTAATCCAAGAATGCCCACATGGGCATATGGTGGTATATAATTTGGATTTGTATATATCTTATTTGCAATCACAAAAAACATACACAAGTTAAAAATATTAACACTAATTTCAGATAAAGCATTTAAAAATATGTTTCATTCTTTGGAAAAATAGTTTTAATAAAATATGTCTCATAAAAAACAACTGAATGATAA
The DNA here is from genome assembly GCA_013399835.1 of Leptocoma aspasia. NCBI lineage: Eukaryota > Metazoa > Chordata > Aves > Passeriformes > Nectariniidae > Leptocoma > Leptocoma aspasia. The sequence continues at coordinate 1,533,349 of VXAX01004648.1, read as the reverse complement.
ATTTCAGGTTCTCTAAAACACAACAGAAGGATTTCTTAATCAAATTATTTTATACTGAAAAGCCAAATAACTCATAAAGAATGTCAAACATAACTACATTAACTTTATTTCTATTTAAACATTCAGGGTCTGTGTTTGTTTGTTCAACATAAAAACAATCCAGAAAACATGGCAGATATATAAAACACTTCTGAGGATGTCTTATTTGCATTTTGACAATAAATAGCTTGAAAAATTCCATCCAGGTCTAGGAATCTATATCTTCACAAACCTTAAATTGAAGACTAAATGTATCCCTAACAGGAAATCTGCTCGAGTCAAAAGTTATTCAGGCTGACAGAAAACACTCATTGTAATTCATAGAATCATCATAAGATCATAGAATTTGGGTTTGAAGGGGCCTTAAAGATCTCCTAGCTGTAACCCCTTTGTCATGGACAGGAATACCTTCCAGTAGGCCCAAGTTCCTCAGATCTGGCCTGGCCTTGGATACTCCCAGGGATGAGATATCCACAACTTCTCTGAGCAACCTGTTCCAGTGCCTCTGCACCCTCACAGTAAAGAATTTCTTCCTAAAATCTAACCTAAAGGTACCCTCCTTCAGTTTAAAGCCACTCCTCCTTGTCCTATCACTAGATGCTCCTGTGAAAATTCCCTTTGCAGCTCTCTTGAAGGCTCCCCTTAGGTACTGGAGGGTGCTCTAAGGTGTTCACAGAAAGGGTTGTCAACCATTGGACCAGGGTGCTCAGGGAAATGCCTGAGTCACCATCCCAGCAGTATTTAAACCATTTGGTAGATGTGGCACTGAGGGACATCATTTAGTGGTGGAATTGGAAATGCTGGATTAATGGTCGGACTGATGATCTTAAATGATTCTCTGATCCTCTTCAGTCAAAAGCTACCTTTCCATTACATTCACAACCCAAAACTAAGGGAAGATCCAGAAGTCCAAACTAATGATTTTGTATTTACAAATAAAGAATACTCTTTCTTTATAACTAGATCTACAGTAGTAGGCATGTAATGATTCCCAACATTTTTCTGTCCTCTGGGATTTTGCACAGATTTTTTCTTCATTGTCCTTTCTGATACCTGTTTGACTTGTACTGATTTAGTTAGTGAACAATTTTTTTAAAATGTCTAAATGCAGATGAGATGCACTGTGTGTACTGCTCCAACATATGTATTGATTATTCTGTTTTGTAAATGAAAAGATGGCCTGTATCTGTTTGCTAAAAAAGAGAACATTTCAGATCAATTCCGTTGAAGCTATGTTGAGCTCTTAGAAAAATCCTATGGGATAGAAAATGTTCTTAAAATAACAAACATGAAAATAAAATCTATGCTAACCTATTTAGCATGGCAATTAAAGCCCTGTTCTTTTAGGATTACTCTGTGTACTCATTCAATGTTGGATTTCTTTTGATCTGAGTTCTTAGAGCTGTGTGAACTTCATGATGTTTGCACATAAACACTCAAGCCTAAATTTAAACATCAGCTTCCTCTGGTTACCAAAATATTAATATTGATCTTATGCAATTGTTCTTGGCTTTCATGTACCCTTTTTCAATAGCCTGGGGAAACAAACTTTTCATCTTGTTTGTTAACTAGAAATATTTACTCAGTTTCAGGGAATATTCTTTCTTTAATCTTAGAAGAATGACAAGATTAGATTTCTGACTGTAAGGTCATATCTCTCTGAATTTAATTGAAAGACATTTCTGTTGCTCTGTTTTCTTTCAAATGAAGAAATATGGCAATTCAAAAATTATATTAAGCATTTAAATATGTTTTTATATAAAGCATTTAAATACTACTATTTGAAAGTATTGCAATTCAGTCTTTTTTGATGTAAAGACTTTGACTAATGTATCTGAAATGTATAATAAAATAATTCATAGTTTAGAAGATTTTGCACTCTTAAACTTATTATTCATGGTAGGAGTAATTTACTTTTTACCCCCCCTTGTTACTAGATTAAGAATGTACAGTTTAAATTAAATTCTTAGTGTTGCTGTGTTTTCATTCACACTACCCAATATTCTAGCTTAGACAATTAGTGAATCATCTAAACATTAAATCTGAATCTGGATACAACCCAAAGAGTATAAATAATAATCTCACACATTAATAATTCAGATGTGTAAATACAATTTAAACTAAATACATGTTTTTAACACATGTGAGTTGAGCAAAAATCAATTTTTGAGATCATCTTATTTATAGTCAAGATAGATTAAGGGAAGCTGTGAACTGACACAGGTATACATTTACCCCCCCCAAAAAAAAAGAGAGTTTAACATTTAAACTCTGAGACATCACAGAAATTCATGTTCCATGCATGAGAAAAGTGATGATTTATTTTATTTCCTCTTATTCCTCATGCCTCTCTGTGTTAACAGTCATAATACCTAATGTACTTTAAAAACACAAAAGAGAAACTCTTATACAAGCAAACCCTTATAAAAAGAGAAGGGATAGAAAGATGCTCAGAATTGCAGAAGAGGACGTAACTAAAGGAATTATATTATATACATGATTCCTGCAATGAAACATAGGAACTACTACTAAAAAAGAAAATGGTAAATCAAAACTAATACAAAAAATATTTTACATAGAACCTAACTGGACTATAAAAGTGGCTATTAAAGCTAAAATGAGGTTGGCCTACCACTAAAAAGAGGATGGCCTTACATGACAATTTTATAAATGATCACAATTTTATCATTATTGCAGTAAATTTCTTCAAAGAAATTTAACAGTGCAATTTATTATCAATCTCCAAATATAAAAAGAGAAGGCCTTCACAGATCATATAGTTCCCAGCATTTTAAGAGGCTCTCACATTTTCTCTGAAATGTTTTGTCCTTGCTGTTATCAAAAAGACCACAGATCATATCCAGTAGATTAAATTGTGCTGCTTCCACCTTATTGCATTCAGTATCAATATTAAAAAGACCAAACATGACTTTAGAATCAGATCAATGAAAAAAACCAATTTTCCTAAGAAGCCAATTTAAGCTAACAGCTCACTATCATAGCATATGGTGGCTTGCTGGTAATAATAACAATATATTGCATCATATCTTATAAAAATCCTTGAAAGCAATAAGACAATAAAGCAGACAACAAACTTTACAACATGTTCTTTAAGTTTAATATTTACTGTGTACTTAAATATGTTATTACAGAATGCAGAAAAATAAAATGTTGGTTTGTTTACAATCAATATTACATGTCCAGGGGTAAATGCAGATCAAATCTGAACAGCAACAAGGAAGAAGATTTTTGTTACTTATTGAAAAAAATGTATGATACCTACTAACCAAGCACGTTAAATTAATTGTCAAAATTCATAGAAAAATAAATCTGGGGAAAAAAACATTATTATGAGTTTGCAGGCACAGTGATAGGTTCTGATTTGACAGCTAGGACTCCAGGAACAGAGGCTCTGGCATACTAAATAATTCTATGAAACTGTTAGCTATTGAAAACGTTAAGAATTACTGGGAAAGGAATAGTGAACAAAACAGAGAATAGCATTCTGTCCTCACTCACAAACCTTCAAAAATTTCATTTCCATGTTGAATTTTACATATAGTACTGCTCTTCCTTTAAAAAAAGGCAACATTAAAACTAGGGGAGGAAAACAAAAGATCAAAGTTACTGAGGAAATGAGAACCAGTTAAATAGACTGCAAATCTGTTTTTCTGGGGGGTGAAATACATGTGTTTGAAAAGTTGTTGGACAAATACATGGAAGAAAATCTTATTGAGAGACAAATTGTCTGAGGCATGCATCACTGGAACCAGAAAATATTCTGTGTCTTGATTTATCATCATATAATTCACCATTTCTTCCCTAAACACCTATTATTGTCAAGTACCAATATGCTTTTGGTCTCACTGTAGATCCTTATTCTAATGTTTTGGATTCTTATTCTAACATTAAGGAACATGATATTGTTCAAATTATAGTGTTCATCTTGCTTTACTACTGGAAAGAGTAGGGCCTGTCAGCACAAAGGACTGAGCAGTGCCCTGAACAAAAAGTTAGCATGAAGTTATCCTGTGAAAAGAAACTTAGAATGTTACAGAAAATAGGAAGTACAGGAAAAAGGAAGTGCAGCTGCCTCATAAATTATCAGAATAATGTAAGGGTGAATATTGTGAAAGACAAACCATGGAATGAGGCCAAAGGCAGTAACAAAACTTGTAAATTTAAATTGTCATTAAAATTAAGAGAAAAAAGAATAGCTAGCAGGAAAGGAGAATGAAGAACACTTTCTCTTATCTAGATAAAAATGTTTAAACAAAATTAAGAGAAGGGCAGGATAGGAAGAGAACAGCTTAAGGACCATTTAGAAAATGCAGACACATTCAAGGGAACAGGGCCTAATTAAATTCAGTACTTAAACTGAAGCAGTCAATGAACTATTAGCAATTATCTTCAAGAACTCATGGAGAACAAGGGAGATCCCACGTGACTGAGCAAGGTCACATGTACTAACTGTCTCAAAAACTGGAGAGAAGAGGAACCAAGGAATTAAGAAAATACCTGTGTATCTAATTTGTCCCCTCAAACTGGGAAAATTATATGCTTTATCTTCCTTTACAATGGAGTGTCCTTAAACATCTGAACTTAAAATTATCTTAAGTCCTGACAAGAAAGACATGGTAGCTATCTAGAAAGAAAATCAATGAGCTATTACTAGCAAATCATTTGTAACAGGATTGTAAAGCCAACACTGATCCTTAGCAAAGTGATGGAACTGTCAACCTAAAACACTATTTCAAAAGGGTTAAAAGACAAAAATATAATTACCAGTAGTTAACATGGTTTTATGGAAAATGTCATACAAACAATATGTTTTTCAGATTATAAACTCAGATGACACAATATATTTGGACTTCTTTCAACCACTTAAATTAGTGACACATGGCATTCTAAAAAAGAATTGGCGTCATAGAAAATTACTTTAGCACACATTAAATGGATTGTAATTAGATAATTATACGATTTTGAAGAAAAAATACGAATAAAGAATTATCATTAGACAATAGAATTTCTTCAATTAGCTTAATCTATACTTTTTTTATCCCAATCCTAACAGTTAATTACAGAAATATTACAGAAAAATAGGTAAACAACACTTCCACACTATTTTAAGATGCTTTAACCTGACATACATTATAGGTGTATGGTCTTCTTGAGCACATGTACCATCAGAAGCACTTCTTTTTCTCATACTCTGAAAATAAACCCTCACCAAAATCTCAACCCTATGGTAGCTGAGAATTTTATAAAATAAAATTAATGTTAGATGGGAGGACCTTATTTTCCCTGAATATTTACTTCCGTATTTACAGTGGGTGTGCCTCCGCCGCAAAGACCAGGAGTGATAAATACAGTTTCATAACACAAAATGAAAGACTAAAATCATGTGTGGATTTGCTGGAGCTTCAACTCAGTACTTTTCTAATGCAGGTTATAGAAGCAGTAAGTTCTCAAACGAAAAATGTTAGCTTTGGAAGCAACTGAACGTACCAATATTAGTACATTGTGGACATCTAAATAATTTTCCTTTATTATATTTCAGTAAAGAAGGAAGAAGGGTGAAGTATTGCTCCAAAAATACTTTTCTGAAGGAGAAAAAAAGAAAAAAGAAAAAGAGGAAACATCTTTAGGCCTTACGGTCCTTTATTCTGCCCTTGTGGGACAAATCCTGCCCTCTAGTATTGGACTCAGTCCAGATTCTTTTAACTTTTTTTTGGAAATGCACAATTTCTCAAGATCTCAAAGTTTCTCACTTTGATTAAATTTGAGATTTTATTGCATGGACACTCTTTCCATCTAGAGAAAAGTTCCTTTTGTTCTTAGCTATACCTTGTATGTTTCAATATTTTTTTTGCTGTGCCTCCGTCCTTGTTGGCTCCTGTCCCCTTGGTCACCCAAGAGTTCTGGGATGGGATTAAGGAAGACAAACTTTCCTTCTCTTTTCAAAGATGCTGACATGGCCAAGGCTTAACAACAGGAGTTTTTTCTTCCCGAATAAAACACACTTTCTGAGGAACATAACCCAACACAAAACTCGGAAATCTCACAGGTTAGAATTCAGTATGGAAGTTATTCCATGTAAATGACCGAAACAGTGCATACCAATATGTACATATAAATATTTTGTAGGCATAGTATACATTCATGAAAACAATCAAACAAACAACTAAAATTCATGTGGTTTTTTTCAGTGAGAGCAATTAAAAACTGAAATTTTTCAGAAAAAAAGAAGAAAAAAAGGAAGGAGGACAGATTGGATTACGATGAGGATTTAACAGTGTTGGCTATTTTATTGAAAAAAGTCTCTCTAAATATTGTTTATCTGTAGACGTTAAGTGCACAAATCTAAAAACCCCAGCAAACTGTTACATGGAAATCCTGTGGCTCTTACTATATAGCAAAGCTTAACTATGGTCTTCATAGAATAACCAGGATACAATTAAAATCTGTTCATTAAAAAAAAAAAAAAAAAACAACCAAAATTTGATTTTTAAAAAGTGTTTGACAAGTACAGTGTTCTTTTGATTTGCTGTTTGGGAGTTTTTGTTCTTAGGTTTTTTTTCTCCAAATACCACAGGGGTATGGGGGGGAAGTGTAAATTTTTATTTATGTTGTTCCTATCAGGTACATGTTGTGGTGAAAGCACATCCAAATCTCTATACTGTACAGCAGCGAACAAATCAGGCATAGTCAGATTATTTTATATACTTTCAATCTTGGCAGATTAAAAGACAATCCAAATAAATGCAATTATTGCTAAAATCTGTTAAAATTCCTCCTCTTTTCTCTGCATATTAATTTTACCAAAAAAACCACAGGAGGAACCTCTGGCCATGGTTCCAAGTAGCTGATTAGATTTTGAACCAAACTTAATGTGATAATATTTGGAAACACCATCCAGCAAAATTCAGTTGAAAGCTGAATAAACTTGAGAAATTATACTCATCAAAACTCAGTAATCTTTTCTACAGCATGCTAATACAACACAATAGAAAAATTAACAGATGAAAGTTTTTTTATCATGTTCTCTCTAAAGGTGACTGTATAAAAACATTTCACTGTTTCAGAGGTCATACAGACATCAGAAAACTGAAAGCGGCAACAAATGTTAAGATCCTGGAATTATCAAAGACAGAAAGATTGAAATGTGGTGATTTCTGCAGATCATAGGAAATATACAAAGGTTCCTATCCTCTAGCTTCTTTCCTTTTTTCTTTTTTTAAGCATTTAAAGTCTTAGTTCTGCAGGGAAGGCTATGCAAGTGCACACATGCTAATATCATTCTCTAACATTGAAACAAAGTCAAGTACATTCACTACCTAATAGAAATGGTCCTAATTTTCTTTTTCTTTCAAATGACTGGAAAAAGACATTAACAGGCATACCTGGAGATACAGACTGGAAACAGTTTGCATATGTATTTACAAGGACTCATGCTTCCTTTATTTTTTATATTACAACAGATACTGTTAGAATATTTGCAAAACATTCACTGCTTTCTTTTGTGCTCTACTTGTGATGATTTTGTTTTAAAGTAAATGTTACTCTGCTTTCTAAAAGTTCCTTCAGCATCATGCTATTCTTTGGACACTAAAAGGAAAAATAAAGACCCTTTGAAAACACTATTAAATGCCAAGCCTACAAGTGAATTGTAAAGTTAATGCTCTTTTAAAATCTTTCCAAGAAGGGTGCATAATGCCCTACTGAAGAAAGGCCTGGCCATGGCTATGCTAGCCCGGAAAGGTCAGAGGAGAGGTGAAGGTACAAGGCAGTAGCAAACTGTTTTTCACTGACAGTCAGTGCATTGTATTCAGCTTCACCTGCACATATATCCCATTTAATGTAAGTCCTTACTTTTTGCACTTAAAAACCTTCACTCTACAGTCCTATAAAAGTGATGTTCTGAGAACACAAAGACTCCATATTTCAGATGATCCATTTTCTAGCAAATGTTGTAAGTTCTTCATGATTAGAATAAAATTGAGTTTTTAGAAGTGTTCATTTGCAAACAGAGAATACAAACACATACAGTGCTAAGATATCATTGTAGCTTTTTGTTAACTTAATTCAGCAATTCTCGTGTATAATAAAGAGTCTGAATGGATTTTTTATATGCTGCCATATATACAACAAAGAAATCAAATGCACAAAATGCACAAATGCACAGTAAAATTTGTTCTTGATAATGTTTTAGATTAGGAAGTATTGTTTCTCTCAAATTTCACAGCAGCATAAAAATAAGCCATTATTTCATCTGAATAACAACCCCCTTTAACCTAAGTTGCTAATAAAATGAGAGAGAAATATAAAAAAGGCTGCTCTGAAGGGTATGCTGACTTTGCAACAAGAGGAGATGTTAGTATGTCACATCAATTTCAGTCAAAGTGTAAAATTTATGTCTGTTTATAAGCTCAGTAGATAAATCATGCAGTGGTTGAAAGGATTTGGGAAAGATAAAAAGTACTGAAGAACTTTGAAGAACTCTTTAGTAAAATAAATGTTCTTTATAGAGGATCTTACTAATAGACAACTGCGTGTCAGAATCAAAATCTTCAACTGTTGCTTAGTATTTTCCACAGATCTTTCTTTAGTACCAACTACTATGGTGTTTTCAATAATAGTTGAGATTCAAATATAATTTTCCATTTGAAGTCATGTGACTTACTAATCAACAATGACATTCAAGAAATTCAATAAATACTAATAAAGGCACAAATCATGCAGAAACTGTTTAATGACCCAAACCTGACCATCTTTTGCCTTTTCATGATGTTACTGAAAGAAAACCATACCAATAAGCACCAAAATCCTAAAAAACTGCAATTTACTTTAATGAGATGATAACAGGAATACAGCCTAGCTTAAAAAGATGGTAAAATGCATATGAACAAGAAATTCCAGATATTTTTAAAATCTCAGTAACAGCTAAAATGAATCTACTGTATAAAAATATAATGGTGTGGGTTGTACAGAATTCCAGTACAGCATTCCTAAAACACCGGTTTTACTAAATAAATTGACACCCTATACTAGAAATTTACAGTGATGGAGGTGGTCTACAGTGGACAATAATCAGGACTCTAAGGATTTGGATGAAATTCAGTGCAGGTGAAAGTTTTCATGGAGAACACTGATGTCACACACCAGCACTGTGATGACAAAGCCACCTTTGTATATCCTGGCCTGCCTGTGATGAACACCTCTGACCCCTCTCCCCTAAGCCCTAGGGGCTGGCATCTCAGCCATGGAAAGGCTGTCCCACCAGATCTGGCCACTCAAAGGAAAAATGGGCAATCTCTCCTTCCTTGCCCCTTGCTGGGCTTAACCACAACAACACGTACACAAACACGCTTCTCCCTAACTAGGAGAAGGGCACAGCTAAGGCCATTAAAGCCGCATGAAAGGACGTGCAAAACTACTCACTCGGTGTGCCACTGTCCTCAGATCACTGCAATTTAATCCTCTTCAGAGGACTTGTATTCTTCTTTCAAAGAAGATTAAGTTGCAGTTATGAAGGGTCAAAATGTCACTGAAGGAGAGTGCTTACATAGGGATTTAAGGTAGATTACTCAGCTAAATCTGTACTTTAAATTTATCGTACCTTGTTAATCTTAACTTTTATGAGCATCTCCTTACAGATGGAACAGACATGTTCAAAAAATAAAGGCAGCTCCTATTTCCAGGTTTTTATCACTGTTTTTCATCAAAAGAACACCATCTTTTATAGCTGGGTTATCTTAAAAAGCAGAACATGCTCTTTATATATAATAACAGTAAATATAAGATTAGCTGTATTATTTTAAAAGTTTATGCAAAACTTACTGAATTAATTTTGTGGCATACAATGTATTCTAATGCACATACAAGAAAATCACAATATGAAAAATTTTGGATAAATTTTGAGGGGAGAGATTACTCAGGTTCTTTGAAATTACTTTAATATGTGAAATACACTTTATATATCTATAAATACATATATATGCATTTTTAAAATGGCTACTATAAAGTCTTAACTGGAAACAGGATTTTGTAAATAGTGTCTTACAGTAATTTTCTTTTTCTTCAGCTTATAATAAGAATATACATTTGGTATTTTTTTATCAAGTTACCTTGTGTTGTATCACAAAAAGAACTATTAGTATGCTGACATCATGCAAATACATGCACAGAAAATCCTGTGAGAGTCAAAGTCTGACTCAAAAATTAATTTTTTTAGGTTCCAGATAAATATTTGTTTTAAGAAAAATTGCAATAATATTACATTTTGCCATAGAGGAAAAAATTAAATATTTATCAATATTATTAAAACAATGCTTGCTTTAAAGTTTATTGGCTTCAGGGATAACATCACTTCTGACAGGTCATTCAGACTTTTCTTTGATATACTTTAAAAAATCATCCATTTTAAAATTTTTGGACTTGGCAATGTTAGATTAACAATTGGACTCAATGATCTTAAGGGTCCTTTTCAACCTAAATATTTCTATGACTCTTTCCATACAGTCCAATATGTGTCAGTATCATATCATTTCATCAATTCTTTCATTACTGTTTGAAAAAGTTGGTTACTTAAAGTAACATAGACATAAAGCTTAAACCAAGTGTCACCACTGGCAAGACAACATGAACAGCTGGTTTATTACTCATTTAAAATCAAGTGTTTGATTTTTGAAACCATAGAGTGAGTGTCATGCATCCAAAGTCTCCAAAAGGAAGGGGAAATATAGTTCTCATGGTTTGAACCTTGTAGTAAAAAAATACAGAAAACTGGTAGAAAAATAAAATGCTCTATAAGAAATATTTTTATTCAAAAGAAAAAATCATAACGTGCTATCTGTTGCTGTCTAGCTATGACTCATCTTCCTGGCTGACCATCATTTGCAGGAACTTTATAAATGAATGGAAGATGCTTAAGAATTCCAAACAATCCCAGATGTAGATATTAACAGGAAATTCTGAGTATGTCACCACTTTATGAATTAAATAAGGCAAATTACTAAAAGAGAATTATTTTTGCCTAAAGAGTGAAAGGACTATCTTCATAAGTAACATCAGTGGACAGCTGAGTTCATGGTGCATACACTGTGGTGTTTTCTATATTAAAAAAATTAGGGAAAGTTTTAACTGGTAAAACATCTGTTTCTGTTTACCTAAATTTATTAAATTGCTGATCAAACTTTCAAACTGAGCTGTATCTGCTAAGAAGCAAAGACTAGGAATTATGTTTCAAACACTTAGATTAAACAGTTCAGTTTCATTTCTTGTTTGTTTTCAGTAGAAGGAAAAAAGTACAAAGAATAACCTGTCAGTAGAAAAAAATAAACAAACAAAAAAAAGTCTTCAAAAGATCAGTTACTTATATTTAATTCTCACCTATGTGTTACAAGAATCTTATTTTAAAATGCCACTTCCATTTTTACAATTTGGTTGTAGTCTTTGAAAAAATCATCAAATGTTAATAATGTTTTTTAAAAGCCATGGTAATTAAAAGTTAATTATGTGGTTAATTAGAAGTTTGAAGTCTGGAAATAACATTTATGTTAAGGTCAAACATACTGAACAATGAATATGGATATAAAAGCATAAAACAATCAATAAAAATATCTGAGCTGTCTTCTACACAGAATGTGTTTAATCAATACATGAAACTACTTTCCAAACAAGTTTGACTAACAGAATGATCTTTACTCGCTGAGTTAAAACATAACAATTCTCTCTTATTCAGAGACAACATGTTATTGTTTCAATGTTTAATAATTTTATGAAGAGAAGCAAGCAAAGAGTTTAAACTTAACCCTTAAGTTAAATCAATAGCTGAAAAGATATAAATACAGCTGCAGTCTGGAGGGGAAGGGAGATGGCAGCAGCTTCCCAGCTCCAGTCAAGTCATATAACTAAGAAAGAATACATGTGCTGTATATTGGCTGTATCTAATCAAGTTGTAAATGTGGGAAGTTCCAAGAGTTTTGGGTTTTTCTTTACTTTTTAAATTCTGAAGTTTAAGTAATGGACACACTAATAAAGATATTTCTTAATTCCTTTAACACGCACGTTCTTATCCAGCATATTGACAAGGTCCATGATTAGCACAATAGAATGCATTGTATTAAAGGGTATAGTAAAAGAGGCTAATACATTGTTAAACAGCATAACTGAACAAAGAGATGTCAGTCTTTAAGATGATTAAGATGGGTACCAGATATTGATTGTATTTCTGTGGAGCAGAATTGAGCATAATGATATCAAGATCTGAAAAGTGCTCTAATAAAAATACGACATAAGAAGCAGAGTTACATAATTAATATAAAAGTTTAAAAGAAAAAATCATTAACAACAAATTTGTACTCCATCTGGCCATTTTTGTTTTGTGGCCATTTTTGTTTTGTTATTCTGTTAATTTAGGAGGGAGAAGAAGAGTTATAGGGTGTTGCATGCTTACTCCTTTTTGTTCTCTTCACTGAGCTTCTGTTTGGGATTGTTTAGTAAAGGACTGTGGCAGAGACAGAAATTTGGTCTTATCCACTACAGTCTGCTAATATATAAATATGCAAAACACTCAACAAGTCAAAGCATATCACTATTATATTATGTTATGTAACCTCGTGTATTTTCTAGATGAAAAGTGTGTTTTTCCTGCTACCCCAAACATTACACAAAACTCAGGCAAACACATTCTCCACTATTAAAAATTTCTTTAAAACGTCTGCAGTAATTATCAGTAACTTAGTGTGCCTCTTTTCACTCTATTAGTAACCTACTGGTTGGTGGTACTATATATTTCTTAGAAGAAAATTCAAGTGTGCTGAAACTGTGAAATGCCTGTTCTAGGCTCATCTGAATAGTGTGCTCTAAAAAGGTCAGACAAAAATATAGGAAACCTTCTGAAAATGATTGATAACACACTGTGGCAGAATTTAAGTGACTGACATTTGCCCGTCCAAAAAAGCTAACCTGCCCTGTGTAGCCTTACAAACAGATTAATTCATACAGTATTATGATGTACTCTCTGACAGCTCTCCTCAGAACCAAGTAGCTTTAATAAATAAAAATATTCACATGAAACATATTTGATACCTGTTCTCCAAAAGGACACTCTTGAACACTGTTCTAAATTACAACATCACATAACATAATACAAGAAGAAAGCTTAATATGTGTGAAATACATGAAAGAGAAAAAAACTTGAAGCAAAAGGAACTCAAAGTTTTCACTGAATGACTTATATCTGTTTTCTTTCCAAGCATTACACTTTATATAATGATTTCCTTGTGTGCATGTCCAATTGTGAGAGTCCTAGAAAGTCTTAATTAGATTTATTTTTTTCAGCACAGGTTTTATTAAACCTCCAAGCAGTAACAAAGTTTTATATCTATATTGGTAGTGTAATAACATTTATAAGGTCATTACAGTTTTGTAAAAAACTGCACTAATTTAAGGTTTACTAATACTTTGCATGGTTATATAAAGTAATTGTATGCAAAAAGATAACTGACATTTATCTGACCAACTGAAACATGCTTTTGAAAGTATTTTTCCACTAGTCTCAAGAGGAAAGAAGAATCTTCTTCCAAACAATCATAATGAAGAGCTTACAAGCTTACAAGCTGCTCAGTTGAGCCTCAATACAAATAAAGGTTGTAAGTCTGACATTTTCAGCTGCTTGCAGGAGCTGATATACTTCCCGACATCTCCAAGAATTCTTAATAACTTCAAATTACATAAAATGCTAGAATTATATCACTGAGTCACCAGATTTATTTTATACCACTGTTATGAAATAAAGAATAGGCTAGTGAAATAACTTAATTACTTTATATAACCATGTAAAGTCAGGAATAAAAAAAGAGTTCTAAAGAGGCTATAAAACAGATGTTGTTATATTGGTTATCAAGAAGTCTGGAAGTCAAAAGATTAAATATTTTTTATCAGAATGACAGGTTTACAGGGTTGAATGGGAGAAAAATCTCAAGCATAATAAAATCATAAAACATTCACACCTTAAACTCCAAGCTGTCATGTGCTTTTATGTCAGCGTGGTATAACCAATAGGACCACAAGCATGGAAGCAATCTAATGATCAGCTGGCTGCATGATCCACCTTGGATCCTGAGAGCCACAAAGCACATATACACATAGATGTGGCACACCCATAAAATGAGTGGAATAAGCCAAACTCAGGTACATATTCACCTCATCACTCTTTTTTTTTGGCTGCAACTGCAACCTAACCCCACTGTTTGATATGGCTACAAGGCCTACTGTCACAGTAACATGCTGCATTATCCTGACCTGGATATACATGGCAATGACTGTGCCTAACTTATCCACTTAACAGGTAAATGTATGCTTGAATCAATATTAGGGTGTGGCATAAACCAAATCTTCCTCTTGATTCAAAGTTGCCTAAATACTACATTAGATCACACGTGCTGGACAAATTTGGGCACGTGTGGTCTTCGCTTGTGGTCAAAACAAAATAGAAATGCAGCTCAAGTAGAAAACTAACCTAAAAAAATAGGTGTATGAATAAAAAATTACTTTAATTACAAATTCTTTACCTGTTGTATGTAAAAAAGTCCTTGCTTTAGCCCATGACCAGCAGCAAACTGGGAAAAAAAAGCATGCTTGTAAACGTACAGTCTTAGCAATCAACATACTTTGTTGGTGTTACCAGACCATCCTGGGACCTCAAGGTGGTGGTGTGATATTCATCACTTTGTGCATGTTATATTTATTAGTGTGTATGTCGTGTTGTTCTTTATATATATGGTACTATCAAAAAAAAAAAAAAGTGAGAGTCATTGCATGGCAGGACTGAAAATAAGGTTAGAGTTTAAAAAAAATTATAATTAGTTTATTAATTCAAAGTAAGTACTTTTGATGAACCTAAACTTATTGAACCAGCAAGATCAGAAGATGCCAGGTGCTGTTCTAATGTATATTAAAAATTTATTCAGACTGAAGCAACTTCAACAAGGGAGATCAGCTAATATATAAATATTATATAAAGATATAATCTTTATAACAAGATTACCATTCAGCATGTTTATGGTTTTCTTCCAGGAGACTGTATACTAAGATTTCAGATATGTCTCTTGTATGGAGAAAATAGACTGAGGTCTTTCATAACCTTACTAAACACACATTTTATAATATCTTTTTAAACAGCTCTGTCACTGGAACTCTGAAAACTGTCTTAACAACAGCCTGTCTACAGGGTTTTTTTTCTGTAAATGTTTCCTTCTCTTTTTTTTTTTGTTGTTGAAAATTTTAATTTTAAAGCAGCACTTTATGGTGCTGTACACACATTGAGAAATGTTAGTAGGTTTTACCATGAAGTATCAGCTGTGAAATGCATAATGTAATTTTGTTTAATTTATGGAGACCTGTGGAGTGACACCTGGTCATCTTGGCTGCAGTAAGGAAAATTGGCATAGATAATAATTGGAGAGGATTTCAGTTTAGATCCTTTGAAACCCTTAGGTGTGGTATTACAATATATCGCATTCTTCAAGGACAGAACAATTTAATTGCTGGCCTTTTCTCAGAAAATATGCTTTCAGAGGATTCTTTTTGAAAGGTATTAAAACATTCTGTTAAGATATCTGGAATCTATAACAGAGAATGAAGGACTTTCAAATACAGTCTATAAATTAGGGATTTTTGAAAAAAAATAATGGTAGGTTCAGATCATTCTTCAGCTTTTTTACTTTTTTTTTAGTCTAGGTTAACAGCCTTCTATTTTAGTAATAATAATGTGATTATAACATGGTTTAGAAAATTTATCATCAAAGTTAAGAGTTGCCTGTAGTCTTGCATTTTACTTATTAATTACATAGAGGTAATGCTTAAATTATTTTTTGTCTTTATAATGCATAACATTGAGTATGACTGGAGGAAAAATATCAAGACACCTCTTGTATTTGCTAACACAGTAGCTGTTTGTCAGTTTCCCAGAGTTAAAAAACTAATAACAGCACTGGTTTATTGTGGCTGCCCAACAGACCGAGATGGGAGTTCACCCAGACTTGCCCTAGATCCAGATGCTGGCCAAGCGGCTGCTGCTGAGGGGTTTGTCCTCAGAGGAACCATGGCTAGCTAGGCACTGCAGGCTGCTCGGGCAGGCACGTGGGGACAAGTCCAGGCTGGTCTTGAGCCCCTGGAGAGCAGAGAGATGGAGCTGCCCTTTGCAGGGGGTCCACACCGCAGGTTACCTCAGTTGAGAGTCCTCTAGACTGCGGTGAAGAAGGAGCCAGACCCGGGGAGAGGTTTTTCTGCTTTATTCCAGTTCCATGCAGTAGTTCCTCACAGCTCTTCTCCCCTTTGTGCTCCTCCTGGCTCTTCCTTCGCGACTCTCCGTGTCCTTAGACCATGTGGTCCCTAGCTTTTATACTGGGGGAAGGGGCATGGGAAGGAACAGGTAGCCACCCGACCAGGTGAGGAGAAGGGTGGGCTTCAGGGGAAGATTGACACCTGGCTGGCCCAATTCTTTTGGTAGCATTCTTTGAATTTTGACCAACCACATGATGCCTCTCTGGCATGTCCCAAGATAAGACAGGACAATAGACCAGACAGGTTTTGTGTATTGGCCTGTTACCTGGGTGGGGAGAGGGGGAAGAATTTTACCACAAGGAAAAGCCCGGGGGGACCAGGATTTTGGGAATAAACTTAAAAGCACATTGCTATACTGATTTTACCATCTGGGTTTCCATAGGTCTCCTTCCAGTGCACACAGCAGTACCAGTACAATGTTATTCCCCTGTATTCAAACTCCTTCCAGGAACTATCTCTACAGGACCTACATCTGAAATCATTCTTGTCGCTCCCGCTTTTGGAGAGCTGCATTCTATAGTCAAAGAAACATGATCAATAGGGCAGACTACAAAAACTGGAATAGTGAGAATACAGAGAACCCTACGTCTTTGTGACATTAATATTTTACTGAAGGTGAGCCAAAGAAGAGGCAAAAGAACTTGGGAGGACTTGCCTCTCTCTTAATCCCTTAGGCAAATTGTAAATAGGATTAGATTTACTATTAATACATAAAATCTGTTATGCATATCAGTTTATTTACAGGCATCATTTCATGCCATTTTTAGGTGGACATGCTAATAACGTAAGATAGGTGAACATCATTAATGTACTTTCTTAATAATTAAAGTGAGATGAAGTTCAGTTAAAGAAAGAGTTTTCTATAGACTATGACACTATTTAAGTAGTAATAGAAAAAAAAATTGGTAGATACAAAGTCAATATTAGCTGTGAAATATTGCCCAAGAGGGTGAGAAATCATGCTCCAATGCTGAGCAAAACTCACAACTTTTGGGGAAAAAATACTCACATGAGGCTGTCCTTTACTTTGCGTCTACAGGACATGTATAAGGTATCAAAGACTGCAGTTTGCCTTTTTTTTAGCTAACTGCAATCACAAAGACAGTGTCCTTGAGGTTACATGTCACAATCTATTAACTTTCTCACAATTAAGATGAGATTCTATTTTTAGACAGGTTCTTTGACTGCTAAACAAGGGGAAGGAGATTTATTCAGGCACCTTGTGACAGGATAAAGTTTAAACTTTACACTTAGCCTAAAGCAGGAAATGTATTGAGAGTGCAGATGGTTAAAAGTTTCATCAACAATAAAAGATGAGAAAATTCTAATTAAACTAATGAGAACAATGAAATGAAAGAGAGAAAAAAACTTCTTAATCACCTTAATAATTCACCTTAGTCATAAAACATTTACTATACTTTTGAACTCGTAAACTTTTCACATTTTAGAATTCTGAAATTGACTTGCAAAACTAAAAAAAATGCAGAATAACCCACAACTGGTTGGAAAACAAGACTGAAAGCAAAAATCCAACTGTCAAATGATAACAGAATACTTCACCAAAGATATGCTACTGCTTCTGCAAAATGCACACTGTATACTTCAGATGTTTGCAGAAGTAAGAGGTTGAACTCCACAAATACAGAAATGACAACAGATGAATTTACCATAAAGAAATTATATCAGAAAAATAAATCATCTGATATATATAATTTAAATTTTTGAACTTTTTCATAAGGTTACAAGAAGGTAAAGTTCATAATTTTGGTTTGAGGAAACAGTGTAAATTGTTAGATACATAACTTGTGCCAACACTCTCTCTCCACTATATAATCACTAATTCCACTGAATGTATTTCATAAATGGATTTTTTAAAGACAATATATTTTCTAAATAAACACAGACCCTAGAAATGTCTCAAGTACAAAAGATAAAACCATGACAGAAGGGACAAGAAGGAATAAGATAATTTAGATAAAGAGTGTGTGATTGTACTCATGCAACAAAACATACATCAGCTATGTAACTATACAGGCTTAATGCATGGCACAGTATCTTAAGATTCCTTAATGTCCTAGCCATAGAAGGGCTACAGGACTGAATCTGCTGTTTCATTCATAGCTCTTTTACATTGCACTTAAGCAATTCGGACAGTGTTTCAAGAGCCTCTTTAATTTTCCGTGTTCTCCTATGGTTATTCTCATGGCCATGGACCTGCAAATCTCAGTAGTGTTGCTATGGAAAATTCTCATGGGTGATTGCCACCCTCGTGAGATTCACCCCTTCTTTCACCTATTTTTTCCTTATTTTGTTTATTTCAGTTCACATTAAAGAAAGCCAAAACTTGGTGCATAAAAGAAGTAGATAATAAAAATTAAAACACTCAAATATTATCCAGCAATATGTGCACACAGAAACTTTAACTATTAATGTAAAACAGTTGATCTGATCAGCTTGCTCCAATCAGTACCACGAGTGGGAATAACAAATAGTGAGCTTGAGTGAGTCCCAAAGAAATACAGTGTTAGGGAAAAATAATGGTGGCAGTATAACCCTAATCACTGCCATCATCACCACCTGCCTCAAAGGAGAGACCACTAGTAGAAAAATATTGGTGTGGAGAAGTAACACCTTGTTTCCAGGCTGACCACTGGGTAATATTTCCCCTTCCTGTTCGTTTCAAAGTTCACAATATGTCACAGCCACAGACCCTACTTCTAAAAACCTGCTCAGGCAAGCCTTAATGTCCCCAGTGCCATAAATGTATAGCTTTCTAAACTTGAGGTTAACATCTCCATAACTTTTCACTCTTTATTTTGCCTACTTTGGTATTGAAATGGTAAGGTAATTAGAAATGAAGTGAAACAGACAGAGTACTTCAGTTTATGGATAATGTTTAAGGAGCACTCCCACTCTTCTAATTCAGTTACTTTCAGTTACTGAACTGTGAAAATCTCTCAATGTTTTGCAGCATCTTTTGTACAAAACTAATTTTCACAAGATTATTATCAAATAATTTTCATCATATGTGCCCATAAGGTACTATTGAAAATAGTATCGAGGGTACTTATCCTTAAGGTGAACTAATTAACATGGAAATTAACAGAAAATTATACCAGCTGTTAATAAGAAAAAGCTCTTTCTAGCTGAAGGTCTATACAACCTATTGAAAAGCAAAAAGTTCAATACATGCATGCATACTAAGAGATATCAGGTATTTTTTAATACAGTTAATCAACTTCAGAAGGTACTGAATTTCACACAGCCAAAAAACCAAAAATATGTTTGTATTGCAAAGGTTCTAATTTCTTTGAAACAGAAGCAACACAAATGAGGCTCGGGTAACTTAGATTTTTTTTTTTAGTTAAATTTCCACAATTCTATTCATCTTTCTATTTTCCACAATAACATAAAATGTATCTGTTCTGTTGTTTTCATTACATACTACTTTTGACTTAGGTCTGTGAAGATTCTCAGTGAGGCATGAAAATAAGTTTTATAAGTACCCCAACAAAGTCTTAGAATATTAACAATATTTTTCAAATAATATCCAATATTATACAGGTTAGCAGAATATAATATTTAAGACCTTTCAAACATATTAGAAATTTGTAGCTTCTATTGACCTCCTAGCAAAAGGTATTAGAACAATAACTTTCCTTTTTACTTGCAAATATTTTTAGTTATTTTGTAGGTGTTTGCAAATCCATGTCTTCATTTACCATTAATTGACAATAGAGACAGTATAAAAACTCTTAAGTTTGTGAAAGGACTAAATGCCTATTTGAAATTAATTTGTTGTGGTATAATGAATTAAGTTACAACGTAAGTTTAAAATAGTTAATTTAGCTCATACCTTGATAAACAGCTTTGAATCCTGGTGAGCCAATGCTGTCATCAGATTGTAAATGAAGCCACATCTGGTTGCTCATGCTCACAATAAGATCAGGAACACTAGATCCAGTGAGCCTGTATGTAGGATAAATGGCAAAGTCATTTGTAGTTACACTATTATAACTATTACTACTACTACTACTACTACTACTACTACTACTACTACTACTACTACTACTACTATTACTATCACAACCACTACGACAAAACAGGCTTTTGAACTATTCACATCCTGTTTTAATCAGTTGTTTTTTGACAAAATTAACTATTCTATGTGAAATAGAACAATGTGAAGCAATAGAAAAAGATATTTTCAATGACTGCATTCAACAATGATTAAACACTTCTAATACAGCTGTTCCTACCTAAAGTTTTCATTAAGTAATTAAGTTGTAAGTGATGAGAGTGACTGTATGAAATAGTTTTCACCTGTTTGGATGAGTATTGCTTTTCTGCCATTCTTTCTAAAAGTGAAGAAAATTGCTTTACATGCCTTACAGCCTGTGTGTCCAGAACTTACTACAATCAAATCTACTCTGTTCAAATAACTCACAATGATCTCTCAAACTTCAGGGAAACTTCTATTTCTCACACAATAATGTGTGATAGCTATGTATAGATAAGTTCAGTGCAGTGTACAACACATGTAAGGCAAACTGGTGAATCCCATCATAAAACTTCAGCCCTTGTCAGTTGGGTCACTGATACATCTATAATTCTGGTATCAAAAAGTTGTGTGTCAAAAAGAATCATTAAGAAAAAGATTACTTCTTAATAGTGAAAAACTATTATTAGTTTTTCTAATTATGCACTATTAGTGCATAATTGGGCTCTAGTCCTGAACAACCGTTCAGATCCTGATGATAGGTATATAGTTTTACGAAAAGTAGTGGGAAAAGTCACACATAAAAAGCGGCTGTAGAATCTCACTAACTAAACTTTTATCAGATGCAAACCAGAAAATTCTCTTTCTTCCAACCACTTCCAATCAGTCTTGATTATGCAAAAAAAAAAGAGTTAAGTAGGCATGAATTAAGTAAAACTAATAATGTGCCAAACCAAGATAACTTGTTCCAGAAGCAAAATTTCTCAAGAAAACAGTGTATGGATTATTCCAAAAACGTATTATTTTAATATAGTAAACCAGATAATACTGTTACAACTTGAATGCAAAGACATAATAAAAGGAGAGGCTGAACAGAAAAAAGGTGAGAAGTGAGGAACCATGAGACAAGTTGTAGGAATTCTTTCTGTCTTCAGTCAAGGTTATGAACAAGAAACTATATATACCGTATCTACAATAATTTTGGTTCTTACTCAGATATATTGAAAATTAAATTTAAAACCACAATCCCCGTATGAGAAGAATGAACTTAATAATGACTAGTGAACATAGCACCTGGAACTGCTGCTAAAATGGCTGAGTTTGCTCTAATGTAGTCCATAAGATTTCTGGTTATGACCTGTTAGTAAGTATTTGATTACTATGGTACTATAGGTGCAGAAAAGGAGGAAAAAAATATAAATCCATTATAGCTCAGCATATGCAAACATGCAAACAGTGCTTAGCTTGGATAAGTAAGGAAATCAAGAAACAATGATAAATAGCTTAGTTGTTCAGTTTGACCTGTGTAAGAATGAAAATAAAGCAACTGCTTAGTCTGAAAACTGAGCTGCTTACCAAACTAATTGGGAGCTCTACAGGTTCAAAATGATGCTAGGTATAGTCAGAATATTGAACATTCTCTTGCTGATAAAATAATGAATGTAGATAAAGTTGGGACATTCATTTAAATGAATAATATAGCCAGCATAAGAAAGGAAGATACCTCACCAGACAGTGAGTAACATAAAACAAAAGTAGTTTAGGAGATGCCTGCAGAAATACATATATAAAGAAAGAAAATGTAAAGATTATGCATACATTGAAGGACAACTGGAAACTCGTGATTTTTCTGCAAAAATTTCTCAGTGGCTGTTTAGATGTGTAAACGTTTTGCATTACCAACTAACAACTGCTTACATGTCTCTTTTTATACTCAATAATCTGATTAATGTATGGCACCTACACTGATAATTCCTGAGCACAGATAAGATGAACCATGAAACTCTAAGTCTTTTTGAGTAGGATGGAATACTTTCAATTAATATAAATGTCTCTACAGAATGCAAGCAAAAAGAAAAAAAAAAGAAAGAAAAAAAAGCAAATAAAAAGCCACAATTGAATAAGGCAAACTCATAATATAGGCAGAGTCTTCTCCCTTCAAAATGCCAGTGGTCTATCCATAGATGATAGATATGAATAAAACAAAACACAATTACTTCCTCAGATTCACATCTAGGGGTATAGGAAGAGGGCCAAAAATGGGAAGGGAAGGGAAGGGAAGGGAAGGGAAGGGAAGGGAAGGGAAGGGAAGGGAAGGGAAGGGAAGGGAAGGGAAGGGAAGGGAAGGGAAGGGAAGGGAAGGGAAGGGAAGGGAAGGGAAGGGAAGGGAAGGGAAGGGAAGGGAAGGGAAGGGAAGGGAAGGGAAGGGAAGGGAAGGGAAGGGAAGGGAAGGGAAGGGAAGGGAAGGGAAGGGAAGGGAAGGGAAGGGAAGGGAAGGGAAGGGAAGGGAAGGGAAGGGAAGGGAAGGGAAGGGAAGGGAAGGGAAGGGAAGGGAAGGGAAGGGAAGGGAAGGGAAGGGAAGGGAAGGGAAGGGAAGGGAAGGGAAGGGAAGGGAAGGGAAGGGAAGGGAAGGGAAGGGAAGGGAAGGGAAGGGAAGGGAAGGGAAGTAAGTGGGAGAAAACAACCCCTCCCCCCCTCAAAAAAAAAGAAAAATAAGCAAAAAGCAGAAATCAATAAAACGTAGAGTGGTTTTTGGTGGTGGTGGTGGTAGTTTTCTGTCTGGTGGGGTTTTTTGGTGTGTTTTTGTTTGCTTGCTTTGGTTTTGTTTGGGGTTTGTTTTTGTTTTGTTTGCTGGTTTGGTTGGGGTTTTGTTGNGTCAGAATATTGAACATTCTCTTGCTGATAAAATAATGAATGTAGATAAAGTTGGGACATTCATTTAAATGAATAATATAGCCAGCATAAGAAAGGAAGATACCTCACCAGACAGTGAGTAACATAAAACAAAAGTAGTTTAGGAGATGCCTGCAGAAATACATATATAAAGAAAGAAAATGTAAAGATTATGCATACATTGAAGGACAACTGGAAACTCGTGATTTTTCTGCAAAAATTTCTCAGTGGCTGTTTAGATGTGTAAACGTTTTGCATTACCAACTAACAACTGCTTACATGTCTCTTTTTATACTCAATAATCTGATTAATGTATGGCACCTACACTGATAATTCCTGAGCACAGATAAGATGAACCATGAAACTCTAAGTCTTTTTGAGTAGGATGGAATACTTTCAATTAATATAAATGTCTCTACAGAATGCAAGCAAAAAGAAAAAAAAAAGAAAGAAAAAAAAGCAAATAAAAAGCCACAATTGAATAAGGCAAACTCATAATATAGGCAGAGTCTTCTCCCTTCAAAATGCCAGTGGTCTATCCATAGATGATAGATATGAATAAAACAAAACACAATTACTTCCTCAGATTCACATCTAGGGGTATAGGAAGANTTTGTTTGCTGG
Organism: Leptocoma aspasia; assembly: GCA_013399835.1. Taxonomy (NCBI): domain Eukaryota; kingdom Metazoa; phylum Chordata; class Aves; order Passeriformes; family Nectariniidae; genus Leptocoma; species Leptocoma aspasia. The sequence goes on along the minus strand of VXAX01004648.1, from coordinate 1,509,444 downwards.
TTTGGTTGGGGTTTTGTTGTTCTTTCTGTTTGGTTTTATTCCTTGAGACCATTGATAGAACTACATTCTTCAACTAGGATGAAAGATAGAGCAGATCAAATGTTTAGGGAATGCAGATCTGTCTACCAACACATGCTGTTACTGACTCTGAGTTTGTCCCAGTCTGAAATTATCTCAAGGTCAGATCATGTGCAAGTTCAAGAACAGAGATTTGCAGCCATTCAGGCAGTTTGGCTGGTGCTAACCTCATTTCATGTGGACGTGAACCTTGGTTTCATCTTGACATGAAGGAAATTAAGAATGTTGAGGCAAACTTAAGCTGAGCTTCTCATTACTCTGAACAGATCAAAGTCAGAAAAGGCAACTCTAAAAGAAAGCAATTTTTTGCAACAGCTTGCTCTCTGCTTAGTTATCCCCAAGAAGTCAGATCCAAGCTATTGAGAATGGTCTCCAGGACCAGAGATGTTGGTTTTTAACAGTTATGAAAGGGTAGCTCTTTTCCAAGCCCCCAGTAATTTCCAAACTTTGTATGAATAGAAGAAAAGGATAAAGGTTTACTAAAAACCATTTTGCTACCATGGATGTTTTTACTGTGTACTGAAATAGCTGACATAATTAATTGGTTTTTAGTCACTAATGTACAGTTTCTTCTTTGTATTGAAGGAAAAACAACTAACCAGGAAATAGTTAAAAGATTCATGGTCTAAGGGAATATTTTTTTTTTAAATTAAGCTTTAATGTAAGTGCTGCACAAAAAACATAAACCATTATGTTTGGAGGCAAAGCAGACCTTCTAAAACAATGTGTTATTTTAATACACAAGAATTTAAAAACAGAAAACAGCACATTGCAGGAAAAATTCTGACTGATAAACTTCACCTCACATATGATGATCATTAATGAATTATTTTGAAAGGGTAGTCACTAGTTTTAGCCAAATTCTGTTAAATAGAATAAATAACTGCTTTCAAAACTTTATAACCTAAGCATATTTAGATTACTATTAAGTAAGTTGTATTACTGTTTTCCAGAGCTAAACATCTCAGCCTATATAATTCATGAATACTACTAAATTTTCCAGCAAGTAAGAATTACAGATGAAGAATTGTTAAAAATCATAAAATTGATGTGAATATCCCCCTTTATTTATTTTAGCTATTGATGATTAGTTTACTATAAATATTAAAATTAAATACTTTAATAAATTAAAACCCAACAGGCCCTTAATTAATATGCAAACTAGACTCTCAAAGGCCTGTTGAGCCATGTTGTGACATGACAATTTTCTGCTAAGCTGAAAGATTCAAATACTTAGAATTAGATTTGAATTTAGAAAGGTATTTATTTTGGCATATTGTTTTCAAACTAAATCATAAAAGCTACAAAGTTTTAGAATCAGATGCATGAGATTCTACAGTGATATTCTGCATAATTTCTGCAAAAATTTGGGCATTTTGTCTGCCAACAGTAGCTTGAAGAGTGTAAGAAAAGCTGTATTATTTCTTTAAGATACTCTGAGAAATTTACAAATTAAATCTAGTCAGAAGAGTCTTCACTGTAAGCTCCTTTATTCTCCTGGGATGAATAAGAAACTGCAAGGTGCTGCTCAAAGCTCATTAAATGTAACAGATGTTATTAAAACCAACTAATAAAAAATTTTGATAAGAAAATCACTCTGACATTTAGTTATGAACTTTCTCATGATAATATATCTACAAGTGGACCTAGTGTTTTATGAGGGATGTTACTTTGCATTTACAGAAGACCCTCTGAAAAGCAAGTGAAATGGCCCATATCTGTGATGCTGTTTAAATATAACATATTTCTTAATGCATGACACAACTCAGTGTTTAATTACTTCAAGAACACTGTCTCAGTAGAAATTCAGATCCATTATTAATTATCATGAGACTATAGTTTTGTCTTTGGGCCTTCCTGTATTCCAGTGTATTTCAGTTATTAATCATTTCGTTTCTCAAACTATTTTCAGTGTAATGCTAGTTTTGCTACCCAAAAGGCAGATAAATTTATTTGCATAGATTTCTCTTTCATCAAACATACAATTTACAATAAAGATGGTAGGACCAACACTGTACCATAATCCTAAGTGATGGGCTGTGGAGTAATAGAGATAAAATATTTTAGTCAAAAAAAAATACTGAAGAAATGGTTAGAAGTAAAGTGTGTCTCTAGTGAGACCATTGTACAAGTTCTAGAAATGCCAGTGATGGATTTAGAAGTGGGTGTCTGCTACACTATTTTTAAAACGTTATTAAAGTGAAAAAAAGTTATAGGAGATGATTTTATTATGGAGTGCTGCTTATTAAATAGCAATTAATATGAACAAATAATATTTTACTTTTTTATTATTATTTTTTGCGCAGTCATGGAAAATAGATGTGGACTAGGTAGTTACAGGCTAAATGGCTTCAAATGGAAAGTTAAAAAAAATAAAATTGACATGTAATTTTAATTTTGACATAATTTTGGCAAATTTTGACATATGAAGTATGCACAGCGTAGAAAACAGAATTAACAGTTTGGGATAGTAAATTTACTACTTAAAGACTTGACTCTTAAAGAGTTTTGCAATCCCTATGGGCAAAAACGTATCTCAATTAAAAAAGAAAAAACTGCAAACCCTTTTGTCATAGTTACAAGTAGTTAAATCAACTTCACCAGAAGGACTGTTGCATTATAAAACTGGTCTGCTAAATACAAGAAAAAATAAACTTAGGTGTGGAAATCCATTCCATGTTCATGTTTTTCTTGTTAGTATAATGTGTAAGCTCTCAAAACAGGGTTTTTTTTGTTTGCTTTCTTTTTTGTTTTTTTCCTTTTTTCATTTTCAGATACTCAGAATATAGAATTCAACTTACTCAGTAGCAGCTACTTGGTATTGCAACCCAAGAAAAACAAGTATTGAGCAAATAATTCAATAATTTTCCATCATACCTTTTAAGCCAAATTAAACTAGGGGTTTTCTAAGAACGGAACAGTTCAGAAATTTATTATTTTCAATTAAAAATTTATATATTCCTAAACCAATACATATAATAAAATTATTGTCCTCAGATTTCTCCCTGCAAAAGCATTCTAGTTTATTTAAAATAAAAGGTGTGGATGTTAAGAGCATTAATTTGCTATAATTAAGTAAAGGAAACATGGCAATTATTTATATGGATTAAAACCCTCTTAAAATATAAAATTACAATGGATTATTTTTCACAAATGTGTTCAACACTGTCTTTATGCAACAGATTTTTATGCTACGTCAAGTAATGTTATTATGACATAAATGCTGCTAGCTTCTCTTATTTAGTCCTTGATAATTTATCAAATCTGTAATTTTGTCCTGTGTTTGGTGACCAGGATTCACGTGATAACTTAACCCTCTAAAAGCGACAGCCAAAATATCTTGTTAACCACATAACTCTCATTATGCAGTAAGAAAAAATGGGCATATGGAACAAAAATAAGATGGTTACTGTAGATGAGATTAATTAATCTTTACAGGGTTCCTACTTTTCTGTTACTGCAGACAGTATTGAAGAGCTGTATATTAAGAGCAGCTATCTAGTCTGGAATTTTCCTTCAAATTTATCTAAATTCCAACCCTGCCAATATATGACATTATATTATATTATTCCATAAAGCATGTTTAAATTTACTGAAAAGTGTACTATGTCCTTTCACTAAAATTTTATACACAAATCCAATTTTGAATATTCAAATTTTGAGATCAATCAATGCCTTATTTTTTATACAAGTGGTATCTTCTGTTTGCTAAAATCCAAGCCTTTTATTTTTTTATTTCCTTAATTGCTTGTGAATACCGTTACAGTTATACAGGTAGTTCTTGTTTTTTAAAGGAAGCCTTTTTTTTTCCTTTAAAAAATTCAATTTGCAATTTTTAGTCCTTAATGTTGAAGCCTATAAAGATGCTACTAATGATTTGGAGTGAACTTTGAAATGAACAATCTTTGACAGCACTTGAATTTTAAGCTTACATTAGTTTTCAAATTCCATACATTGCGTATTTAAGTAGATATATCCTGGCCTGGAAGAAACAACATGACAGCAAATTTCCAAGGAAAATTTTTGAAGTTGTGTACTTACACATACAACACTGTTCTGGTATCACCAACTTTCCCAGCATCTCCAACAGTAAGAGTATCATAGCCTCTTTCCAGTTCAAACTCTTCAAAAGCAAGCTTTATGACCTATTAAAATTAAATAACTCAGTTACTTCAAAAAATTCCACATGTTATCTAACCTGTTCCATTCTTCAATTATTTGCCTATTATACATCAAATAATGACGCAATAATTATTTCAGTTAGTCTTATTTTATTTTTGATAGATACCTAGAAAGAGCAAAAGTGCAGAATCTTCTGTGTCTTCTCTTACATACATAGGAGCCATAATGCTTTAGAAGTATCACTAAGTACTAAGATACAAAGATGCCATTCACCACTAACTGATGAGAGCTGTTCATTATTGAAGTAAGAAATCTTTTTTTCTTTTTTTAACTGCACTAGCTATATAAAAATTGTATAGCTAGTTTTAGAAGTATATTAAATCAAAATCTGTTGAATTATACAATAACAAGGTAGAACATATGAACTACCAATTCATAAAAGATGGAGGAGGCTGGTTCACAGAAATTTAAAAGCATGAATTTCCTTGCATAAATTACTAACATTAACCTGGGATTCCACATAATGTCTAGTCATGAATTGCCAAGAAAATTACAAATGTATCTCTGAGAATTCTTTGAAAAGTTATTTATGAAACCATAATTTTTAAGATAAAATAAAGTATGGAAATGGACTTAGTTTTGTATAAAAGAACAATTCTAAGGCAAGCAATTTTATAGTTCAGTATTGATGAGTAGTTGCAGCTGGTATATACGTACACATATATCAGGACATTTTACCTTTTTGTAATTTCATACAAAATGTTTCTGTAAACAACTTGACACAAAAGTGCAGAGAGTCAGTGATTTTCCACAAAATTATTCATTTTATCTTTATTCTAACTTTTGGAGATGTTCAGACAACATCAGCCATTGCATGTAATGCAGTTAATTTTTCTTCTGCTTTGTGGATAGAAACAGCATTTGGATCAGATTTGAGCTTTCAGCACAAGCCTTATTATGCTGCTTTTTTTGGAAGAAACACATGAAAAATCATGTTTTCCATCCACTTAAGTTTATTGCTATGTGATCATCAAGGCAGAATTAATCTCAATCAAAATTTAACCCTGTAAAAAAAGCATCGTCCAAGCTAAGCTAGTTGTTTAAACTTTGTCAGCATTAAAAAAGAATGCCAGGCCACCTCATTTCTGTGTTGGAATTGGAGAAGCCTGGTACAATGAGCTGTAGAGTGGAATTTACACCACTAGACTAAGTGATCTTTACATTGTACCATGTTGCTTTTGTTTGTAACCCAAAAAAAACCCTACAAGTAGAGAAAATCCACAGCCCTTCCATCATCGACTGGGGGGGGTCATCTAAAAGGAGATCAGGTTGGATCTGCCTTTCCTAAAGCCCTGCTGCCAGGCTCTCACGCCTTGGTTGTCCATTGTTTCACTAATCATATGATTTTCAGGCAACATGCTGCAGATAAAACAATATACATTTCCATCTTCTCCTGATGTGCCTTCTAGTATTCCTAGATTATATCAGCAGTTAACATGCAAAATTTTATTATTAAATCAATACTAATAAAGCCAAAATGAAGCAAAAAGTTATGTAGAAGCACAAAAAGAGAGTTGTTCCTAGAAAGAAAAATAACCGCAAGACTTTTAATGCAATTATTATTTCATATGAAGGAGGAAACCTGATAGAATATTCCATTAAAATATATGGTAATGTATTATTTAAATAATACATTTGGTTCGACTGCAAATAATACATTTGGTTAGACTCACAAATTCTTTTACACAACAATTTAAAAACAAATATGAATGTTCACCTCTTTAATGCTAAAATAAGTTAGAAAAAAAAAAAGTAATTGGATATAAACCATAAATGAAAGTTTTAAACTTCTGGCTAAGCATATAGGAAACATGACAAGAAACATTCCTTTATGGGAGATACATTGTTAAGATATATTACATACTATTAAACAAAATCTTGTTATCTTCGTTTCCATGATAATTGTAATTCTATGCTAACACACAAAATGTTTTGGAAAGACCTTCAAATGGTTGAGAGTTAAGAGGATTAATTTAAATTCCTTCAATCTGACTCATAAAAACACATAAACAGTAAGCACCCAGTCTAATCATTGCTCTTTATCGTCGTGGTCCATGCATTGAAGAAAGGACTCTTGACGACAAATTCAGAAGGCTAAAATGATTTATTAAAATGACTCCATAATTCTAATATATTTCTATATCTGCTCAGCAGAGAGCATTCCATGCTCCTGCTGCTGCTTCGTCCAGGAAAATGTGTGCGAATAGTTTACAATATCAGAAAGATAAAGTAATTTCAGTTCAGTCTCCTCATAGGTAGGAGGAGGCCAACCAATTCCATGTCCTTGAAGAACAGACACAGATATTTTGTTTACAGAAAGCTTATACAGAGTAAAAGACAGCAAAAGGATGTTCTCCCATGGGAAAATGATCAGAAGGCTCACACACAGAGAAACTTATAATATGTTCATAGCAACAGCTCTTTGCAGTCAGTGGACAGAAAATGTCACTCTTCTGTCATAACATTTCCTGGGTTGGACAGAACCCACAAGGATCATTGAGTCCAGTTCCTGGCCCTGCACAAGAGAGCCCCAAGAGCCACACCATATACCTGAGACTTGGTGCTGTGACCGCTTCCCTGGGGAGCCTGTTCCAGTGCCCAACCACCCTCTGGGTGAAGAACCTTTTTCTAATATCCAACCTACACCTCCCCTGATGCAACTTCAGGCCATTCCCTTGGTCCTGTCACTGGTCACCACAGAGAAGAGATCAGGGTCTGCCCCTCCTCCTCCCCTCACAAGAAGCTGTAACTGCAGTGAGGTCTGCCCTCAGTCTCCTCCAGGCAGAACAGCCCAAGTGCCCTCAGCTGCTCCTCACACAGCTTCCCCTCAAGCCCCTTCACCATCTTTGTTGCCCTCCTTTGTACGCTCTCTAATAGTTAAATGTCCTTTTAATACTGTGGTGTCCAAAACTGCCCCCAGCACTTGAGGTGAGGCTGCCCCACGGCAGAGCAGAGCAGGACAATTTCCCTTGCCCGGCTGCCCATGCTGGGCCTGATGCCCTCCAGGACAGAGTTGGCCCTCCTGGCTACCAGGGCACTGCTCACTCATATTCAGCTTGCCATTGATCAGGTCCTCCAGGTCCATTTCCACAGCTTGATTCCAGTTTCTTCTCTATACATACACTCAGGATTGCTCCATCCCAGGTGTAGAATCCAGCGCTTGGCCTTTCTGTGGCAAGTTGAACTTCCTATGGTTGTTGATTGTCCAATACTCTAATTTATTGAGGTCCGTTTGCAGGGCCTCCCTGCCTTTGAGGGAGTCAACAGCTTGTCCCAGTTTTGTATCATCTGCAAACCTACTCAGTATTCCTTCCAGTCCTGCATCCCAGTCATTTATGACAATGTGGGAAAGAGCTGGGCTGAGGATGGAGCTCTGTGGAACCCCACTAGTCACGGGTCCCCAGTCTGGTGTCACCCCAGTCACTGTCACCCTTTGTGCCCAAACCATGAGCTGATTGCTCACCCATCACATGATGTGTTTATCTAGCTGAGTTCTGGACATTTTGTCCGGAAGGATCCTGTGAGACACAGTATTAGAAAATTTACTGAAATCCAAAACGATCACATCAACTGGCTTCCCTTGATCAACTATGTGGGGTACCTTATCATAAAAGGAAATTAAGTGTGTGAAGCAGGACTTTCCCCTCATGAGGAACTGCTCGCTGTGACCATTGACTGTGTTGTCCTTTGGGTGTCTTTCAATAATTCCGGGAATAATCTCCTCCAAAATTTTACCAAGCACTTAAGTGAGACTGACAAAAGTCATATTACCTGTCTTAAGGTGCAGCAAAATACCATTTAGAATCACTGTTTCTAATGAATATATGGGAGTTTTGATGACTATGGGAAACTAATATTTATCCATATCTATTTGTTTAAAATTTGTGTGTAGAAAAACCTTTGGATCGTTAGAAGAATTTTTAAGATTTGTTAGATGGCAGATTGAAGAATGCAAGACAGTTTTATATGGATATAGATACGAGTACAGCATAGGAAAAAATTATGAGGATTGAATAATATCACAGTATATCACAATATACTACATATGTGGTTAAACAATATTGATTCATATACCAAGAGAGGAAAAAAGCAGCTCTGAGGTGCTTATCTACATTCAATTTTGTTTTGCAATTAAAAATTCCAGTAATACTAATTTGACCATCGCCATTTACATATGCTTAATATGAACATATTAAATGAAGAAAATAATTAATTTTCATTTAGAAAAACTGGAAATATGAAAATTGCTTCCAAACATATTATATTTATTTCTGGATGATTAGTTACATTCTTCTTACAGAAGAATTATCCTATTTTCTTTCTGAAAGGTATGAGACAAAATTCCCTTGTAAGCAATTCAGAATGATTACTTCTTATTAGATAAATAGACTGTGAAAACAGAAAACAAGAAAAAGCTTAAAAATATGAGACACCTAAGGAGGTACCTATATGAAAGTTCTGCAAGTGAATTTGTCATGATTAGTTTTTCATTTGAAACATTTTCCTTTACCCTAGACACTCCCATACTTTATATTTCTGCTGCCATAATTGCTGTTGCAAGCAGTGGGTAAAGGCAGCACCAGAGTTGTAGGAAATGCCTGTATGGACATTCTGCCTGGAGGAAGCGATAGGGCACACAGCAGTGCTACACCTCCAAAACATCTAGGTGTGCATGTTCTTTTCACTGCTAAAAAGACCTGTTTTAGCATTACTTATATATGTTATAAATGTATGCATAAGAAGTAATAAGAGCAGTGAATTTTGTTTTAAGATGCAAGAAGAAATGAAAACTCCTCGTAAGATATCTGTTATATTTACAAGCAGACCAAGCCAAAAACTTCAAAACAGCATAAATATGCTTATAGATGTATCTTATCTTATCCCCCCAAAAATGAAAACAAACCTAACAAAGAAAAAAAAATTAAAAAAAACCTACAAAGAAACAACAAACCAACAAAAATGAACAAAAAATCCTCCAAAAAACCACAAAAAAACAAACCCAAAACAACAAAACAAAAACAACAAAACAAAAAAAACCCCAAACCAACCCACAACAAAAAGAAAAACTGAAAGGTATGAGACAGTACATGCTTGAAGAAACATTTCTTAAAGATGAGAAAATACAGTGAGACAATTTGTTGCCTGAGTAAAACTACAGTACCATACATTAAAATCAGAAAATAAAACAGTCCTGAGTATCCATGATTAGAAGTTTTAAAATAATAAAACCAAAATGTGTTAGTTATAAAGTCTTTTTATGAAAGCTGTTTGCAACTGTCTTAGGTTATTCCATTTACAAATGTAACAGTATTTAATGTAACAGTATTTTCTTTCAAATGTAACAGTATTTTCCTATTTTGCATCTTCTCCCCGCTGCTATGTAAGCATTTAAAGTAGCATAAATATTCAATTTTTTTTTTATTCTGTCATTTCATTTATGGACACCTCATGCTTAAAGGGATTTTAAAGCAAAAGAAAGCATTTCTATAGACACAAACATGGAAATACTGCTATAGTTTTTCAGATCCCTAATTATTTATTAAAATTTTTAGAAGAATGGAGTCAGGTTCTTAAAGTAGAGCTTAAAACCTATTTAGAGCTTGGAGCACCTATTTCACTTAAAGAACAACATAATATAGAAGCAAGGTCAAAAGACAGTGCCAGTATTAGGGAACACATAGAAGAATCCAGTATTACTTAAAACTCTCAAAACTCCACTGTTTCCCTAGCCCAACTCTCCTACAGGGATAGCTCTTGAAGTTTTAAGAGGCAATGTAATTATGGCCAAAATCCAGAGGAAGAGGAAACATAAAAAATTGACTACAAATAGTTTTAAAACTAGGTAACTCTAATGCACAAATTTTATGGGTGATTAATTGTGAAACATGGCATAACATTTTTTCATATTCCTTTGTAAATCAAGTTATTAATTTCCCTCAAAGCCCTTAAAAAAAGGTAAACCATTTATCCCAGCCATATTATTCATAATTTGGCATAGGTACAGCTGCAATTATTAAGATGCAAAATTAATAATATGTAACTACCAGGTTGAAATAGGCCCCAACCAGACAAAATAAAATTGATGCCAATACAAGGGCCTGTCCTGTAAAATTTTAATACCTTTGTTTTTTGTTGAATGGCTACAAACTTATTGAAAACACTTAGATTATTCTGTTCTTTATTTTAAAGAAATATTGAAGGCTTTTTGTATTACCATTATCCAACAATTGCAGTTCCTTTAAAAGCAATTATAAAAAGAAATTTGCTTATTTTTCAATATTGCCATTATAATTTATATTCCTCATCCTCAGAAATTTATTTGACTTGAAAATTAACCTAATAACCACACCTGGTAGAAATTAAACAAAGATAAGAAGGAAATAACAGTAATAATATACCATATAATAGTAATAATATAAAACAAAAAATGTTGACACTGTATTAAAAAAAGGAGGAAAAGAAGTAAAATCACAATAAAAAATCATACAAAAATCAAAAAGTTTGTTTTATGATGACTATTATCCGGTGACTGCTCCATGCCTGGAATATTTCTCAAGTAAGTAAACACAGATTGCCTTTTTCCCCACAGCTTTTCTTTCTTTGGATTGCCATTGATAACACAGATAATTTTGAATGCACTCACCATATCCCACATAGCCCTTCCTCAGCAAGCTAATTAAGCCAAATAATTTGAGATCTTTGGAAGAAAACAATAAGAACAATCTTAAGAAAAACCAGTTCATTTTGTTTATGTAGTACAATTTATGAAATGATTTGACACTAATCTTAGACTACCCCAAAAAGGAAGACTGATATATAGATCAAAAGGATTGACATACATTGGCTGAAAGCTAAACCTATAAAAAAATAGAGAATTAATTGGAAAAATGAGAATAACAAAATTCTTGATAATATGAAGTGCCATTTTTAGTGGTAGCTGTTGATTATGTAAAATAGATCTACAACTAATCAGTAACTTAAGGAATTTTAAATACATCCATAGTAAGGGAATGAGTATATTTTTAGGCACAGTTTCTTTTGTAGAGGGAGACATAAAAAAAAAAAAATCCCATAATGATGATTTCAGACCTGCTACAATCTGTTACTTAGTCAGAGAAGCAGCTTGTTGCCAAGTTAGATTTTAATCTTCAGCTATAGTGCCTAAACATCATGTCAAATTTCACTTTGCCATCCTAATCATTGAAACATTTTCCTTCTTCGCTTTTCAGTTTGTTTGATATGTATACAAATATGTTGCCATTTCTAAGTACACAGAAAAGTATACAGCATTAAAATTTAAGCTATGAATATTTCACATTTATGTGAGCCATATTTTTAATGAATTATCAATCCATTTGATTTAGGTTTGAAAGATAAAATTAAAACAATAAAAAGCAGAATTGCAAGAGGAGATAATTATTCATATGTTCACACTAAAAGTTTGGAATTTACCACTTTTGGACAATTTTAGACAAGGCTCTGATGTAGTAGGATGATCTATTTCTCATTTTCTGCCAAAGGAAAATGACAAATATATGGCTTTCATTTTTGCTCCTGCTGCTGCTCCAACTGTCAGTAGGAAACAAATATGGAAATACAAGCTTTAAAGAAATATTATGTCATTTTTTTTAAACTGAAAAATGGAAAAGAAGTCAAAAAAAGTATGCATCTATTTATTTGCCATTCATGAAAAATAATTCTGATTGTGCTAATTGTATCATTGGAAATCTTTTTCAAAACATTTTAAAGAAATACTTTTAAGTTTGTTGTTCAAAACCAGGTCTGAAAATACTGTTCTTTAAATTTGAAAATTAAAAGCTCCAACTAGCGTTTGTTAAAAACAAATTACACTTAAACTAAGAACACATGAATTACCGGATAAGAACTGTGACTTAAATAAAGGCTGAGAATATCATTTATTAAATTAACACGTCCGGTTTTTTTACCTTAGAAATTTAAGCAGGAGAAATATACTTTGTTTACCCCATTTGACTGTTGTCTTTCTTCGTAAAGTCTTTAAAGAGTAGGTTAATTTTATTAATGAATTCAAAGTGCATATGAAGCTTGATAGAGCACATGAAATAAAGGTCTACATGAAGAAGTATTTAAGTATCAAGGGTGCATATGTATCTATACACAAACTATTCTCTAGACAGGGCCCTCTGTCAGAATCCAAAGTGTTAAATCTCAGCCCTACTATTATTATTGTGTAGTCTTTAAAGCAATTAATTTCAATTCCTTGAAAATTATTTATTTAACAGCATAATTCCTCAAGAAGTTTCCAATATTTTAATTCTTCTTACTTAAACTTCATGTGAAACATGAACCAAACACAGAAAACATTCAAATTTCAGAAAACTTTTAAAAAATATAATTAATTCTATGTGTCTCAACTCAAATATCATTGTACAATATTCACCAAGGGAATTCAAATACCTTTGTAATGACATGTGGGTCAGTGGAATGTCCAGGAGATAAAAGTAACAAAATAACAAAGCACATTTGCATTTGTGACCATAAACAAAAAATTAACTATGGGAAATCCATACAAACTAAGTAGTTCTAAGTCAAACATTGTTTGAACGTGTTGGATAAATCCTTTATTTCATGCATTCTAACACTATGAAACGTATTTTAAAGATAATTTCCTGCAGTATTAACCACCTGTCAATAGTAGCAGAAAGGCCCATAAACACCGGCTTTCTTTGAGAAGCAGAGTACTCGAGCTTGTTGGTTTCTTGTTATTATGGCATAATAGTTCCTAGAGCACAAACTATTTCATTTAGAAGGGTGACACATCTTGCCATCACACTCTATGGTGCAAAAAGGCAATTGAAGTGAATACTGGAAAGCCTCCAGAGGTACAAGGAGATGCCAAAATATTTATAGAAGGAAATGCCTCAGAAAAATACAATGTGACAGCCAAATTAATTCACTAGAAATGTATACAACTACTGTTTGATGGTATTTAAGATAGAGACTGGAAAGGTCTGGGCTGTACTGAGCCAAGTTAGAAACTCTGATAAAGCAGGTATGTTTACTGTGCTAATGGAAGGTTGCATTTATGGGATTTTAAGAGGAAAACTAAGTAATGTGTCAGCATAAAGTGTTTCTTTCTTTGGACTAAATTCAGATGTCCTCACACTCAGATATTTTCTGTCATATAAGATGTCTTTGCATCTTGTCTAACTGCCTCCCTAGAGGGATATGGATTTTCCTGTGTCATACAAGTCAGCCTTGCTTGTAACATCCTGAATACCTGAGCATCTCATACAGTAGCAGATACTTGAGGATGGACAAACACATTGTATCCTTGGTGTACTGAAGTTTTGATATAGAAAAACTCTTAATTATAATGCTACAACATATAAACTGCTTATATATACATTTATACATACAAAATATTTATATATATGATGAGAATGAGGGAACTATGAATGAATGCGTATCCCCATAATAAAATTTCAGTAATATTACACAGACATTGAATTGTCAGGACACCAAGGTTTTACATAAATCTGGACAGTTTTTAGATAAAGTTACACAATACAAAGTTTAAATACATTGAGGTTAACTTCATTCTGAATAAAAATATGCAAACACCTTTTCCCTGTGTTTACACTATGAATAACAAGCAGTTATGAATATTAAATTTTGGCATTCATATTAACAGATTTAACTGACTTTGAAAGTTGCATTTTCTTCTGAGCTTTTCTTCCTACTCTACTTTTAAAATATACAACAACATGCCTTGTTGGCCCAAGTGTACTTTTGAAATAAAAACCAAATTGTTTTCTGAATAATTCCCTGTGTTATTATTACTATTGTTTTCATAAACTAAAATTCAATTCAAGCTGCTGTCTAGGAAGTAATAAGAATCTTACCATGTGACAACAAGCTTTGTAATTTACAATTACATGTTTACATTAAAAAATAAAAAGGAAAGAAGCCATAAGCCCCAGCCTGTGGGAAGGACCCACCTTTAAGCAGTTTATGAATGACTGCTATTCCAAAAGAGGGACACTGCAATAGAGCAGGGTACAAGCATGAAGGAGTGGCAGAGAGGAGTTGTTAATTAATTGACTGCAACCCATATTGCCCACACCCTTTCACCATTTAGTCAGGAAGGATGCAGAAGAGCTTGACTTGAGACAAAAATGTTATTGTTGTTTCTCACCATCCTACTCTATTTTTAATTGTCTGTAAATTAATCTTCCTGAAGTTGAATCTATCTTGCATAATTAGTGAGCAAACTCCCTGTCCTTACCTTGACTCATGAGCTCTTTCATCTTATTTTCTCCCCCCTGTCCTGATGAGGAGGAGCAAGAAACCAGCTTGGTGGGCACCTGGCAGCCAGACAAGATCAACCCACCACAACTATGTAGGACAAATGAAACATTGAAATTACTTCTAATAAAATGAATTCTGAATATATTTGCATTCATCTATAGTAAATATCAATCTTCTCTTAGAGATCATGGTGAGGAAAAAAAAACTCTTTCTTCCAAAAGCCATAAAAATAATGATAGTGATGACAGCACATGCATTTTGAACCTTGTTCAGCAACGCTTCTCATGGTTTAAATTTCCAAAAATAAAAAAGCACAACACAAAACCTAATTACATATTTAATCTTTTTGGTAATAAAAGCCTACCTGCCTTGGCTTTAAAATCTAATCTCCCACACCTCAATGTATTTTCTCATCTCTTGCATCTCAGTGATAATGAATATATTTATTTTCATTCTGTGTCATGATGTTTATATGTATTAAGAGAAAGTGGTAAATATGATTGACTTTATGATTACAGGCTGATTCGTATAGAGTCTACCTTGATTTTATGTTTTTGCATTTATAAGCACTTGAGTAGAGCTGTTCTTGACCTGCGTTGTTCTTGACCTGATAAAAAATATACCAGAATCAGTGAAGGTTATCTCTGGTCATTAGTATCAAACCCATATAGCAATCTGCTCGAATATGCAGGTCATAGTGCCCCATAAGAACACATTTGGGCAGAAGACGGCACCTGGCAGCCATTCAAATTCTAATTCAAACCCATTTGTAAATGGGTAAACAGAACAGTTTCTGTCAGTTTGCTAAGACATCAACTGTAATGAATACCCAATGAGGAGATTATGTAAAAATGCCATTAAAATGTAAAGAGAATAGTAGTTAAGGATACGTGCAATTTTCTCTCTGCAGTGTTATATGACTCACTTTTAAATCAGTGTAAAACATATAAATAATTTACTCCAGAAAAAAAAAAATTCTCAATAGCAAACTGTGCTATCCATAAAATAGTAGGGGAAAAAAGAAAGAATATCCTTAAAGATGGATTTCAAAGACTTTTGGACAGTTTTAAATACTAATTTGCTTCCAAAGATGTGTGCTCACTTACTTTCTTGTGGAAATTCTTACTGACATAGAAACATTAAGATATATTGTCTAGAAAATTAAATACAATGTAAACCATACTTCAGACAAGCTGGGTCAGTGACCAAATGAAGTAGCTTTTAAGATACAAGAACAGTTAAAATTTGACTTGCATGTCAATGACACCTGCAAACCAAAAAAAGCCTTAGGTGAAGTTACATATTTCCTTTTTCCTTTTTTAGCTAATTAAAAACTCAGTGTTGTGATGTTTCTGCAATTTATTATTTTGTTGCTATAACAATGTATAAGTACTGCATGCATTTTTTTATATTTAGCATAAATTTTGACACTGGCATTATATAATTTTATCTCAAAGAGATGAAGAATGAGGCTTTGCAATGCAGTTTTGGAGGCTGGGGGAAGCATTTTGATAAATCATGTTCAGGTTTATTCCTCAAAAAACTTATGTGTCTTGAGCAACAATAGCAGCATTGTATCAAAGAGCTTGAGAAAACATAATAAAATTGTGTCCTAGCACTTCAGAACAAAAGTAAATTACAAAATATCCCTGAAGGCTAAAACCACTTTTTAATATTTGACCAAGAAATGGTATTAAGTCTTTAAAACTTGAAATGAAAATGAAAAATGTAATTTTAGTAAGACAAAATAAAATTTTAACTGGAATAAATGTTCTTTGACATCTTCTATGCTTAATAACATATTGGTAAACTTTTCTGCCTTAGGACAAGAACTTATAGCAATGCATGAAATATGGACTTTGTGATCAGGCATGGACTAGGCTTGGCTAGGATAGGAGTAGGACAGGATAGAATAGGATATAAAGGTAGAATAATAAAGGAATAGCATAGCATAGCATAGCATGGCATGGCATGGCATGGCATAGAATAGAATAGAATAGAATAGAATAGAATAGAATAGAATAGAATAGAATAGAATAGAATAGAATAGAATAGAATAGAATAGAATAGAATGGAATGCCTGACCACTTCAGGGCTGACCTAAATTAAACTTATGTTATTAAGAGCATTTTTCAAACCCTCTTAAATACTGACAGCTGTGGGGCATACTCTAGGACCACTCTAGGAATCCTGTTCCACTGTTTGACCACCCTGCTGGAAAAGAAATACTTCCTGATGTCCAGTCTAAACCTCCCCCGGCACAGCTTTGTACCATTCCCTGAATGCCAAGGAGAAGGGCTCACATCTCCCTCTCCACTTCCCTCCTGAGGGAAGGACACTCTTAAATTACTAAAGGAATAATAAAAAATCAATGATGTGAACTGCCCAATTCTGCCATGAATGGAAATTAATAAAAGAACTGTACTTAAGACTCCAGGCACAACTGCCTATGCACCTTTAAAGAAAAATATGAAAGGGGAGAGGCTCTGTAATAATTTCAGGAGGAAGATACTTGTTTTTTATTACATATACATCAGGTTGCACAAAATCTTAATGAGTATGATTTTGAAAATTAGAACTGTAAAATTAAATTGGATTTTATATAACTATGCTTTCAATCCTCATTAAATATGTATTTTAAGTACAAATTCAACAAAATTGCTTCAATATGTGAAGCAAAGGGTTGTCTCCACCATATAAACCTTTTTTCTACAAAAATAGTTGAAATGTTCTATGAAATATAGTGATAAAGAACAAGCCAAAAGATATTTAGATCATCTGATTAATCTTTCACATGCTCTCAATTACAAATAATCTTTCACCTATTTATTTCCCTGTCACAAAATGTTTTATATTCATAGTACAAAGAATTTTATTATTATTTCAGTTACATGAAATCACAGAACTTTACAAAAGCAAATTAAGTGCACAACTATGAACTCGGATGCACCCCAACATACTCAAAAATCCAAACAAATAAAGAAATCAGTCACAGTCATCTGAGAAATTCCAAGTCATGCAATCATATAGCACCCAAGTTTTGTGCCATGGTGTGTGACATTAAGCAAAATTTCAATGATCAAGTTTTTCTCTTCTCCTCCCCGGTTGCTGAAAAAATTTAATCAATAAAAACCATCATGTTGGCCTGTAACAAAACTAGAAGGAAAATCCACCTAAGTGGGATTGATTCTGTGGGATCTGCAAATTTTTCATTCAGAATTTAATATGATAAAAGGAAATTTGATTACATCATTGGATTTCCCACCCACCTTCTTCCAATTATTTCAACATCTCACAGTTTTTTTATGACTGATATTTGACATGGAGTGGAGCAAGAGGAATGACAGTTTCTTGCTCTGCTCGGGACGCATCACCTGTTGATGCAAAGTACAGATCATCTACGTGTTGGAAGGGATTGACACTCAGATGAGCTGAAATAGAAACATGGCTAAATGCATGACAGTCACTTCAGGCACAGATGTTTACAGGCCTGTTAAAACATATAACTGTAGATGAAAAGATGTAAAGCAGGCATGAATCAAACCCATTGTGGATGTGTAATTGGATTTCATGTACAAGTGTTAAAGCCTTGAAAAACACACACCTGCTCACCCCCACTGAGATGTCTGTCACCTTGGGTAAACTGCCTCAGCGCTCACTTGAGACATGGACACTGAAAGTGTAATATTACATGCAACAGATTTTCAGATACACTTAGCAGATAGTAATTTTAAACTTCAAAATATAACTAATTAGTATCACCAAACATAATAGATTTTCCTACGCGTACAAATAAAAAATCCCACCTAGTCAATATACACTAACATGTGGTCAAATAATGCATACAGACAAACAAATACGTTTAACAGCTGCACTAGGTTTGGGAGGTTGTTAATTTTTTCACAATGCAGTGATTCTTTCAAAATATTCTACATAGACTCCTGTCTGAGAAATAAATATTTGCTGTCATCCTTTAGCTGTAACATACAAAGCCTTACACCCCTTTAATGTATGCTGTGAGACAAGCAAATATCATTAAACTAGTCATTCATTTATACTGTGAATGTTTTCTTATATGCATAGTAAATTCAAATACACCTCAATATTAATAAGTCTCAATACACCCAACCACCACCAGAATGCTCAGTTAGTCTCTGAGAGTAACTCTCCATTACAGAAGACTTCACTGCTCTTCCCTGGTTCCACATTATCTTGTAACCAGAGAGAGCTGTAATGCAGTGTTGCCTTTCCAAGTAACAAGCCACATCGTTTGCACTGAGCTTTCAAGACCTCGGGACTGGTGTTTGTTAGGTTTTCCCTGTCTGAACTTTTCTTGTGGGGAGTTGCAGCCTTGTTTTACTTCATTTCTATGACAGTGATTTCTCTTATTGACCAGATCTCTATGACTAGTTTAATTTTGTTTATCTTTGCAAGTACAACCATAATTTTATACACATATCTGCAGCAAGTTGTTATTCCATTAGAATGAGATATTTATTTATTTACAGGAGCTATACTGCACAGCTACAAACTACTCACCACAGGTCAAGAAATATAGTGGACAAAATTGGCTATAGGGCAAAAATAAAACACATAGAGAATAGAGAGAGTATAGAGAAAAATAAAACACACTATCTAATACACATAAAGAATACCATATAGAGTAAATATTGAGAGTTCTGTATGAACTATTATTTTTCCCCAATAATTAGATGCATATTAATATTTTTGTCTTGAATTTATCTGTTAAGATCTCTATTGTACTAAGAATCAATTCTTAGTTTTACTTAAACATACTGTTTGCTTCCTCTTTGTCTGTAAACAAGATCTTGATTTCTTTTTGCTGAGTTACCATTTTGTGATCAGGAGTCCTAAAAATAACAGTAGACAAAGTCTCAAAAAATTAAATTTCACCGTTTTTCTTTAATACATATTCCTTAACCTTTATTTTTCATTTCCATGGTACTGTGATTGATGGTGATGGCTCCTTGTATTTCTGTAGCAGAACAAGTTTACAATCTCCTATAAGCATCAATACTTGTAACATCGTGGTACCATCTTTATAGTAAAACCTCCCTGTTGTCTACATATTTGAAACACAGTTACAGAGTTCATTCTTAATCTGATGTGAGAATCTGTAAACTGGCCTTTGTCTCCAAAATCTGTCATTTAGTCACAAAACTGTTTTCTCTCTTTCCTGTGTCTTAACTTAAGACAGAGCTAGGTATACCTTTTAAAAAGCTTAATCCAAATGAGATGTCAACATGTTCTTTTTCTTTATAATTATATAGCTTAAATGTACATGAAGCAGTAGAATTGCATAAGCATAACTATCACAATGTGATCTATTTCATTTTGAGAATGAGAGGACTTTTAATCAGAATCATTGTCGCTAGCTATGGCATACCTGGCACCATTTGGAAACAAAAATTAACTTTCAGAACCAAAACTTTTTGATTTTTCCATTTATAAACTTACTATCTGAAAATATTAATTTCTTCACTATCAGTATGCACTACTTAATTTTTTCTTTTATTTGCATACACAACACAGATGTATAAACTTATTCCATAGTCATGGTCCTTGATCTGTCTGTATAACCTATTATTTGGATATCAAAATGCATGAAAAGTTAAAAGAAATAAATGGAGAAAAAGTACAAATTTATATTTTTGTTTAAGTTGTGACTTAATGCTTTATAATAAAAACTGCCACACCTGTCTGTATTATAAATCTATACCATTTGGTAAATTTGGCATTTGTGATAAGCAGATAATAAAATTCCTGATCTAATATTAACTAATGCCATCTATCAGAATAGCTGATTTATCTTAATACACTTCTGCTTCTGTTTTTCCAGATGTTGTAAATATAAACCAACAAAAAATTTACTATATTAAAACCAAAGTCCAAAGTCAAGCTTTACTTAGCCTCTTTGTATTTCAATTGTATGTTTCCTTGTCACTTATTTAAAGGTTTATCACTGCATTCTTTTTATTCATTTTAATAATGAATATTTTAAATAATTAGTCTACTTATTTCTAATTTGTAAAAACTTTAGGCGTTTAAAGCATATGTTCTTTATAACAAAAAATGTTTTTTAAAAAGTATGTTTTTTATAACAACTGTTACAAAAAAATTAACATTTATAGAATCTTCTTTTGGCTAATCTCTTTTATCAAACCTTCACTTTTCTTTATTTTTCTCTTCCCTGCACCTCCCACCTCTACATCATTCATGAAACAAAATTATTGGCATTACCATATGTAAACTGGCAATGCCAGTACTGTAAGCTGTATTAGTGAACACAGATAGACGTGAAATGCAGTTTGGTTAAGAAGCTACTAGCTAAAAAGTTTAAATTATTAATGCATCATTACTTCCTCTTTGTGTTTTAAGTCTAGCTGGAGGCAGTGTACCCTTATGGTTTCAGTCACAATAGATATTACATCTGAAGCGTCCAACTCCTTGATGAGTTAGATATCTAATAACTGATTACTTAACTGCTGATTCTTCAGGAAAAAAAAATACTGAATGAGTGTTAGTGGGATTTTTTAATTCTATTTGGAATTGGTGTTTTTAGCTTCAGATTTTAAAGACACATAGAGATTTCAAAGTTTTTTAAACTGTATGTTAATATTCAAGTTTCTGCACTGGGAAGGAATGTGAGTACACTGTAGAGAGGTTTAGAAAGCAAAGTGATCTTGAAAAATTGGAGAGACTGCCTTACAAGGAAAAAAAAAGAAAAAGAAAAAGAAATGTGTCATTAAATAGGACATTACATTTTGAAAGGTGTAATGTACTGCTCAGTTACAGGATGAGTGACAGCTAGTCAGGTAACAGCTCTCTAGAAGAGGATCTGGATGTCATAATAGAACACTAGCTGAACACAAATCATCAGTCACCTCTCTGAAAAAGTCAGACACCTTAAAAGAGCATACATCTGTCTGGAACAGATGGGGAGACAATTTTTCTCTTTAATCAACATTTATGAGACCTCAACTGCAAAGCTCTGTCAATTTGACCTGACTCTTCAAGGAAAATATCAACCAAATAGAAAGTATTTCCTTTAAAAAATATTTATAGTTGACATTATTTTGTTTTCAGAAATACAAGTGAAGGAAAAGTATGAATCACATAAGTACTCAGCTTGTGTTTCTGAATATGACAAAATAGCATGGCTGTAATGTCAATAATACAAGGCTTTTGGACTAAAATACACATCTGTAAAATTTATTTTGGAAGGACTTTTGCTATCTTCAGTCCTTGAATAGCTTGGCTAGTAGATATGTGATCAAAACTTACAGATTTCAGGAAATGTAGAAGTATCACGTAAACTGAAATATGGCACTTCAGGAGATTTTTATTTTTTGTTCCACAGCTACAAGTGACCAGGAAACTGAGCACAAAGCAATTTTGGAGGGTTTTTGGCTTGTTGGTTGGTTGTTTTTTTTTTTTTTTTTTTTTACATTTCAGTTGTTCTGCTCTGCAAAACTTCTATAAGTTGCTTTTTTGGCAATGTACAATATGCAATATGCTGCACAAGAAAGGTGAAAAGCTAAGACACTGATATGAAATCTTTGGCAAAGACAGGAGTTTGTGCACAAATTAATCTCTCCCTTCTTAAAAAATAAAACTGGAGGCAGACAAAAGCAATTATTTTCAAAGCTGGTCAGTCTTAAAACTAAAAATAAGTCAAGTTTATCTCTGAAAGAACAGAACAGAACAGGTGCCTGATTTCTACCAAGCACAACCAAGTTCTGATAAATATGTAGCCCTTGTATCTCTCTAAAATACAAACAAACAAAGAATAAAGGAATTATAAGAATGTGTATCTTACTGTTAGGAGCAAATAACTGTTTACGCACTGATACTCATTAAAAAGACACTAGTAACAAAATAAATAGTAGAAATAAAGAAAATTGTTAATGTCAAGTTTTTTTGGGTTTTTGTTTTTTTTTTCTTTTGGTTCCATAACTCCTCCTCTTTCTGTTTGGTTTCCACTATCAGTTGCTTTAACCAAGAGTTAGTTTGTGGGTAGAGGAAAAACTTAATACCTGCCAATAACATGGCCTTATTGTGCAGCTCTCATTTCCCTGTTCTTAACAGACATAAACTGCCAGTAAGACTAGTGAAATGAAATATGTGAAATATGTGAAAACTAGTGAAATGAAATATGTCTGATGCCAATTCAAAGTTCAGCATTTGCTTTTCTATCACAGGAAATGTTTACATGTAAAAATGTATTCAAGAAGTATTTAAAAATGCAGATGTGACATAATAAAGACGTATTCTGTTTATATTCCTGCCCTTTAATCACTTTTTAAAAGGAAAAAAAAAACCAAGGTTCTTTATGAATTACAAATCTAGATAACAATACTAAAAAATAAATACCTTTGAGACTACCCTAATGTTATTAATGCTAAATATGGATCTATAATGTCATTTCCAAACTATTTTATTCTCTCTTTATCACTATCAGTGTCTATTTGGTAGACAGTTTTATTAGCTAAATAAAAAAATACTTGAATTATATCTGGATATAATGTGTTTCCATAAAAACGTTATAGATAGGTTTAGAGAATAGGATATATTCTAATGATTTCAATAAAATCTTTACTGGCATATTAATTCTTAAGGTGTTTTGCATATTACTTTATATGAAAATATATTTGAATTTGGAGACAATCTGACAGCTGCAATAAGACCAATTTTGTCTTTTTTATACTAATATAGGAGGTGTTTTATTTAATGCCACAGAAACATACATCACTGACAAAAAAAAGTATGAAATGACAGCATAAAATATTTCTTAATTCTCCAATATATTCTGTATTATCTAGAAAATTGTAGTGCAAGCACATATCAATTTTGTTGCTATTACTACAAACTGTCCATCATTATTATAAAAGACTATTCCAAAGTGCTATAATCAAAACATTTGTTGCAGATTTTTTTTGTCTCTATTTCTTTACAGAATAGCACTTTTCTTGTTTTATTAAAAACATTTTTCATTATGTGATTGCAAAGATAACCTAAAAACATGAACCAAGGGCAAATTTGAATATGTAGATAGTCTCAGAAAATGGCTCATGGAGATTAATTTTGCAATTATGGCTCTTTGGAGACCTCTGGACTGTGATATTAGCACTTTTATACAGCACTAAAAAATTGTACTTTTGTCAGAGAGATCAGTATTCTGAGTGTCAACAATACATACCCATTATCTTTTTTCCATCTGTTTCATTGAATCTAAATCAAAGCCCACCAGTCAATAACTACCAATAGAAGATTTCTGTGAATTGCAAGGCATATACAGACTGACCAATCTTCTGCCTCAGGTGGAGACACTAGGATTCAGCTTATAACTCCAATGAAGATTTCCTCAGGATTTTTGAATTTAGAACACTCATTTGTGAAATCAGCTACAGGTTCTCTGAATGCTAATGCACACAGAGAAGTGGGGGGGGGGGAAGTAAAAACTTGATCTGTATAATTTTGAAAGTTTTTAGACCCTAACATGTACAAAGCTCAGTAAAGAAAATAATAGTCAGTAGTAGTAGTAGTAGTATATCGCTGCCCTAATGGTTGACAGCTATGACTATATGTTCAATATTAGAAATTTTGTCTGTGTCTTATTTAATACAAGAGGAAGGTAGGGTATTTCTTGAAGATAAAGTGAATTAATTATGTTTCAAACTGACAGTTATTCACAGTAAAATGGTATGTTGGAACAACACTAGAAGGGTCAAAAACACTACACAAATCTTTGATCCCCATATGATGCTGTCCAAGAGCGAACTTAAAATAAAAGCTGAAGACAATATTTAAATATTCAAACCATATCTCTAAATGTTACTCATGTCTATTAAAGCTGTCATATAATTTTTTTTAAAATGGACCTAATTATTCTTTGGGTTTGGAAATATTAAATAATTTTAATTACTCTAATGGTTTAAAATAAATAATTAATTTATTATCTTTAGGATATTCTTGATTTTTAAGTCCTCATTTCTTAACTGAACAAGGAAAAGACCAGACACAATTAAGTCCAAATACTAGTGATAAACTCATCTTAGTGAGATATTTACAAGCAAGACTTACAATTCTTGCATAATGCCATTCTTCTATTGTAAAACTTCCTTAAAACTTGTAAAAAATCCTTTTGTCTGGCCCTTCTTTTTCGAACTCCTGTTTATATAATCACATACCTTCATGAATTATAATTAGCATTGTACAGGGATAAATAAATACAGCTTAAATAAAAAGCTGCAATTTCTTTAAAATTGTCTATAAACACTCTGTGGTACTTGAAATGCCACAAACATGCTTGATCATTCTTATGTCAGTAGGAAAGGAAGTGAATGTCTAGTACCTGAGAAATACATATATGAACACATAAAATATTCCCAATGTTGAAATTATTTTGATTAATCAGAGAATCATTTAGGTTGCCAGTGACCTCTGGAAGTAATCTGATTCATTCCCTGGCTCAGTGTAGGTACAACTAGAATTATAAAGCTTAAAAGTGGGTTAAAAGTAGTCATGCTGAAAACAGTCTCTTACCAACATAGGTGCAATCCAAATTGTTTCAAAGCCAAAGTGCTCATACAAGTTTATAAAAGAATTCTTCAGTGAGTATCTTTGAAACAGCAATCCAGAGATAGATAGAGTTGGCAAATCCACAGGACTCATAAAGTGACGAAAGGAAAGGAGTAACCGAGTAAAAATGACCATACAAGAGTTTCTCAAGGTCACCTAGTCCAACTGTTATGTTGTCTAGCACCAATCCCTAAATAATCACCCCAAAACCACATCCCCAAGTGCCACATCCAGGAGCCTCAAACACTTCCAGACTCTACCCCCTTCCTGGGCAACTTATTCCAAATCCTAAACACTCTTGAAGTGATTTTTTTTTAATATCTAAACTGAACCTTCCCTGGTACAGCTTCAGGTCCTTTCCTCTAGTCCTGTCTCTTCAGATATGGCAGAAGAGATTGGATCCTGGTAATTATAGGCCAGTTAGCCTGATCTCAGTACCTGGTAAAGTAATGGAGCAGTTTGTACTGAGTGTCATCACACAGCACTTACAGGATGGCTGGGCTATCAGACCCAGCCAGCAGGGGTTAGGAGGGGTAGGTCGTGTTTGACCAACCTGGTCTCCTTTCATGACCAGGTGACCCGCCTGGTGGATGCAGGAAAGGCTGTGGATGTTGTCTATTTGGACCTCAGCAAGACCTTTGATACTGTCTCCCACAGAACACTCCTGGAAAAGCTGGCTGCCCGTGGCTTGGACAGGAGCTCTCTTTGCTGGGTTGGGAACTGGCTGGATGCCCGGGCCCAGAGAGTGGTGGTGAATGATGCTGCATCCAGCTGGGGACAGTCACCAGTGGTGTCCCTCAGGGCTCTGTGCTGGGGCCAGCTCTGTTCAATATTTTTATTGATTACATGGATGAGGATGTTGAGTCTTTCATTAGTAAATGTGCAGATGACACTAAGCTGGGAGCATGTATCGATCTGCTTCAAGGTAGGATGGCCCTGCAGAGATCTGGAATGGTTAAATGGATGGGCAAAGTCCAATAGGATGAAGTTTAACAAGTCCATGTCCTGAGTCCTGCATTTTGGCCACAATAACCTCCTGCAGCATTATAGGCTGGGGACAGTGTGGCTGGACAGAGCCCAGGCAGAAAGGGACCTGGGGGTACTGGTCAACAGCAGGCTGAACATGAGCCAGCAGTGTGCCCTGGTGGCCAAGAAGGCCAACGGCATCCTGGCCTGT
>VXAX01004648.1:1443512-1483061 GCA_013399835.1 Leptocoma aspasia | reverse complement strand
TTGAGGTGTTAGGGCATGGGTTGGACTCTATGGTCTTGAAGGTCTCTTCCAACCTAGACATTCTGTGATTCTGTGACCCCATCTTGCTACAACTTCCTTTCAGGTAGTTGGAGAGCAATGAGGTCCCACACTTGGTCTTCTCCAGGCTAAACACCCCCCGCTCTCCCAGTTGCTCCTCACTTCACCGGCTCCACTGTCCTTCTCTGGACTCACTCCAGCACCTCAATGTCCTTCTTGTAGTGAGGGGCCCAGAACTGGACACAGCACTCGAGGTGTGCCCTCACCAGTGCCATGTACAGGGGGAGAATGACCTCCCTGTTCCTGCTGGCCACACTATTCCTGATACAGGCCAGGATGCCATTGGCCTTCTTGGCCACCAGGGCACACTGCTGGCTCATGTTCAGTCGGCTTTCAACCAGAACCCCCAGCTCCTTTGCTGCCAGGCAGCTTTCCAGACACTCTGCCTCCAGCCTGTAGTGCTATATGGGGTTTTGTGAAGCGAGGGCAGAACCTGGCACTTCACCTTGTACCTCATGCAGTTGTCCTTAGGTCATCAATCCAGCTTGTCCAGATGCCTCTGTAGATCTTTCCTACTCTCCAGCAGATCAACACTCCCACCCAAAGTGGTGCCATCTGCAAACTGACTGAGAAATGGCTGGCCACCAACGGCACCACTCTCTGAGCTCAGCCAACTAGCAAGTTTTTCTCCTAGTGAAGAGCACACCCATCCAAGCCATGAACAGTGAGTTTCTCCACGAAAATGCTGTAGAAGACGGTGTCAAAGGCTTTACTGAAGTCTGGGTAAGCAGCATCCACAGTCTTTCCCTCATCTAGTAAGTAGGTCACCTGGTCATAAAAGGAGAGCAAGTTGGTTAAGCAGGACCTGCCTTTCATAAACCCCTGGTCCTTCTGTATGTGCCATGTGATGGCACTTAAGATGACCTGATCCATGAACTTTCCTGGTACCAATGTCAGGCTGACAGGTCCATAGTTCCCTGGATTGTCCTTCTGATTCTTCTTTAAGTTGTAGATGTATGGATATTGTTCAAACTCAAATAATTGCACAGAAATTAGACATGTCCAAAATATCTGTAAATTATTTTAAATCTCATTTTTAGAAGGAAAAAAAAATAAAATCTTGAAAGTAAATAGAAATTTGTTGCATAAATCAGTACTTGGGTTGGAATTCAGTATAATCTAAATAGTTGGCTAGTGTAATTTGAAAGTGTACGATAAAATCCCAACATTGCCTGGAGGTACAGACATTGTGAGAGGTCCACAATTTACTGAAGCAGAAGCTGGAGGCCAGGAAGGATTACTTATGGTGTAGTAATTGAAATGTGCTCTAAAACACCCAAATGTAGATCTTTACCCATTTGTGTCTAAAGGCGCTTCAGGTAATTGATTTCTCACTGTCTTAAATATAGCTAAAAGAGTTATTCATCAGACTGGCAGTGAGATATCTGCTTAAGGACAGATATTCAGGAATTACTGTGTAGCTTTCCCCGATTATAGTTGTTTGATGAAAAAATGAACAAGTATTTTCCTTTTAGATAACATCAGATCAGAAAGGCTACTAATCCAACAGTGTTAATAACTGGCTAATGTAGAAAAAAAGAATTTGTAAGCATTTAGTTTTCTACACATAGATTTGCACATATGTAATAGCATGCATGCAACACCTTTTTCTGAAAGATATTGTAAGGCAAATATAATCTATCTATAAGTCTCTTTAAAATCACCTAATTACAGAGAAAAGCACTGTAGAGATAAAATATTTCAAAAGCTACAATTAAAAAGACTGATCATTCAGAAGGCTGTTAACAGTCTGATAACACAGAAAAATACTAAGAATTATTATTTTAATTGTGTGAAAGTCTGAATTAAAACATGACACATATACTTTGCCAGTGTGCATACTCTACCTAAGTGCCTTTTTTGCCTTGGAAAAAAACAACTAAATGAACCAACAAAAAACTAGGAGGTAGCAAGAATATATTCATTATAGGCAATGTCTTGAATAAAGCAGGTTCTGAAACTACTTTGTTGTGTGGGATTTGTATTTGAATTTCATGAAGATAATATAAAATCTTAAAAGGACATTTCTGAGTCTTCATTTGTTTGTCCATTGACCCAATCAAATCCTGCATGTAAAAAGTGTCTGCAAATGTCAGGCTTTTCTGTGTGTTATGGTGGTTGTACCAGGAGATTAAAAATACATTCACATCAAGGCTTTGATCAAGGGTGCACTTCAGAAACAATCTCAAGTCATCTGCTCTTACTGTGCTTTGATTTGCATCACAGAGCAGTCTCAAAGCAGACAGGTTCATCTCTTTTTGCATAAAAGAAGGTGTTCTCCAGCTAGTAACAGGCATTCAGCCTAAAGAAGCAGAAACAGTCCACAGTAAAAACTCTGAAATATACACAGTGCAAACCTCATGCCTTTAGCACTAATTGTTTTGCTGCTTGTGGTGCAATGTACTACTAATGCTAATGTAAACATAGCCTAATTTATTCTCTTAGGACAACTGGAGGCACTACTTGGATCTTGTCCCATCTCCCTTTCATTTTCCCACCTGCTGAGATTCTGCTCATGCTCTGCAGATGCAAGTTTCTGCAAGATGTACCTGGGAAGTTAAGAAAGCTGTTAAACAAACAATGTGTTTTCCATCTTTACTTAAAATCCCTAGATTTTCCTTCTAGAAACTTCTGGATTTTGATTGAAGAAATAAATTAGGCTTTTTATCTTCACTTGAACTTGTTGCCAGGTATTTATGCTAATAAATAACTATGGAGAAGGCTGCTTAGAAGAATGACATCTGCAGAGAGGCTAAAATCTGCATGAACAAAACTCTCCATCGCGGTCTGTGAACTACATGAAAAGAGAAGTCTTGTGCTTGGCAAAACAGAACAGCTATAAGAGAAGAATCAGTCTTGGAGTCCAGAAAAAACATGAATTTCCTATTTCCACAGCTTCAAACTTCACATTTTACATGCTCTGTCATTGTCTTCCACCCATTTCTACACCAAATTTAAAATGAGAACTGCTTAGTGATGAATGAACTCCTAAGATGTTTTCCTCCTCAGGCAGAAATGTGAGTTTCTCTAATGAGCTGGTCTCCATTTTAAACTTTCATAGCAACTAGAGCGACCTACATCTCATTCTTGCAGTGAAGCCTCTGTTTATGCCTCACTTCAATCCTGAATACTTTAGCATGGTGCACAGGTCTTTGCTTATACATATTTCAGAAATATCAGTAAGCAAATTATGTTCCAGTGATAACTTATTTAAATTCACTAGGTTAAAAATATTTCCTTTTGTTGTAATGAGGAAAGTTACCACTGATGGGGATGAAGAGGAAAACCATGCTATGAAATCTGTCTTCTTACCTGTCATCTTAAAAGGAAAGGGATGATCATCGTAACAGGTGCTTCCTTTTCTGAAAGGCACAAAAATCTCAAAAGGCATGACGGCCCCCATTGTGATTTTAATTTTTATGCACTAAACTGCCAGCGATGCTTTAGGCTCTATTTTCACTTTTCTCATCAAGACGATTGAAAGGAATTAAATGCCTTTCCATGCCCTGGAAAAGGAAGTTCTTCACCATTTCCCCCTTCCTAAGGTAGGAACTTATTCAGTGGTTCCATCCTATGTGCATCAATGGAATTACTACACAGATCTTAATATGTCTGCTTCCTTTAATATGATAGAGGTGTTACTATATAGCTCTAAGACATGTTGAAAGGTGCAAAGAGAAGGCCTTTGAGAGCGCAAAGGTGGGAACTGCTCCATGCAGATGCTTTAACCCCTAAACTATTTACACGTAGTAATCAAGAAGAGGATGCCCCACATCTCTAAAGACCAAATCAGTATATTGTTTTGTGATTTAAACAATTATTAAAGTCTGTGAACATGAGCACTCAGAGACTAATAAAACAAGCTGGGAAATACATGAGTTTTAGGCTACATGGTACAATTACAATTAATAAAAAACACTAAAAAATGTTTAAAAAATAGACCTTGTTTATCCCTTAAATCAATAGTGTCCATCACATGGCAAGTGAAAGAAAATAGACTCCAATTACTAAATAAGAGGTAATTCATCTATGATCTTTAACAAATTGAGATTTTTTTATTGGAATTGTTTTGTCTCAACAAAGCCAGATTTTTTTGAGATGATAATTTGATCAAATGTGAAATTTCATAGAGCATTTTAGACTTCTCCATTACATATAGCTTTTCAATAAAAGAAACCAGCAGTAAATTTTAAGAAATTTTGCCGTGCACAAAGGTCATTATTTGTCATTAAATGCATCGTCTAATGAGGAATGGCTGAGAGAGATGGAGTTGTTTAGTCTGGATAAAATGATGCTCAGAGGAGACCTTATCACTCTCTACAACTGCTTAAAAGGAAAATTTTTTGGCCAGGTGGGGGTTGATCTCCTAGGTTACAAGCAATTGTATGAGAAGAAAAGGCCTCAAGCTCTGCCAGGTGAGATTTAGATTGAATATTAGGAAAAATTTCTTCACTGAAAGGGTGGTCAAGCAATTGACCAGGCTGCCCAGAGATTCAGTTGAATTAACATTCCTGGAGGCATTTAAAGACATGTAGATGTGGTGCTTAGAGACATGGTTTAGGGATAGGTTTGGCAATGCTGGGTTAACAGCTGGACTCAAGGATCTTAAAGGTCTTTTCCAATCTAAACAATTCCGCAATTCTTTGAATAATTAGGACTTGCCACATTGTATTTGTGTATAAAAACAACAGTAAATACCAGTATATGCTCAAGTAGAAACAGTACACGTCTCCTTGAAATGCATGCAACATTGGAAAAAAAATGCCAGTAAGTGTTAGAATATTTTTAAACACATATTTGGTTTTACTTATGAATTTACTGGAATTCAGCCATACAGAAAATAGCACTACCTTTCACTTAACCAAATATCATAAATACAACAACCAGTTTTGTCTTCAAACAATAAGCAGGCAGAAAAAAAGAAACATAATTAGTATAGAATCACACTAAGATTTCCTACTGATACTTGCTAAATTTTTTAAAATTTATTTTTAATATATTTTGAAGAGTCTGATCAACAATCTCTTATTTTTTTCCACAGAGAACTGGACTAAGTTCATCCTGATCTATTTGAAGGCACAACTTCTGCAATATCACCAGTTTATTCTGACTCTGACCACATCTAATGTATAAAATCTACACAGGATCATCAGATTTAAAAATTTGAAAAGGGAGATTCCACTGCCCAATTATTCTGCTCTGCTCTGCACTGATGAGACCTCACCTTAAATAATCTGCTCTGCACTGAGGCGGGCTCACCTTGAATACTGTGTGCAGTTTTGGACACCACAATGCAAAAAAAGTTAGTAAGCTATTAGAGTGAAGCCAAAGATGGTGAAGGCCTTGAGGGGAAGCCGTATGAGAAGGGGCTGAGGTCCCTTGGTCTGTTCAGCCTGGAGGAGACTGAGGGCAGACCTCACTGCAGTTACAGCTTCTTGTGAGGGGAAGAGGAGGGGCAGACCCTGATCTCTTCTCTGTGGTGACCAGTGGCAGGACCCAAGGGAATGCCCTGAAGTTGTGTCAGGGGAGGCTGGATATTAGAAAAAGGTTCTTCATCCAGAGGGTGGTTGGGCACTGGAAAAGGCTCCCCAGGGAAGTGGTTCCAGCACCAATCCTGACAGAGCTCAAGAAGCATTTGGACAGTGCTCTTGGGCACATGGTGTGATTCTTGGGGATGATGCTTGTAGCAATGTGCTTTTAAGTTTATTCCCAAAATCCTGTTCCCCCCAGGTTTTTCCTTGTAAAACATTTCCCCCTCTCCCCACCCAGGCAACAGGCCAATACACAAAACCTGTCTGGGCTATTGTCCTGTCTTATCTTGGGACATTCCAGAGAGGCATCATGTGGTTGGTCAAAATTCAAAGAATGCTACCAAAAGAATTGAGCCAGCCAGGTGTCAATCTTCCCCTGAAGCCCACCCTTCTCCTCACCTGGTTGGGTGGCTACCTGTTCCTTCCCATGCCCCTTCCCCCAGTATAAAAGGTAGGGACCACATGGTCTACAGGAGAGTCACCAAGACAGAGTCACCAAGGCAGAGCCAGGAGGAACACCAAGGGAGGAGGGCTGTAAGGAACTACTGCATGGAACTGGAATAAAGCAGAAAAACCTCTCCCCGGGCCTGGNACCTCTCCCCGGGTCTGGCTCCTTCTTCACCGCAGTCTAGAGGACTCTCAACTGAGGTAACCTGCGGTGTGGACCCCCTGCAAAGGGCAGCTCCATCTCTCTGCTCTCCAGGGGCTCAAGACCAGCCTGGACTTGTCCCCACGTGCCTGCCCGAGCAGCCTGCAGTGCCTAGCTAGCCATGGTTCCTCTGAGGACAAACCCCTCAGCAGCAGCCGCTTGGCCAGCATCTGGATCTAGGGCAAGTCTGGGCGAACTCCCATCTCGGTCTGTTGGGCACATCCCAATAGTGCTGTGCAGACCCGGGAGCTGGATCCTTGGGGATCCCTTCCAACTCAGACTATTCAATGATTCTGTGTTTCTGCAAAAATATCTACTTTCTCCTAGAAACAGGAAAATAAAATAGCAAGGCCTATAATAAAAAAATTATACAGAGGGACAAACTATTCAGTTTGAGGCATAAATCTCTTAAAAAAAAAGTATATGCAACATATGTTTATCTGGCAAAAATAAATAAGTCCAAAATCTTAGCAAGAGTAAAAGGCAAACCTGCAGTGACATTATGTCTTCTGCTTTATTTGCATTTATTATATTAATGTAGTCTCCTCTGGCTTTGTGAAATTGTTCTTCCTTTGACATTATGATTAAACACTGTTTCAGGAGCTCTGGTTTATACTGCTCAAATCCATCATGAAGGCAGCGTGACAGCACAGAAAACTGCAAGGTTCCCTGCCCTCTAGCCAGCATTCTTCTCTAGTGTCTTTACAGATCTGATAACACCTGAATTATGCTACAAGCTCTTCACTTGTTACCTTTCCAGTGAGCCTGAAACAGTGATAACACCTATTAAATAAATGAAGAGTAAAATGTTAAGATGATTGCTGCATGAAAAACGTCTGGCCAACCTGACAAGTTCTGACTAAGACATTCCTCCCCTGGATACAGAAATTAGACCAATAATCGAACTCAGCATTTTCCCTGGAAGTTCTATCTCATAAGAATACTGGGAAATATAAGGAGTGAGAAAAAAATCTGTAAACAGGTTACTTCCTGCTGAAAACAGGGCATTAATGCAAAAAAAAAAAAAATGCATAGAGGCAGAGTAATGACTGAAGATGTGATAAACAAGCACTTATTATTTTCTAGTACAGTAAATTAGCATTAGGCACTTGTAGGTCTGATGTGTAAAGCTTATTCTCACTTTTAACTTTATGGTTGATATTTTAAGAAACATATCGGAGCATGTTTTAAAAGGGTAGTTAAACTTTTGTTCTGCGTAGTGTTGCAAGGATCAACTATTAAACAACTTTGAAATCTTTAAAAAATGACTAAAGCATAGACATATGGCTGACTGATATAGACCCTAAGGCTCATAAACCCAAGGGGTTTTAGATATTACCTACTAAATTGAAAGCTATGTTTAAAAGATTGTGTAAAGAGTCTGTTACCTCTACTGCAGATCAAATCAATGCTCAAATACTCAATGCTCAAAGCAGGCCAACTGAAGCTGAGGATAGGAAGGACCAGGTTCCTGCTGGTGCTACTTCTTAACTATCTTTATAAATCCACCAAGTGCTGAACCATTGTTTTTTTTCTAACATGCGTCAAATCTATCCACATCTTTCTTGGGTCAAGTAGCTGACAAATCAGTTTGCTAATCTATGTTAATCCTTTCACAACATACAGCAGATATATTAATGCCTGCCTTGATTCTTGATGAGATCACACTTTAGGACTGAAGTTTTTGTCTCTGTTCACTCATATTTTTGTACCATTTTGTGTTTTCTAAACAGCTCCAATCAAAATTCTTAATTCACATTTCCAAAATTTTAAAACCTTACTTTGTTAGACATTAGCACCCTTTCAAACATATATATTCTTTTTTACATTTATGAGTTCATTGTCCACATATCACATTAAGCATTGAACATTCCAGCTTTTCTTTACTTAATGAAAGCCAGGAGGAAAATTTAATCTTAAATGGACTACAATATCATTTGAGGAGTTTACTCTGAATATAGAAAAACCCTAAGGAAGTAAAATTAATTTAGTTAGTGCTCTTAAATGTTTTAAATTATTGAGGCACCCTTGCAGTTTACTTTTCCCATGCTATCTCAGCTATCAAATCAGCCCCAGGGGGGCAAGTTTGCCACATGACACTTTGAAAACCTTTTCATTCTATCATAACTTACTACAAACCCTATATAGTTCAAAAGTAAAAATTCCAATAAATAGAATTACATCTATCCTCCCCCTTTGAACACCATCTTCCTGAAACCTGCAATTTGCACATCTTACTAATAATTTGGTTCTCCATTTATTACTCTCTCTACAATAGTTCTTTACTTAAAAATATGAGGCTCCTGTTTAGTATTACACCAAAGTCGTAAAAAATTTATTATGTAAATACTTGCAGGTTTCTATTTACTGTGATACCAACACCAAATCTGTAGTACTGATAAAGCAAAGTGAAAAGGATAGTAATAATTATTAGAAAATAGNATATATATATACACACACAGTTCACTATGCAATCTGTGAATTTCTCAGCTTTTCCTATTATTCGCCTAGGAGCTATCAGCTGACGTTTTCCCAGTAGAAAATGTACCCAAGTAATGATCTACAAGAGAAGATAAATGGTGAGAAACATAGAAAGAACACTAACCACTCATGTTCCAAGGCAACGCAAATGAATGTGCTTTGTGAGGTAACAAAGAACTATAGGAACATAAAATATTCTGTAGCATTTGACTCCTTGTGCAGTAAATGTGGGTTTATGGCATCCTCATTACCAACCCCATCAGGCTGCACAGTGTCTGTACAAAGATACTTTATGCAGAATACTTGAAAAATGAAAGTAATGCACAGGGGTAAAGAAAAGAATATAAGCAAAAAAATCAAGGACATTTTTCAGGTATGATACACTATCAATAGCTGCAGACGCTCCAGGAAAAATGGGAAAAATGTCTACACACAAAACTTGATATTTTTGATTTTCAAAGATGACAATTTAATAGTGAATAAACCTAATAGTTCTTATCAAGGGAATTACAAATAACTTGTAGAACAAACAAGGTAAGAAAACAAAGTGGGGATTTAATTGTAGGATTTTATTCACACAATGCCAGAATGTTCTCATTTGATGCACACTCTGTAAGGAGTACTTCCTGTCAGAAAAAAAAAACCAAACCAAACCTGAATTAAATGAGAGAATAGTAATGATTTTATGTTGCTCTATTTATATATTTGTATCCTGCAAGTAAAACATTCCAGTGTTTATTTGCATCTGTATATATGTTCAGGAGTAATAACAAATATATTGATTTGAATTCTATACTATGTGGAAAGAAAGAAAGTGTCTTGCATTTAGGGATATTTAATGTATATCCAGCTGTGGCTCAGGAAGACCAATTGATTCTCTGTTTAATTAAGTTGTCTGCATCCCTTTTACTATAAAAAATTCAGTGTAAATATGTTTTTTGTGTGTGTGTGGAATTATATGTCACAACACCAACTGGTACATTGTTATGCTGAATTGTAATTACATTAAGAAAATATGAATAAAAATTTATTGCTTTGTTCTGGTTAAAATTAAAAGTTAACATTTCAGCTGAGCATTCTTTTATCAGATTTTAAGCTCCATTTAAATCATAAAAATTATTAGTATTCTATATTCAAACACTGTATACAAATCTTTTGCTTTCTGAAAGTATATAAAGTGAAAAGAAAGGAAAGATTAAAGCTAAACCAGAAAAAATACATTGATTGAGATCAAAACAGCAAAAAAGAAGAAACTGAGGCAGACCACTATGAAAGAACAAATCACAGGGGAGGAAGGAAATGGTGGAGGAATTGGAAGTTTATGAACAGCTAATGAAATTCTCTAAGAAAAAAGCTGGAGGCAACAGCCCAACACTCAGCAATAAGTGAAGTATGTATATGGCAGTAGCTGGATAATAAATGCCAATGATGAAAGTGAAGCTGTACATTTTTTTTTATTTATTAGGGGTTTTTTTTTATTAGTTTTGTTTTCCCACTTTTTAACCTTGAAAGTCTATCTCTGGTAATTGGAAGACAAAAAGGCACTTATGTGTTAAACAGTTTTGAGGGGGAGAGGGTGTATTTTTTGAGTAGAGGACTGTTTTAGCTATAAAATAAAAAATTCTAAGAGGAATAGCCTGGTTTTGTTTTGCGAGATATAGGCCAAAATAATAACAAAGTTTTCAGATATACAGTCTGGAAAAGTGTATCTATGAGAAAGGCAAATACTCTTGCTGCATTAAGTATTCAACTAAAGAGTCACAATAATGGATTTATATAGTTCTGGCCTAAGCAGAT
This sequence comes from Leptocoma aspasia, assembly GCA_013399835.1. Lineage (NCBI taxonomy): Eukaryota > Metazoa > Chordata > Aves > Passeriformes > Nectariniidae > Leptocoma > Leptocoma aspasia. Next base: position 1,472,525 of record VXAX01004648.1, on the reverse strand, counting down.
ACAGAAGAAATATATCACAGTGAAAATATCACAGTTTTCTTTCTTTTGAACGGGTCCTCAATCTGGTATTAGAACATGAAGAAATAGATGCATTAAAACTTTGAAAAATGGATACCCTTTTTGTATTTAACAAAATAATTTTGATCACTTTGAAGGTTTTGATTTTTGGTTTGTTTGGTTTTTTTTGCTGACCCTTTTTTTGGGCACTGAAACTTTTGTTTGCCTTGAGCATTGCATTAAAATCTAATGCATTCCAACTGCTTGTCTGAATTATGGACTTGTAAAATCAAAGACAATATCACAGCAAATATACTGCTATGTCTCCTTCTTCAGCTTTTCCATTCTTTCATGCATATGCTTCTCTAGTTTCTTTCTAGGAGTCTTACTGGTTGTTCTTTACCCTAAATTGCCATTTTCAACTCAATATGTCATACTTAGATCCATATAAGGCTCACAAAATTCACACCCTACAGCTAAATCTCAGTAGTGTGAATCTAGCTGATATCCTGAAAGCAAATTTGAGATACTGAAGACAGATAAGGCTCAGTAGTTAGTCTCCTTTGCTCAAAAGCAGCACGGAAGGAAGTCAGAGGGAAGGTAAGTAATAAATAATAACTGTCAGCCTGTATTTGTGACAATGACCTTATGAGGGAAAGAACTTTAGTGTTTGGTAGTTTTTGGCACTTAATGTTTGAAATCACCTGAGAAAAATAAAGCAAATACCACAGGAAATAACACTAGTGGCATTAAGATCACTCCTTCAGTTAGCTTTTCTTGCCAACCAGGAAATACAGTACTTTCCTACATAGCAGGAAATTTGTGCTTGGATGCTTTTGTCATGAGATGAGTATTGATCCCATACGTCTGTCTTCCATCACTACCCCCAGTTTGAAGAAAACAAGAGTCAAAATTTCTTGTAATTAGTGCTCAATTGAGACATCTAAGCTCAATATAGAAAGTGGCTTTGATTTGGGTTTATCAGTTTCACCAGAAGGCTCAATCTCAGAAATAGATGTATTAAGTAGAAGATATTTTCTTCAACAGTTTTATTTAAATCTGGTATAACACCAGTCTAAAGTGATGTTATTTCATTCAGATATGGCCATTATGGGACCCTTCCCATTCACTCTGTGTGGGATATCCTCCATCTAAAGTAGTATACTTTCTTCCACATCACCATGTATATATGAAATTTTGAATGTCTTAACCCCCTTTGGTTCTGATCCAGTAAAAGCAAGCAAAGCCCATTGTTGATTTAGTTGATCAGCCTCTAGTGGATGCTTTAGGAGGAGGTGAAGCACTGCTCTGACCCTACTGACTATTCGACAGATTACATCAGGTATAATCGTAGCTCGGAGATGCAGCACCCATATGTGCAAATCAAATTCCATTCAAAATGTCTTCAGTGTTGAAATGGTGTCTCCTCTTCCAGCCCTACCATTCACTGATGTTTTGAAAGGTAAAAATATCAGCATTTTAAATAAAAATCATAATGTTGCAATTCTTATACTCAAAACGCAAAAACCATAATAAATATATGATTTTAAAAATAAACTGTGCTTGCTTTTTCACAGTATATGTATTTTTATAACGCTTGTCTGTATATAGAGCTCTGTGTTACAATTTATGTATATGAATTCAAATTGAGGATGAACATATACTGTAGTGAGTCAGTTACATATAACATGATTTTTCCAGCAGGTTTATAAGTACCTTTTACACATTTTACCAAAATATACAAACTCTTTTGTTTGTTTTTGAAATGTATTTAAGACTTGCAAAACCAAGGGTACCTTGGAAGTCTTGTACAGGATTTTAAGACATTGAAAATTAAAAATCTCATCCTTATACTGCAACAAGAGTTTTCTCATGTAAATGTTTTAGATATTTTGTATTCCAAAATTGTAATCCTCAATTATGAAAAAAATAAATAAATACACGAGCTTATTTCAAGGTAAGAGGGAACCTAACCAATGTTTGTTTATTTCATTACTAGGACCTTAATAATTTCAATTCTAAACTATGTGAATTCTTTGTCAATGTCATAGCCCCCTAAAATCAAAGATGCCATTCCAGCAAATAAAAATAAAAAAGTTTAAATTTAAACATGCACATTCACAGATGGCACAAAGCTTTAACACCATATGAAGGAGATAAGAGAATACAAATTGCTTTAATTTTCCACCTGGCATGGGAAATAGCTGTTTCAGAAAGGTGTTACTGTATTTGTACGACCTAGAAGGCGCAGGATGTACAAATGAGGCAATCCTAAATTCACAATGACTGTCCCTCACTCTATTAAATCAATCGTAATAATTGTGAAATACTAATTGACTAAATCACTCACATAAAACTGTACATTGCCATGAATACACAAAAGTTTAGTAAAAGTGGTTCTTAGATCTACATATTTTTGATCTTCAAGATGCCTGCAACTTAAAACGCTGACATAGAGTAAGAGAGGAAAAATTCTACAGATAAAAATCAATTTTGTTAGGATTATGGCAATAATCTCTTAGGGATGAGCTGTCTGGTGCTCAACAAGATACTCTTCCCCAGTCAGAGTATAGTTACACTGCAGGTTCTGTAGATGTTAAACCTCTTTTTATGTGTGGCAGGATGATCTGATCAGCCATTTGGAGGGACAGGAACCTTGTCTACAATGAAACTTTGAAGAAATGAACTATTTAAGGGCATTTATTTATTTTCAAAAATCCCACTCTAATATTAGGCCTCTTAATTGGATGAAACACAGGTTCTGAATTCATAGCAGAGTATTATATATGCATAAGCTACTTATACGGAAGACCAGTGTCACTAACAGATCATGTCTGAGCTACCACAAACTTTTGAAACAATCCATGAATCAGTAAGATAATCTTACTCAAAACCCCTGTATATTATCATATGGTACCTAGTAAGACTGCTCTTTTAGAGCATGTTGCAAGGATGAATTATCTTAAAACAAATTACGTCAAAATCAACCGTAACAGTATGTGAATTCCCTAGGTGTGAACTGGGGAAAGATTTCCTGAATAAAAATGTTGTCTTGAAGTTCCCTAGCTATGTGCTTTGAAAGGCAATAAATCAGAAATACCATTTTATACCAACATATTTTTATACCAACATATTTTTATACCAACATATTGAGGCATAATCCAACTTTATACAAATACCTGAGAGCTCAGATCCATAAATCTGTATGTGAAGTTTCCCACTCTCACTATAATTAATTTCAATGTCTTCAGTTGTGGCAATTGTAGTGAATAACTTTGTATAGAAGAAAGAAGTTGCTAGGCTGAAGCAAATACTTAACATATCTGTGCTTTGTATGGTGCAGGAAGTACATCCTTCAATAAAAAACCTTGTAATTGGGACCCAGTCTTTATTTACCAGGTCATTAAACTTAGCAATATTGCAGCCCATAGCACATCTACTCTACCACAATCAGCATTCAGTCAGGAAAATATTGAGCAAAATTAGGCATCATTGCTGAAGCAACAATGCAATAATTCAACAAAGCTTGCCATCCAATAGACACTGGGGCTGAAAAATTGGGCCCTTGCAATGTTACCATAAAACAGTGAAAACAGCAGGAAATCCAAGGCAGTAAGTATCCACAGTCTGGAGAAGGAATTGAAACAGCAAGGGGTAGAGGCATGGTTAGTACATAATCTAATGAGATTATACTAACAGTAAGAAAGAGGTAAAGAGAACACATCACTAAGTCCTCAAAAGAGTTCAAAGTATCTGATTCTAGAAAGCTGAGAAATTGCATAACAAACGAACTAAAACAATGAAGAGTTGTAAAAAATGACACCATGTACTTGACACAGTCAGAAGAGCACCATAAAGTTGTATTTGCAAGTACTAAAAGTCTAATAAATGACTCAGTAGGATGCTGATCAAAAGCTACAATAGTGGGATCCAGAGGAAACAAATAAATGGTTAAGGAAAAAACTCTTCAAAATAGGAAGGAATACCTTTTAACAGGAGAAGACTTAAAATTAGATTTCTGTGTTACTCAGAAAAAGGCAAATAAATCTTAGAAAAACATTTAACTAAAGATGATTTTTATATAGTTGGCTAAGACCTGAAATGATGTCTCTATAGGATGTTGAAATTTGTTTTCATTTTGAGCTGGCATTAAAAATCTGCCCCATGCCAGCACTGGAATGCAAAATTTGGAAAATGTGTCCCTTTTTCTTCTAATGTTTATTAACATATTCCAGCTTACTATGTTTTTGGGATGGTTTTTTGGGGTGTTGTTTGTTTGTTTGTTTTGTTTGGGTTGTTTGTTTGGTTTTGCTTTTCTTTGATTTTTTTGGGGGGGGGTGTTTGTTTTTTGGTTTTTTTTTTTTGGGAAGGAAACCTCCTAGGAAATATCTTTAACTGCATTATCCTCTTCAAACTGCACTGAATGTTATGTTAAGAGAAAACACTATCTTATCTTGTAAAATTCTGTTTGCAAACTAACCTGATAAAAGGCCACAAATTCACTTTTAGAGTAAGTCAAAAGTAAATTAAAATATAGAGTAACAATGTGTCATGAACTGTCTGCCTCCTTGGAAAAGAAAATCAACAGGACCGTAAGTATTCTGATAAATATTTTCAAATCTGTAAATCAAAAGGGTAGATTCCTCAAAGTAATTTTAAAATCAGACCTTCAATACACAGTTCAATTTTCTAGAGTTCTGTCATTCTCCAAGAAAAGTCAAGGGTGAAAATCGGCAAAACTTTCAGCATATCTTAAAATAATTTCATTGTTTTGGTGAAAATTATTTTTGTAATTGATTTTTTTAAAGTTCATTGATTTTAAAATGCTACCAATATTTTTTGTTAAAAAGAAGTAGTGTTCCATTCAATCAGATACTCTGTAAAGTAAAAGGATTTTCTTTCACATTTTTTTATTAACTGAAAGGGTGTGTATTAACTCCAGATGCAGGTGTTTGGGGATAGAAATCCCAATGCTGATAAAGATGATGGCAACCTAATTATACTGTAAGTCTTAAATAAGTCTGATTTTAAGACTTCACATTTATAGTCGTCATGGTCCTAAAGCAACTACAGTCTTTCCAAGAGACATCAAATTAAGAAAATTCTTCCTTGATTGCACTGCTAGACAAATCCAAGTTCACTAAAAAGGCAATTTATTCAATATTGCCCATCCTGTCGAAAATGACTTAAAAGTTACGCCTCTTTTTCTTATGCTGTGATTATCAGTGTCTGTTAGCGTGTCTCTTTACCTTCCACACAGCTGGATATAACAAGTGTTGATTTTTTTTCTGGGTGAAAGATCCGAGACTCAGACCTCTTAATTTTTGAACATAACATAATTTATCTGTCTGGGTGTGCAATTCCTCTTGTTGATTCTTGTATCTGATGAACTAGCAACCTGACCAGAGAGCACTACTTAAGAGCAGTGTATTTTCAAGTCCAATGAACAGAATAATAAATTAATCCACACCAATCTCATCAACCTCTGCACTACTAAAATTCTAAATTCACTGAGAAAGATACATAGTATAGAATGAAGAGAACTTGTGCATTATTATGTGTAGTAGATGGGGGTTTACTGGTTTTCATAGGTAAGTCTGAGTCTCCACAGAAAACATACACTGGACAGTTTAATAGCATACTCAGTACCTATTTTGCTACTGTTATAGCTAAACTACCTTCATTTTATAATAAATATGAAAAACACTCCTTAATTAAATTCCTGAAAACTCAAGGAAAAAAATTTAAATTAACTTAATAAAGAAAGCATGAAATTGCCAATACTCTCCTCTATTAGCAGGAATTTAACTTTTTTATTTTAATGCACCTTTAATATTTCTCTTACAAAAATATACTGTTTCACAAAATCAACAACACACTACTGAATATAAATTTGAGTAGATTAAATTTTCATACATTTTTCATAACTTAAATGCTTTTCTATATTTAAAAACGCAAAATAATTTAATAATTTCTATTAAATTCAATGACTTTAAAGTCAAAGGCCTTCCAGGAGAAATATTCACATTTAATGGCTATTCTAAATAAAATATAACAGTTCAGTTTGGAACAGAAAACAGCTTTTTCAGTTCAGCGAGAAGTCCCACGACAGTAAAATCTTTCTCAATATAGTGGTTTTGTACTTTTGACCATTTTTCATGAATATATATTTTTACTGAGCCACACTGAATCCTCTCTAAGAAACAGGTGAACTTAACTTCACAAAGCAGCACTATTTACATCTCAAAAATATGCTATGACAACATGAAGCAAATTTATCTTTTCTGCAGCTAAACATTTTCACTTATTTATGGTAAGATAAACATTTTTTTCCTTAACTACTTTAAAAAAGTCAAGAATACTGTCTTCCAAAAAGCTGCACAGGAAATATATGTTTCGTAATTATGAAAGTACATATTGATTGTACATTCCCTGACATAATGTAATTAATTTATTCAGCATTTAATTACACAGAAGTACAATATAAGTAAAGCACTTCTTTAACTTCTCACTTTTTTTTTTTTCCCCACTACATGTCGGGAGTCTCCATCCTTTACTGATTTTGCAGAAAAACAGTAAAAGAATTCTATTATGACCACTTTCTTACACATAATTAGATGACTAATTCATAGTTATGTATTAAGAATCATTACTGGAAAACAGTGGATTGAAAAGAAATTATGTAGGTGGTAAAATAACTAACAACAGCTGTCAAAATACTTACGTGTAATGTCCAGTTTTTATGCCAAGAAATCTTATGTTACGATTCAACAGTGGTTAAGTATCATGGCGCAACATGAAAAATCCCCTATTAACTCATTTAGCAATGTGGAATTTTGATTATGATTTTCTGCACTTCATCAAAAAATGTATTTAAAACTTGAAAATTTTGAGTTAGACCTATTACTCTGAGTGGACATTTTCATACATGCTACTTGTTTTCTCTAGTGCCCAGTGTATTTTCGTAACAACTCTGTTCCTTTTTGTGTTTAGATGAACATACAGACTTGCATGTGTTCATGCATTTGTGCAAATATATATGAAATATTTTTAAGAGAAATCCAAAGCTCTACCATTTCACTCGAGACAAGAGAAGAAGCATACCTTTTCTGGATCAGTTGTTGTAATGACCCACACGCAGTGTGCATTGTCTTCATATTGAACTGGATAATTTGGTGACGTGATAATGCCACTTGGTCCACGTAAATTAGAGCCACATGTTCTAGCTAAAATGATAACCAACAAACCAGATTGCTTTAGACTGGATGCTCTGTTTAAAATAAATATTATAAAATTGACACAGCATTAGCAACAACTTGCCATGAAAGTACTACTATGCTGATATATTCTATAACAATCTGTCCTTAAAGGTATTTCAGACAAAAAAAATCCTGAAAATTTACCTACAGAGGAAGAAATGAGCTAATTTTCAATTAATCAGCCCAACATTTACAATACGTTATTCTTTCTTTATGTAGATTAAATACTCAAAATTATCGTATCAATATTCTCTTTGGAGAAAGATTTACTCTTTCCAAATGGATGGAGGGAGCCTTCTACCCATGAATGTAAGAAGGCCCAGTATGTGCTCTCTTTCATGATTTCCCCATGACTTGGAGAAAGAAACACCTGTATCACAATATTTATGTAACTGGATGTCCTTAACCTAAACATGACCTTCTTTAGTGTCTTAACTCTTTACACCATAGGAAATATAATTAGAAAGAAAAAAGTATAAAATGGTTCTAGGCAGTATGTAGTCTGACTTTGGTAAAGTAGATTCAGTGAAACCATCACAATCTCTCTGCCACATTCAGCAAATCCAGATTGTCAGCATTTTGAAAATATATTACTTAACATATTCAGTTATCTTCTAAAGAGCATTAAGTATAGATTTTGCAAGAATATGCAAATTTCTAAAAATATTTAAGTCTCTTAGAAGCATTTAAAAATATTTAGACATTTAATTTCCAGTGACAAAGATTTACAGAAATCAGAATATTTCAAAATGTCACTGTCATTGACTGTCAATGTCAATGGTACTACAGTACTTTGTCAACATGTTAAACAGAGAGTCTAGATGACAAAATTTCTAAGTATTTAGATACAAATCTCAGAATCTCAGAATCTATCCATATATATTCCACTACCTTCTGATGTAATTTAGTCTCTTCAGTTACTTAAGTTTCAGTACAGGCAAGAGGAATGACTAGATTATTGTAAAATTTGGTCATTCTTTTTCTGAATATTGGAATAAACCAACATATTTCTGGTACTTTAGAAAATTTTAGTTTTCTTCTCTCTCTATGGCTGCCTCCATTCTAAAGCACAAAATATGAGTGTTTCTTTACTTCACTAACTGCTGGGAGGAAGCCTGATCTTCTCCATGAATAGATGTGTGATCGGTACAAATCACACTTTGGTGTGAGCACTTGTGATTGGTACAAATCACTTACGAAAAAAGGTACTAGATGAAAGTAACTATCAGATTTTCTATCCTTCCATCATAATATACTACCAGCACTTGGTCCTTTGTTATGATGTTAGAGACTAGACTTTGAGAAGTCATTATAATTCCATGACAAGATTAATCAACTAGGACCCCATTTTCTGTGAAAGTGTCTATCTGTGTATGCAGGCAGAGTGGAACTAGATGATGTTCCCTTCTAACCCTAATCATTCTATGATTCCATGTTTATGACCAAAACTGTCTTGATAGCTACCCACCAATTTAACTTAAGTCTCAGACACATCACATGGAAATCTTCTGTTACAATCCCAGTAGAAGTCTAAAAAAAAAAAACCCCTCATCTACATAGGAAATTCTACAAAAGCACCATTTAACAATTATTAAAAGGGTGTCTGTACTTAACATGGAAAATAAAGTCATAGAATCACTTAGGTTAGAAAAGAAGTCTAGGTTCTCCAAGTATAAGGCTTAACCTACCCCTGTCCAGTCCATCACTAAACCATGTCCCTAAGTGTCACAAAAAATTAATCACATTTAAGTATGCTGCACTACACTGCCTACTAACCATACAGAAAGCTTGCCCTGTTGCTGCTGTATTAAGCAATCTATAGTCTTTTAATTGAGGGAATAACAAGGACAAATTAATGGGATCTGAAATATGGGGCATTTTCTTTCTAGTAACTGGTAGAAACACTATACCTCCACAACCATAACTATCACACAATCTGTTTTCAATTCCTCCTGTCTAAGGTCTGCTACAGCAGACACTAATCCAGAGGCGCAACTTTGTAGCAATAAAAAAACCAGTCCATCCCTCCTGTAGCTGTCCACAAAGAAGAAAGGCTAAGAAACATCTCCCTTGCAGAGAGATTTTTGAGTCAAGCTGTTACTCGTTTACCTTCCTCCTATTCAAACTTCCAAAATAAGGTTAAAAGTAAGGGGAGGGAAAAGGGGTGAAGCCAAGCAAGAGGCACAATTGAAGTTTAGCCCAGAGGTCTTTTTAGAAAATGGAGTTATTGGAAAAGATTGCATAAAAACGTTAGATAGCCTTGTATACTGCCTACAAAAGCCAGGAATGGATGGCTGTAAGGTTTTTGTGTGGAATTCAAGGAAATTTGGAACATTTACATTAGCACCAAGCAGTTTCCGAGGGCAGTTTCTGGGGCCTGTGACCCAGGTGTGGTGGTGGGGTGGGCCCGGAGCTGCACCACCACCATGGGCAGACCCCAGTGGTGCTGGGACCCTGAGACCCCAGACACTGTTGTGCCCTTTCAAGCCATGTCAGGAACTTGGCAAGAGCAAGATGGTTCCTGTGACTTTTCGTCAGATTCCTATGTTTTGAGCTTTGTTAATCTCCATTCTGGGGTAAATGTAAGCATCAGCTTCTTCAGTAAGTCTTGAAGTCATTAAGCTCACAGAAGTCTCGTTCAGTTTATCAGCTTTTCCTGATATCAGCTTTTCCCTAAATTGATACTCTTTCTAAACATTTGATTGCATGCTTCCAGCTACATAAAAATCTTTGTACATTTATAATCATATATACACATACACCTGAGATATACTTCCCTGTTTTAGTTTGCTTAGTTTTGAATTTCATTGCAGCAGAAACTATAAATTACGCTTCCAAACTTCACAAATAATTCCAAAGAATAGCAGTTACCTCTGCAAATTGGCCTGTGGTCACTCCAGGCAGCCAGTGTATCTGTCACTCTCTGACAAGTGATGCTCTTAGAACCTTGCAGCACATAATTGTCTTCACAGGAAAACTGTACACTTGCGCCCACCCTAGGAGAAAAAGGGGAGAAAGAAGGAAAGAATTAAATGTATTTTATATCAACATCCTCAAATAAATGTAAATATTGCCAAGTGACAATATTTCAAGATCCAAACAAAGAAATTAAGGTGCAAAATTCTACTCTATTAATATTGTATTCATAAAAACAAAACAACTTATACTCTAGGGAAAAGGTCTATTATCAGTTTGCCTTACCTTTTAAGGAATACAAAACAATTGTGGTACTAAGTTTGTTCTTTTACAGTACATATATGTATATACTTATATACATATATGTAAGTACATGCATACATATGTATGTACTTATACAGTACATACAGTGAATATATATTTTATCTAAGAAATATATAAACACAATTCTTTCAGGCAACAGAACTTAATGAATAATTTCAACATTGTTATATTTGCTCAAATAAGAAAATAAGCAATTAGATATGGAAATTCGTCAACACTTACAACCAGGAAATATTAATTTCAATCAATGGCAGAAAGTCATTAAATATTCCTTACCTTGTTGAAATTTCCTCTAAAGCATTACATTAACGATAAATTTTTTAGGACTGAAATTTGACTATTACACTTGTAACACTGAAATATGCCCCTTTGGAATTATTTATGTTGCCCAATTGTTATGAAGATTTTCAAAAACTGTACACACTTATGGTCTATATCACAGAGAGCTTTCTTAAAAAGTATTTACATATCTGGCTCCATTTACTATTTGGGACATTCTTTGCTCCCCATCCTAATTACCTGGTTCTGTTGTTTGTTTTCTTGCACTTTTAAATCTGTATTTGATAGTCCCATGTTGTGAACTAAGTGAACTCAATAAAGCAGATTTCTCAGTTTAGTCTCTGTGAGTTACTGGGTCCTAAACACCAGGGGGTTGCTATATGGCAGTCAGGAGGCTCAATGTTTAAAACTGTGCTGCGAGCAACTGCATATAATGTCATTGACTATCACCCAGCTCATTCCCACCCTTCATGGACAAGTGTTTTCTTAGTTTCCCAGAGAATGTCACCAATGCTAACTATATTGTTTATTGATGTTATTATGTGTTTCTATGCTTCTTTTCATTCTTTCAGGAAATTTTATTGAGTTTTTTTTTTTTTTGGTTAATTTTAAAATTTTAGTATGATGCTTCACATCTCGAAAAGCTTTAAAAACTGCTTTTCCTACCACTTTGTTCTTGAGCTGTTAAATAAGAAAACTCAGAAAGGCAGGGAAAATATTGGCCTTTTTTTTCCATAATTCATGCAACTTGCATAAAATTCTTGAAGAGTAATGTAAGTTTCTAAAATTGTGTTTATTTTATACTGGTCATAATCTTCAAAACATTCTTAAAACCCTCAGAAAAAGAGACCAAGCATTTTTCTAAATAAATACCTCAAATTAATAAAATTTAGTTTCTCTTATTGGTAAAGAAAATATTATTCATTGATCTGATATTTTAATGCCATAAACACATATTTTTAATGGCATTCTCGTCTATTTTCTAGAATTTGGATCTCTGTATTTCTTTTTCTAAGGAAACAGGGGAAAAAACCCAAGCGGTTACCAGGAACTGATAAATGCAAATTGAGAACTAAAGTATTTAAAAATCATATTGTAGAAAGACCATCCCACAAGTGTAATATTGCATGAAGCAATGTGAAAAACAACATTTTCCTTAAGTTTGCTACTATCAAGGCATGTGAGGAGAATTACAAAACTGTGCACATACAAAAAACAGAGTGCAATTAAATGTATAATTACTGGATGTCTACAACAGCAATTTATAATTTAAAATACCTGAATATCCCCCCCAGAAAGAAAGAAGGAGGGTGGGTAGAAATGAACAGGGGGATACAAATATTTTTATGCCTAACTAAGTTAAGGATTTTATGTTTAGATTGGGTTTTGATTATTGAAAAAATACTTTTAAAGTTTTCATTAACGTTTACATAAAACACACACTAATTTAAGTGATATGCTTATGATGATTCAATTTGTTTCAATATTGTTCTACAAAGCATGTATTTCAGAGGGTTGGGGATTTTTTCCTAAAGCTCTGGAAACAGCTTGGTTCTAAGGGCAATTAATGTGAACTTCATACGTTTTACACAGTGGGTATAATCTTTTGAAATGTCTGAACACAAAATAAGGGACACAAAATTAATATGCTGAATACAACATAATAAAAACAAAGAAGAAACATAGCAAAAAAGTCACATTAAAGGGCAATGTAGGAACGTGAAGTACTCCAAAGCTGCTTATGGATCTAAATAAGCATCTTAGAAGAGGGCATGCATCTGGATCACACTCTACAATAAAACTATTCACACATCCAAATTGTTGTGTCTCTCCATTGATTAAGCTTGACAGTTTCCCATTTAAAATGGGGACATCCTTTTGAAGATGCCTTACAGCTTGTTTGATATGTGATTTCAAAGAAAATTCCTGGTTCATTTAATATCCACTAGTTAACAATGAAAGGTTTTAATTGGGTTTGGGGACTTTTGTTGGTTCTTTGTTGTTTTTTCTTACATCTCTACCTCTCTAGCCACTGAGCAAATCTGTGGGCACTAGAAGTCTTGTGTTTTGCTTTGTTACTTCTTTCTATAAACTTCAAGCAGAGGGAAGAAATCTGTTTCCTCGTTTTTCTTTATCTATTTTAAATTTGAACTCCATCCAAACATAATTTGTGGGTTTATAAAGAAGGCTAGAACTTGACTGGAAGAAGCCATTTTTAAAAAAGGAAAGTACTAACATTAAAACGTTAATTTAATTTTCAAAATCTGTTTTGGAAATTTAAAAGCCATTTGTTTTACAAGTGTTGGTGAAATTGTGGGAAATGACTGCATTTTCACATTACCACACATGCCACACGGTATTTAAGCAGAGCTGGAACAGTATTATTTAGATCTATTTTGGATTTCATTTAAACAATCTACTGGTTTGCAATCTCACATAAATATAAAATGTGATATTGACCTCAAAATTGTGTTGATTATGTTCTCATTACTCTAGGCAAGTCTGACTTGCCATTTCTCCCCCAAAATTAATCCAAATATCCATTGGGTTGTTTTAAAATCACTGAACATCATCTCCCTACTTCCTGAAATGAACACAGTAGAAGCGTGGCAGGAGGACAGAATGAAAAGGTTAACATTTCAATACCTTTTGTTTGCTTTATGATATTAGAATGAATGCCATTATTATGCTGAAAACGATGAAACCCTTTTCAAAGAACTTGTCATCACTGAATCAGTTGGGTCTCAGGCTGTCTTGAAAATAAACCCTCTGCCTTTCCATCAATCCCACTTATAACATGTCTTTCAGTAGACTGGAAAAAAATTTGAATAATGTGCATTTTCACATGTTTTAGTTCAGATTAATATTCACAGTTGTCATTCTCCTGACAAGAACAATAGCTCCTTCTGGTGTTTATATTTGCCTCTTAGAAAAGAAAAGAAACATTGCCTTTCTTTACTCTCCAGAGCAATTTTATTACGTTGGAGAAATGCAAGCAGTAGCAAATATTTTTTCCCCTTCTCCTAAGGAAGAGCTTAATTTGTCATGTCAGAGAAACAAAAACCAAATTCCTGCCAAATTCTCTATTTAAATGTCCATCTAGATTTAGACAGTTAACTTTAAGGTAGATATGTTTTAATTAGATATTAACAAACTTTAAAGGACATGAAAAACAGTTGCTGTTGCATAATGAGTTTTCAGACAGTAAGTAATGATTAGATGGAAAGCAAACTTTTATCATTTATCTCAACTAATATTCAAAACTGGAGGCCCAAAACATGCACACAATTAATGTGATCACAATATAACATGTTTTATTTATCTTATGTTATACAATGTTGTTTGTTGAACACCTTATCCATTGGTTTATCCTTATGAACAGTAAGATACACTTGATGAAATGAAAATATTATAAAAGGCTGGATGGGATGAAGAAGGTAGGGAAACAGTCTTACTCTGTTGGTTTAGTAAGCATAAACATTGCTCATAAGTAAGCTCCAGGCATCCAAGGTACCTTTAACCCACATTCATTCCTAAGAGTCTGTGTTCAAAACATAGTTATCTGTGCTTTGCAAGATTCTTTGGCATTTGATTCCCTTGGATATCTTAATATGTACTTTGAGCTTTAAGGTTCTTTTGGATTTTCTTTTGGGTTTTCTTAGTATTTTTATGCATTGCTAAGAAATTTGTTGTTGAGCTCTTCCATGTTTGGGTTCACACATTTTGGATCTTTAAACCTGTTGCACCAAAACTATTTCATCTCCCTTTCACTTTCAATTAACAGGCTACCGCCTAGAGGTGAAAAGAAGTAATTTTCTTTCTTACCCTCTCTGAGCTTATCAGTGCTCTTAGACCTGCTGCTGTTTCTTAACAATTGTTCATATGCCACTGATTTGGACCACAACTAGATGAGAGTCTGTTTGGACAATAGTGTATCATGAACACATAAAAGCTGTATGACATTTATAGAGTCACAGAATAAATTAGACTGGAAGAGGACACCATCTAGTCCATTTGAAGCAAGCCCAGTTGGAAGAGAGGGCTCAGAGACGTGCTTGGGTGAGTTCTGAATGCATCCCTGGGTGGAGATTCTACAAATTCTCTCAAAAATTTCAATTTTTTACTATCCTCATAATAACAACAGGATTTTTGTTTTATCCTGACTCTAGTAGTGATTTACCACGTCCCACCTTATTTCTATTGCCTCTATTCCTGTAACTGTTAACTCTCCAGAAATGCTTTTCTCTCTCCACTGAGAATAAAGTGATCCTAGATACTGCCCCTAATCCTTTCAGCTAAATATTTTATTTGGAGGAATTCACAAGTGGCATGTTCTGCATCATTTATGGCTTTATGAGGAGAGACTGAAGCAGAGGAGGGATACTGAGGCATGCCTGCACAAGAAGGAAAGTAGAATACTCTCCAAAATAACAGTGGGAGTATAAAGGTATTCCTTGGATGAATACACAGAGGCACTTTAATACCTCTTGAGAAAGAGTTATATTTTAGCATCCCATTTTTACCTAGTCTTCTACTGCCTGATGCTTCTCTCTGCAATACATCAAACATTAATAAAGACTTAAATAGAAATTACATTTGTTTTCCTAAAATAGCATCCCTTTGGACAGCAAATACATGCTGTATTTTTGTATCATACAATTTCATTTGCGGTAGATGTACTCTACAAGTTGAATCAGAACACCTAGAAGAGGACATCAGCAAACATCTAGAAAACTTGTGTCTCTAGCCTATTAATTGAAAACTTATTTCCCTTCATTATTTTTTAAAACACATTGAACTGCTGCCCTGTCACTAATGAAGCCATGACTTTGCATATAACTGAATCTTTTAATGTTGGAGTTCTTTATTGTTTCTCAAACTCCTTTGAGGATAAATAGAGAAAGAACCAAAAAGTATGTCAGTCAGAAAGAGAATAGATTTTTGATTTACTTTTCCTGTCAGTTATGGCCTAGGTTGGAATAGCCTTGATTCAGGAGGCAAGTTGTATTAATTTGCTTTCTAGAGTTGCAGAGAACTTTGCAAAATTCCTTCTAATTTTTATGAATTGTTCCTGTCTCTTAAGTCTGACTGTCCATTCTCTCCTGAGCAATTTATAAATCTCTGCATGAGTTGGAGGCTCCCATCTCCTTCCTTTGACCATTTGCTCTGCTGTACTTCAAGTCTCTGCCTTTTTTCCTCCGTGGGAAAGAGCAAACTTCCTCCTTTCTCCATATGGGTCCATTTGACCTTGTCTTCTTTTTTTAATATAACAAAAGGTGAAAACAAGAAAAAACAGGAGATGGCATTCATCACAGCCTCAGACACTGAGATTGCTATGTTCCCCAAGCTTTTTAACAGCTTTTACAAAGTGGAAAAACAGATAATACTCTCTGCTTCTTCTTCCATGCTGTCCATGGAGTTCTGCTTTTTCTCCATAGATGAGATTATCATGCTTTAAAATTCTTTTTTTTAAATGCATTGATTTAAAAAACTACTCAAGCAAAACCAATTCAAGATATGCAATTCAATAAATCTATTTTGACAAAGAATCAATAAATTTAAAACTAGGGAAATTATACTCTTCTTTAATTACAGACTGTCTTAGGTTACAATGTAAAATGTACCCAAAAGCATGTATTCTATCACCATCCTCATAAACTGTTAAAAACAGGCAGGGCAGTGTTTTTAATCTCCTCCATGACTCACCCCTGATAACTCCCTCTGGGGAATATCTTCTGCTAATGGGCCACCAAGCTTCATTGCATGACTGATAAAATTAGATCACCCCATTGTGAGATGCTCCACCCAAGGGGAGGAACCACCATTCCTACCTGGACATAATCTGAGGTATGGAAAACCAGAACAGCCCTACCTACCAGAGGATAAGAGCTACATAACCACCACTGGACCCTCAGAGGAAGACAAGACCCTTCTACAGGATCACCGATTCAACAGAATCACATCTCTCACTTCAACAGAACTGCAGCCAACATTTAATCAGACTGCTACTACCACCCTGACCAGCAAGGTGTCAGGTTGTATCCTGACTCTGTCAGTTGCAGCCAGTGTTTTCTGCCTTTATTTTAATTTTCTTATTAAATTGTAGGTCTGACTTTCACTGGTTTGCTTTTAAACTACCACACAGGCTGTGTATAAATGTAACAGGAAATACCTTCCTCTTGATCATATAGAAAATTAAATGTGCCTACCTGAAGTCAGAGCCTACCCTCTTCCCATTTTCAGGAATTCCAGGGTCAGGACATGTATCAGATGCAATGGCATCCCCACCCTGGGTCACTGCAAAGTAAAGAAAAAAACGTATTAGACATGCAGCTCTAAAGATGACTCTTTACATTTCCCATACGTAAACTTCCATTGCCTGAATGCAACCATATTTTACCATTTTTTTCTTGAAGCAGTGGAAATTATTACCAAAAAGAATCCCCATAATTGATTTTTGGTGTGTTATTTATTTTCGTTTATTATTATGGAAAAAAAAGTTTTTATTCTGTGCAAAATGATTGATTTCCCAGTCAGTCATTCTTTTTATGGATACACTAGAATTCAAAGTTTTCTTCAGACAGGAAAAAATTACATTTCATGAAAATGCCTTCTGAAATCTTCACAACACACCACTGTAAGGTTAAGACAGTATAAGAGAAAAGAAAATCTCCATAATAAAACCCATCTGTAATAAGATTTAAATTAAACAAAAGCCAAGAACCCAACTGTGATACTGTAGAACTGTAGAGCAGGAATATTTTTATGAATCCCAGAATCATTTAGATTGGAAAAGACCTCCAAGATCATTGAGCCCAACTTTTGACCAATCACTACCTCGACTGAAGATAAAGTTAATCTCAAAAAATATACAAGATACCCCACTGAACAATGCATTTTTAGCCAGCTGAATATGTGTTCATGCAAATGAAGCTCAAATTGCTATTTTTTGTTTCCAACTAAGAAGAGAAAGACAAGGTGTCCAATACTGTTTTTTTTTTATACTGTCCTATACTGTTCCTCTTTTTGCCCTCCATTCTTTCTCTGTCCAGACTGTCAGATAGTTAAATGATACTATGTATATAAATGTCCAAACTTACGGTACTCTCAAAACTCAAAACAATTTGAACATTGTGTCCTCTTTTTTTCCTACTACATTCCTAAAATGATAATTAAGGAAAATGTGAAGTTAAAAGTTATTCATCATAAACAGATGATACAAAGCAGAAGACTGAATACACAGAAAACCCGAACACATGTGTGCTTTTTATCCTGCACATATACACATATGGTGTGTCCAGCTGAAAAAAAGAAGAGCTGACATAAAGACTGTGTTGGGTTTGCATTGCCAGATTTTGGTAGTGGGGTGTGGGAGGCAGGGGTGGGAGGGGTAGTACAGGAGTGGCTTCTGTGAGAAGCTGCCAGAAGATTCCTCCATGTCCAGCAGAGTCAATCTCTGGCGGCTGCAAAATGGACCTGCTGATGGTCAAGGCTGGGCCAATTAGAAATGGTGGTAACATCTATGGGATCACAGACTAAAAAAAAGTTATTGTGCATTTGTAATTGCAGCCAGAGGAAAGCAGGGTTAGAAGGTGTGAAAGAAACAGCTCTGCAGACACCAAGGTCAGTGCAGAAGGAGAGGCAGGAGGTGCTCCAGGCACTGGAGCTGAGATTCCCCTGCAGCCCCTGGTGCAGCCCATGGTGAGGCAGCTGTGCCCCTGCAGCCCATGGAGAACCACAGGGATGAAGATGCAGGGTCCCACAGACCCGTGGAAAGAGAAGCCCATGCTGGAGCAGGTTTGCTGGTAGAACCTGTGACCCTGTAAAGGACCTACACTGGAGCAGCCTGTCCTTGTGGCACTGCACCCCATGGAAGAGTGACCCATACTGCAGCAGTTTGGGAAGGACTGCTGCCCATGGGATGGATTCACATTGGAGATGTTCATGGAGAATTATCTCCCATGGGAAGGACAACATGCTGGAGCAGGGAAGGAATCTTCTCCCTGAGCAGCATCAGAAACAATGTGTGACGAACTGACCATAACCCTCATTCCCATCTCCCTGTGCAGCTGGGGGAGGAGATAGAGCTGGGAAGGAGGGAAGGGTGGGAGAAGGTCTTTATAAGGTCTTACTTTACTTCACATTACCCTGCTCTGATTTTGTTAGTAATAAATACAATATCTCTAATTCCAGTCTGTTTTGCCCATGATAGTATTTGGTGATTGATCTTTCCCAGTTCTTATCTCAACTCATGAACTCTTGGTTGTATTTTCTCTCCCCTGTCCAGTTGCAGAGGGGGGTGATGGAGAGGCTTTGGTGGGTGCCTGGCATCCAGCCAGGGCCAACCCACTGCAGTTATATGCCTCCAGTCTTTCTGTTTCCTCTACAAAAAACAGAACTAGTCAAAATTTGTGGATAATATTTTCCATCTTAAAAGATTTTGGGAAATCTTTAAGAAAAGGACAGAGCATTCTTCCTGAAGTTAAAACAAAACAAAACAAAAGTTAATTGGAATATTTGAGCTGCACAAAATAAATTACACAATCTGAGTGGATTACAGATGACGTCATTACAGCTGAAAGGTGATGACAGCTCAGATGCAAAAAGCATCTGGTTTTCCCACACAGTGATATGCTTTCAAATTTAATACAAGCAGCAAAAGGAGTGGTGACAAATAGAATACACACAATCAGATTTTAAGAGCTATAAATCTTCATGCCTGTTTTGGCAGCTTCATTTATACAGAAATCCAAAGATTTACAAGAGAAGATTTAATGAACTAAAAAAACTGTATTACAGCACTACAAAAATACAACTGAGACAATGCACTATTACTCAGGTCAAGACCATAGTTCTTGACCTGAGCACAGGTTCTTCTGTAGAGAAGCAGAGAAGCTGCAATGATTACAGTATATTTCAATATTTGCTTTCTTTTTTTTCATCTAGAGTGTTTTAAGAATACAGGAATCATCTCTTTATCCACATCTTTTTAACACTACTTATTGTCCTGCATACTTTTTCTTTAAACTGCATCAAGAAAGATTATGATAATATCAAAATTTTCCTTGAAGACACAACTGAAAAAAAATAGTCTTACTTAGAAAAATATTTCCTTCTAAACATGAAAGCCAGACATGAGTAAAAACTCAGTTCATCTGGACTTTTGTCCATGTATAGCATGTGGAATTCACCATCTTGAAAGCCCTCTACACCAGAGCTCCATTCTGCTAATTTCACTAATATTGCTTAGCTTGATAAAGTTTTTTGTGTGTGAATAAAGGCTTTCAGAAAAAGCATATAGTAGCTAGTATTCATATGTTTTATTCTGAAAGTTTAATCTTGTAGTTGCTTGAAAAGTGTCAATGTTAAAATGCAGTTATAGTGAAAGACCTGGTCTTGCTACAAAAGCAGCCTGTTTCTTAAAATAAATTCTCTCCCTACTAATATTTCTTCCACTTTCTCTGAAAAAAAAAAAAAAAAAGAAGCCAAATATTTACCACTTTTATCAGAGAACTGTAGCTATGTTAGTGGACATGAGATTCAGTTTGGACTATTGAATCACCAAAACACAAATATAAACAAAACAACTGATATGATTATTTGACTCACCAGGTTTACTAAATATGAACCTTGTGGTGACAACTGTTACACAAGGTGGAGAATGCTGCCTTTGCTACCATGTTTTAAGGACACCACACATCACATTGGAGTGAAGCCATCTCCTTTTACAAATATACATACATACAAAATGCCTGAGTACTTTGGGACACCAGTAGATGCTGAATGAAACCTTAGTCATAGCACAGAATGAAAGTGATCTCCCCAAATGGATGACAACCTTTGCAAAATTTTCTTCTCAGACACTACTTTACTCTGTCAACACACTCTCAGACCAATATCAGGGCAGGGTGGTTCAGCCTCTTGCTTATCTGGAGAAATACTATCTCTCTAAACAGGACAGGCATCCTATGTCTGGAACTCAACACATCCTCCTGGATGTCTACAGGCCTTGTTAAACATGGCACAGGTTTTAGCTTCTGTTTTCCCAAGTGAACTGTCAAGTGTACTTTTAACAGATGGTGTTTGCATGACATGCTGTCATGACAAAAATAAATCCAATTCCCTGTAAAATAAACCTGCCTGATTTTATCTTTGCAGATGGGAAAAAAAAAAAAAAAGAATAAATCTCTCAAATCAGTAAAGCAATTTATTGCCTCTACTGGTTCAGAGACACCAGGGAGTTCAGCTCACATATGTATATACTTTTACGTATTAGTATGCTTAAAACGTTTACCTGCCAATATTTTGGAATTTACCTAAAAATTAGGTATTAAGATTTATTTTAACTTCAACATTTATCATTCAGACTGAAAATGGATGAAAAGCTGCCCAAACAAATTCCTGTCAGACACCTTTATCTTCCTCTGTTACAATCCTGTCAGAGTTCTGCTTTATCCCCTGCGATGAAGCATTATCCATTGCTACTGAGATCCATAACATGAGATGAGCAAGTATCATTGATTTGAGTATTTCACTTTCAAAACATATTTAAACTTTTCAGCCTCTACAAGCATTTCCTGGATACACCATTTCTATTCATCCAGTCACATGCCCAATCTTTCACTGGTTTAATTTTGAAGAAAAAGACTTTTGTATGCTCTTGAAAGACCCATGTCTAGTTTGTATAGGCTCTAGACTGTATAGAGCCTATACAGTGATCTTTCTGCACTGTATAAACTTTCATTTACCTAGGGTTTTAAAAGATGTTTCATGCCTTTTGCACCTTCTGTTTTTTTTCCATCTTTATCATATCAAATTTGAATTGTTTCTCTGTACATTCAAAGCTCATTCACAGACTGAGTGTATTTTAACTGTCATTTCAGTTTACCTTTTAGAATTTGAAAATTTCAAAACAATGGTGTCAGTGAAAATGGAAAGTAATATTCCTATTTAAAGCTTGCAAAACTTATAAATAAATAGCAATTATGCAAAACCTTTGGCAAAACTATGCACCAATTATCAGGATTTATCTTAAAGCACTAACAGTGTTCCTCTGAAATGCAAACATAAACTAAACATATATAAACAGGTATTTATGACAGATAAATTTAGGACCAGCCTCTCTCAATATATTCTTAGTACATTCTCAATATACCCTCTGTTAAAAAAAAAAAAGTTTAAGAGGATATAATCCTGGCTAATATTACTTTACATAGACAGTCCCTCATACTGCATCCCAGTTCTTCAAGGAACCACCAGCTAGAGGAAATGGTGAGTATTCCATGAGACTAACATCAGAAAAAATATTTGAAGTCACAGGGCAGGGAGAAAAGTGAGGAAATATTCTAGTCAGGTTTGGGGTTTTTTACTTCTTTTTCTAACATCAGGTCTGAGAACATCAAAGATGCTTCAACCACCAGACATGTCTGTAGTACAGAGACAGAGCACTCTCAGTGGATACAACTTAACTCTGGAACTTCCCAACATGTCAGTCTATTATATACTGCAAAATGTACACATTATTAAGTCTTTCTGCAGAAATAATTGAAGAGTAGCTGTGAGTTCATTAACGTGATTGACAGATTTACATTCTGTATACAACCTCTAGGGTTAAGACTAGTGATTCATATTTCTACTTGATAAAAATAAAATCTATTCTTTCTTTACTGATTGAGGATGAATCAACAATATTTCTTCTATTTTTCTCAGTTGGGATCATAAAGACTACAGTTTCCACAGCGTTGGAGGTCATCTTTATTGTTTTACTTGATATATGACACAGGAAATTCATAATTCCTTTAAGATGTTTCACATGCTCTGATTCTAACGCAATAGTAAAGAAGAAAGACTGGCAGTAACTATAATCATAAATCTGATTTTAAAATATTGTAATCATAATAATAAACAATTACCAGATACATTAGCATCCTAATTTAGCTCAGCATATGGGAAGTGTTTAATCAAGGAGCAGTATTAGGCAGGAAGAAGGGCTGTTGAAACAGATGTTTCATGCAGCAATACAAGCTACATGAAATCTCCCTTGTTGTATTGGTCCTACTCCAGACATGCTCCATCTTCTGCTTTAGAGGCATTTGGAATCTGAAAATACATCAATGAACTACTCAGAGTTATGTAAATTATGTGATGAAATGCTTTGAAGGCCTTGACTTCAAAACAAAGTATTATTACGTATAGATGTGTAATACTGCATCTCTTTCTTCAGTGGCCATTATGTAATTAAAAAAAAAATTGCGTGTTCATGGTTCAAGTTCCAACACCTACAATTTCAAATTTAACAAGTTATAGCAGTCTCTTTAGACATTTACTCATTCTCCCAGCGGTAACACCAGCCTTAGAATAAAAATGGATAACCCAGGAGCCCTCATTCTTTCAATAATTTGTTCTGAATACTTTTCAAATGTAACCAAAAATTGCAAGAATGACCTTCAAGAAGGCCTTGACATATACTCCCTGGAGGCTAGACGAAAGACCCTAAAATTCCCTGTGGAAAGATATTGTAAAAAATGGCAGCTTTTCTAGAGCTGAGTGACAAGCTGTTGTACAGCAGAGGGTCACAAAGACAGTCAGCAGACTGGAGCATTCCTCCTACAATGACAGTCTGAGAGAGCAGAGGTTGTTCAGCCTGGGGAAGGCAGGTTCTTTGGAGACCTCATTGTGGCATTCCAGTACCTAAAGAAGGCTTATAGAAAAGAGGGAGAACAAAACTTTAACCAGCCAGATAGAGACAAGACAAGGGGAAACAGTTTTATACTAAAAGACAAGAGATTTAGACTAGATGTCAGGAAGAAAATCTACTTAGAGGGCATTGAGGCACTGGAAAAGGTTGCCCAGAGAAGCTGTGGGTGCCACATCCCTTGAGCTGTCCGTGGCCAGGCTGGATGGCATTTTGAGAAACCTGATCTTGTGGAAGGTATCCATGCCCATGGTGTGGGGGGGTTGGAAATGGGTGATCTTTAAAATCCCTTCCAACCTAAATCATTCTAGGATTCTATGAAGTTTGTAAACTGAACAAGATTGCAGTGAATGGGTACTTTGCCTCTCTATTATGATGAAAATAAAAGCTTACATATGTAAATATTAACCTCTTTCCAGTCAAGAAGTCAAACAGAAATGCAATGACACTGTTTCAATTAAACAAGGTATTAGATGCACTAATTAATGTAATAGAGTCAATTTGATTATTCATTAAGCTCCTTAGATTTACATTTATTTACATTTTATTTTTTAGAGGTTTCCTATTGTAAAGTATCTGACAGTTCTAGATATCTAACATAAGTACCTAACAAAATTTTGGCCTTTAAATAATTATGGTTCAAAAATGAAACCAAAGCATTTAAATTATTCTCTATCAAATGTACTAAAAATTACTTGTTTTATGTAGCACAGAATACTGTCATCACTGAAAAAGAAAAAAGGATGTATATATTTGATGTCTTGACAATATTTGGATAAAAGCTATACTTTGTCACTGTATAAAGAACTGAATATACTGCAGTTGTTTTGAATTCAGAAAGTTGGAAGTAATGGAAGAAAAGAAAGATTATAGAGCACAGCTTCAATCCACAAATATATTCATAGGCAGAATTAGTTGGATGAAATTTTCCACCATAAGTTTTGCTGCATTTTCTCTAAAATGTCAGTTACCCACCCTGAGGATAATTTCAACCTTCCAAAATTTTTGATTTAACCCAGATAAAAAAAAATTAATTTGTAAATAATTTTAATGATTAGAATACATATACTGCAGGAGACCTTTTTCTTTTTCTTTGCAAAGACATTTATTAGGAGACTTCTTAGGTACTGCACTTAGCAGCACATAAGCTTTTCTCCATTTCTGTATAGTGTCTTAGAGTGAAGAATAGCAAGCTAGCGTCACGGTTAAAGTTGTTTATAAACAGTGTCTTTGCATACACCAAATCATCTGCAGTAGATTTTATTTTTAAAACTATGACATGGTCAGAAAAGGGCAAACCAGTTTGATTTACATAAAAATACACATAAAGTCACACTTGGTTATTTTAATAATTTTGGTCTAAATAAATTTGACTACACTAAAAAAATGTTATCATTAATTTATTAATTAGAGCATGCAGAATGGATTTCATTCCCATTTTTTCCCCTGATATGTCTTTTGTAGAATGGCATAAATTAAAAGTAGTAAGTTGGAACCCTATAAATGAGATACAAAGGCACTGTTTATATGGGTATACAAAAGTATACAGATACTGCCTTATAATTAAGATCACAGATGTGATAGAAAATACAGATTTGAGTAGAAAATACAGCTGAAATTAAAATACCAAGAAAAAAAATGTATGTATTTCAACAGTACAGAGTACTATATTTTCCCATACAATTTCATCCTGGCTTTTAAAGAAGGCTAGAAAATTACTTTTAGTATAATGAATCCATCATACTCTTTAAGCAAGTCCTTCAGCAGAAATAGAAAAACACTGATCTGTTACAAACAACAGATATAAACCCACATGACACATGTAATGTAGAAGTGATAGGTTACTGAAACCTGGAGAAATGGAAAAGAAAAAAAAAGACAGGGCAGGTAAGGAAAGTTTTGAAGTTCAACCATGTAACTGCTTACAAGAAGCTAGTCCAAACTCTTTTAGTCCCTAATTTACCTATGAATTGACTAAAATATTGGAATACTGTTGAAATTGAAAATATGGTCATGTTGGCACCAGATGGCTCGGGCTCATAAGGCCATTCTGGGCAGTCGCACAAGGAGAAGCCATTATCCAAAACCTGCCTAGAGAACACTCTTACAGATGGCGTTGTGTTTCTTCAAAATGATTAACAAATCGTACAAAGTATTGTTCTAGTAGTTCAGAAAGCCACAGCCAGCTGCTAGATTTCATTTAAAACTTAAATTCTCTAGTGCTTCTCACTAAAAGAGTATTTTAACCACCTCCCTTGCTTCTAACATCAGATTAAAAACTACTAATTTCTGAAACAGAAACAATTAAAAAACCCTGTAACTGTCACATGCTAAAGTTAATTCTTTTAGCATTTTTTGAATAAGCTCTAGCACTTTCAAACACTGGGAAATAAATTATCATCCTACTACACTGGAGCTGTCAACTTGGCTGAAATACATGTTCCCTGTAATTTACCAATATATTTATGGCACTCCTTTTTCCAGCAGATGGGGATTTCTATCAATATCCCTTTACTTGCTATGACCAAAATAGCTGGCATGTCCAACTTCTCCTTGTTATTCCTTAGTGTTCTGGTTTTTGGCTAGGACAGAGTTAATTTTTGACAAGTAGCTGTGAGGGGACAGGGCAAGGAGCTGTGTGGGTGTGTCTAGGTTGTTACTCTATAGCACTTCAGGTCACATCCAGGGGCATCCTCACTTCCCAGAAGAAAGTGGGCATGGTTTATGGTTAGAAAGAAAAAAGTGTGGGTGTGTGGAGGATCTAAGCAGTAAGTTTTAAACAGAATTTCTATATGAAACATATATTGGGAACTTGAGTATGTTCTATAGCCCCCATTTCTATGGTGAAATTCCTGCAAGTCACACAAAAGCTACAGTTCAGAATCAGATGCATTCACCACACACAGCCTGTGTGTGTGTGTCTGTGTGCTGGTTGCACTCTCTCGCAATGCACAGGCAGTTATGCAAACATCCGGGGATACTGTTCAGCTCATTAAAGACAAAGGTGCACCATGGAAAGCAGGGGCTCTTTTGATAATTGCAAATGTCAAATTTTCACAGCTGTTGAATTCATCAGACTCCAGGAACAGAAACTGAACATGCAAAAACCGGGCTGACCAGGCTGAAAGCCTGGGTCCAATTTCCTTCAACTGGCAGCACTACTATTGCCAAATGAAGTGCAAGAAAATTCCTGATGACTCTAGAAAGCTGAAATTTTCCAGCAAGTGACATTCATTCACCAATGATTCAATACAGTTCCAACAAATGAAACATATGTTTCCATTATGTTCACTCTTAGTTAAGAAATTGTCACCATAGTAAGTATACTTTAGGACCACAAAATCTCTCATTAAGACTTGCCTGAGCTGCACTTATCTATGCCTGAAAATTTAAGAACCCATTTCTATACTTTCATTTTAATTTATGATTTATGGAAGCCACCAATTTAAAAATATTATTCCTTCTTCAGTCCTGATACTTAAATAATGATCTACATCATATCTTTATATTGCTCAAGGTCATGAGGGGAAGGCAGAGAAGAAACTGTCCCACATCACTACATAAGAACTGTATTGTACCATCTTTGTGGCATACTTGCAGTAAAACCATTTAGCACTCATCAAACCTATTAACAGCAGGTTATAACAATAAAGACACTAACGTAACAATATTATGAGCTCCTTAGTCATTAGTTTTTACACTACACTTTGAACTCTGTGTCATTTCATGACTTGCTGCAGGTAATGATACTTTTGCAACAATATTGTAAAGACTAAATTTTGATTGCAAAGTATTTATGTCCAGCCATGAAAAATATTTTACACTATTTGTATTATATAATAATCAAACATTAGGAAAATGAAAACCATTGGGTCAGTGAAGTCAACAGATAAAAATTCACTAATTATCAGGGGGTACGATTTTATCTGACAGGCAAATGACTAAAAAATCTGTTTAAAAACTAAATATATTATAATTTATTTTTCACACTATATGACAGGTAATGAAAACAGAACCTTGACATGAAAACAAAATTACCATTATACATTTTTCCTTTGAAGATCACACAATAAGCCATGTATAAGGCTTAAAGACACAGCTCAGCATGAAGAGTTGTTGGTTTTTTGCAATACCACTTCATTCAGAATTGTAGGGAAGTCAGTAATTTACTTTGAAATGACAGAGTTGATGAAGAGTCAGTAGTAAAGAGCAATTTTATGGTATATCCAGAAGCATTCTTTCCAAAAGAAATAAACCCAATATGTTGTATTGTCTCAGTGGCTTATGAGTTTGGAAAACTCCATTTTTCACCAGCAACAGGTTGTAAACTCACCCTACAATGTTATTTACTTGTAAATATACTACCACTATATAACGTATTTTATTGATTCACAAGGCTGTCTTTTTCTTTTCCTTTAAAAAAAGCAATCTAGCATTTTTACCAAGCACTGCCATTTCTTCAATAAAGCTGAAGGTGACTACAATTCTTTTTTTTTTTTTTAATATATTAGTAAGGGTTAAAACAAGTGTATTTAAATGTAATTCTCATTTCCTTAATTATCTGTTTGATATGCATTTGTTAATCAATGCATTACCTGGCTTTTTTTTTTTTTGTCTGGTAAGTGATACTACATTTTTGGTTGGCTTTCAGAGTAAAATGTTTAGCACTGTGTAACAAATAAGAAGAGGTAACAAAACTCTTAGACATGGGCAAAATGCATTGATAATCTCATTCATCAACATAACCTAAAGGATTTTCCATTAAACTGAAAGAGACAGAGAGAAAAAGAGAGATCAGTCCACTTTCCAGGGTTTACAAGTTTAACCAAATAGGCTTTGACATTGAGAAAGAGATTAAGATTAGAAAATAACTGCTAACTATGGGATAGTCTTTGAGGGTGCTATTTATATAGAAAAAAAGATAAACTGACACAAAAAATCTGTTCTCTGGCCTTCCTCTGACTTTTAATGTGACTCTGAGCAAAATATTTAGGACACGTCCCAAGTGAAACCTAGGTAGAACATGAAGTTGTGTGACCAGAGCCATTCCCGATGTTTCCTGTTGAGCTGCTCTCTTAAGTTCAAACCATTTAAGTTGTGAGGGGTCTTCCGTTTCTGCCTACTTTCCCCTGTTTAAAAGCTACAGTTCTGTACATGCCAAGAAGTGATATCTCTTAACTGTCCTCTTAAACAGGACTGAGAATTGCACTCTCTCTTTCTCTCACAGTTAGAACAGATAAACTCAGAATAATTCTAGCACATCACCAAGAAGACAAATTATCACAAAGTAAGAAACATGCCAGCTGATAAAGATTTTCTTTAGAGGTGTTAATTTAACTTTGGTTTTCTGTATAACTCACATGTCATAAAACCACTGGTACATCAGTACAGTTAGTTCTCTCCCTCCCCTTCTTGCTGAAATTAAAACATTTCAAAGCTTACAAATACATTACATTTCCAACAGTTCTGATGAACAAAATTAGAAGAGAAAACTGACAATGAATCGGATATGGGAAGAATAAAGGAAAAGGAGGTGCTTTATTC